>OX465035.1:7047173-7229673 GCA_949841015.1 Aplysina aerophoba | reverse complement strand
CAATCCAGCATACATACGTACTTGGCTCTGCAGTAGCTCACTGCAGCAAATACTCTCCTTTTCAACAAGTGCTAGCAATGCATTGCATACGTTGTGACGGCTGTTACTTAATGTACCAGTCACAAAATATAAAATAATACCAAACCCTAACCCTAACTGTAATACTAAAGTGACCGTTAACACTATAACCGAACAAATGTAATACCGAAACATAGTAATAGCAAAACCTATACTGGTATATGAAGTACTAGACGTTGTGACCTTCATACTATTGCTGGTGGATGAGGCTATTGGGATGTCTTCAATTGTTGCATAAACATAGCTTTTGTAACTGCCTAAGAATTCTGTGATGTATATATTGTTAACTTCAAATGCTGATATCAAGGCATCCATCCCTGTGTGTGAGTGGTACTTATGTCTATCCCCATCAATGTAAGCATCAAAGTTTGATTGGCTGAATGAGCTCTGTCTAGGACTGTATGACTGTGAGGTGACGTAACCACATCAAAGGGGAAGGGTATGCATAGGATGTGATTAGTGTGCAGATTTATGGGAAGGACTGTAATATTAGTTGCCCCAAGTGTTCGATAATGGATCTCAGAATGGGAAATGATATAATGGGAAACAGGCTGATCTCAGGAGACGAGGCTAGAATGAGGTGCAGCTGGTGGTTGCCTACTTACTTTATTTGGATACATGGTACAGTATGTATATACCTTTGTAATGTATGTGTGTACGTACTGTACTACCTTGTGTGTGTGTGTGTGTGTGTGTGTCTGTCTGTGTGTGTGTGTGTGTGTGTGTGCGTGTGTGTGTGTGTGTGTGTCTGTGTGTGTGTGTGTGTGTGTGTGCGTGTGCGTGTGCGTGTGTGTGTGTGTGTGTGTGTGTGTGTGTGTGTGTGTGTGTGTGTGTGTGTGTGTGTGTGTGTGTGTGTGTATCTGTGCGTGTCCGTGCATGCATGTGTGTGTGTGTGTGTGTGTGTGTGTGTGTGTGTGTGTTGTGTGTGTGTGTGCGTCTGTGTGTGTGGGTGTGTGTGATGTGGGTGTGTTTGTGATGTGTGTGTGTGTATGAGTGTGTGTGTGTATGTGTGCATGTAGGGACCAGGATGGGATGGGAGGAGTGGAGTGCACACGCACATGACCAACACAAGAATTACTGACCCCGAAATTCTTGAAAGAAGGTGTGTGTACACGAGCATATGTTATATGTGCTGGTGTGCATTGTCACTCTGTCACTGTATGCTCACATCCCTCTGTCACTGTCATGCTTGGATATCATTATAGCACATTTGTATTATGTAAATATAGTAACAAGTACTGTAACCCTGTGTCATTCCCTTTTCACCTTGTCACTCTTGGTTTCACCTTGTCACTCTTGGTTTCACCTTGTCATTGCTGTGTCATATTGTCACTACCTATGTGGCTGTATTTGTCACTATGAGTGCTTCCACACTGCATCTGACAACCTTGTCAAGTTTGCAGATACATTGTATGCCATTCTTGTCATACACATCCTGCTCCTTAATTGTTATCTTATGTTCTTAAAAGACACTCAGACACCGTATCATCCCTGTAACTATGTCAACAGATACCCTGTCAACTCTGTCACTATGTCAACATGTACAATGTCATCTTTGTCACTATGTCAACAGTCACCCTGCCAACTGTCACCATGCCAACAGGTACCAGTCATTTTCTTTAACTATCTCAACAGGTAGCCTGTCAACTGTCACTATGTCAACAAGTACCTGTCATTTTGTCACTATGTAAACAGATACCCTGTCATTCTGAAGCAGTTTCTCCTCAACTCTGGTTCCGGCGGAGGAGGCAGGTGGAAGGGAGGGGATGGAGTCACTCGAGAGCTCCTCTTTCGAGCGCCCCTCACACTCTGCCTCTTGAGCGAGAGGAGGGAGTACCACCCCTATGGACTCAAAGGTGCGGTGAAGTAGTGTCACCATGGTAACAGTTATTGCCTTTGAAGATAGTCGATACTATACTAAATTATACTGTCTCCTTTTAAGTTTTTTTCATGACTTCCATGACTTCCTGGGTGGTGATGGGTGACATCAGTGCAGCTGTGTGTGTGTGTGTGTGTGTGTGTGTGTGTGTGTGTGTGTGTGTGTGTGTGTGTGTGTGTGTGTGTGTGTGTGTGTGTGTGTGTGTGTGTGTGTGTGTGTTGTGTGATGTGTGATGTGTGTGTGCATGTGTGTGTGTGTGTGTGTGTGTGTGTGTGTGTGTGTGTGTGTGTGTGTGTGTGTGTGTGTGTGTGTGTGTGTGTGTGTGTGTGTGTGTGTGTGTGTGCTGTGTGATGTGTGATGTGTGTCTGTATGTGTGTGTGTGCATGTGTGTGCATGTGTGTGTGTGCGTGTGTGTAATGTGTGTGTGTCTGAGTGTGTGTGTGTGTGTGTGTGTGTGTGTGTTGTGTATGTGTATGTGTGTGTTGTGTATGTGTGTGTGTGTGTGTGTGTGTGTGTCTGAGTGTGTGTGTGTATGTGTGTGTGTGTGCGCGTCCACATTAGCCTATGCCTATGTGCACTGAATTCAGTATTTGTTGAGTGACCTGCAATTTGTCGGGCATATGAAGTCAAAGGATTTGGTACAATATTGTGTGTAGGTGGTGACCCTGGTGCAAAGGGGAAGAACCTGGTCATTAGGAAGGATGGGAGTGTCCAGAATATTGGCGGGAAGGCATCAGTGTCCATGACACCCGGAGTTAGTGTGGCACAGCACGTCCAACTGCAGACACACCAATCCCTTTAGTGGTGCTGAAGTTGCACCATGGCAGCTACAGCTGTCGTAGGAAGGGATTGCAATCAAATCTAAACCCTAGGTGCCATCACTTTTAGTTCGCTTGTCCCACGAATGTACTTATAACATATAACAGGAAATCACATGGACCAGACTATTCTGTGTACAGTGGAATCTCTCTATAGAGGACACCATTGGGACCCTGCTGGCTGTCCTGTATAGAGAGGTGGCCCTAATTCAAAGGTAGAGTTGTACACAGCTCTATGTGGTTGGGATGGCAGAGAGTGTTCTCATTTGAGAGGTGTCCTCTATTCAGAGTGTTTTTAAATAGAGAGATTTACTGTATGCCATACCTTGATTGGTCACTTTCTTGTATTCCATTCATGGGTCAAGCAGCCTGAAAATGACAATGCTCCTTGCTTCAGCTAACAAGTGTTAGTTACTATGTAGTTTACTATATG
Organism: Aplysina aerophoba; assembly: GCA_949841015.1. Taxonomy (NCBI): domain Eukaryota; kingdom Metazoa; phylum Porifera; class Demospongiae; order Verongiida; family Aplysinidae; genus Aplysina; species Aplysina aerophoba. The sequence continues at coordinate 7,226,465 of OX465035.1, read as the reverse complement.
CCTAGGTTGTTTGTCTTTGACGAGGCCTGAGTGGCTAGGTAGTTCACACATGCTTAGGATTCATTCACACTAACCAGGGTTCAGAATAGTTCTTACGTTCTTACGTTTTGGCAGCACTCTCTGCCATCCCAACCAGCTGAAAGCTGCCGAAATGTAAGAACTATTCTGAACCCTGGCTAGTGTGAACGAATCCCAAGCAGGTTGTTTGTCAATAGCTTCATCAGTGATGAAGTTGAAAGAGTGAATTTTGGGGAGAATCATGCATCACAATGTCCGTGAATCCACCACTACCAAAGGTATGTATATCTTTATCAAATGCATGTACAAGTACGGAAATGTATTTTGTTGTATCTGTTCATTGTTACTGACTGAATCATGTCTTTTAAAGTATTTGAGCTTGTATGAATCAATCATTACTTCATTCTCTCTTGACTGAACCGTATAATGTTACTCCCATTGAGGTCCCTAATGGAGACACGCAGGCTGATCTTATTAAGTGTGTGACCAGCTGGACTCTGATTAGTGGGACTGTTTACTGAGACCCCATGTGGTGGTGGCAGATCATGCAGCTTACTGGTAAGGTAGAGGCTTGAAATGGGTGAATTCGTGAGCAATTCACGTGGCATAGAAAGTCAATAACAGAACGTTTCGGCCTCGAGGGCCTTTTTCAGGTGTTGACATTACATCACCCAATGCTGTACTTATAAGGTGCATCACTCTGTAGTACTTCAGTGTAACAGCTGAAGAAGGCCCTCGAGGCCGAAACGTTCTGTTATTGACTTTCCATGCCACGTGAATTGCTCACGTATTCACCCAGTTCAAGTTCAACATCGTGGCAACGAGCCTCTACAATATAAAGGTAAAGTGCTACGTTGTGGCAACTGGCGAATAGATCTTGATGAGCATATACGTAGCGAAGCGAATCAATCAATCAATCAATAGCAACTGATTGCAGGACATTTTGGCCACGTAGACCTTTGTCAACTGCATACAAAACGAAACATCCTGCAATCAGTTGCTATTGATTGATTGATTGATTCTGCTACGTATATGCTCATCAAGATCTATCTGCCAGATGCGGCATACTCTCTGAGGTGTGGCACGTGTTAGTGGTGAGAGCTAACCGGGTTAGCCAATTTCTCCAGCGGTTACATGACTTTACCTCGTTACCACTTTAAGACAAGGTCTAATCAGTAACTGTCTTCGTTTATTGCCACTGGAATCTATTGGAATCTACTTTTAACCTGGCAGGCCTGAGCACATGAGGTTACATTGCAGAGCACTCCATATATGGAGATGTATGTACGTACATACTTAAGTGCATACTGTGTATGTAACAATGAGTGATCTCGCCTTTTAAACTTCGTGCAGCGGTACTACGTAAGTACGTTGGGAGATGATCCTACTATATACTTCCCTCATTCTTGTTTCCTCATATACGTTGGAGTGATCTGTGAATATCATTATGGGCTATAAGCCAAGCCCTAACCCCAACAACTAATACTAAATCACTAAGTCCATACTGTGTAATGATAGGGTTTGCCCCACCATACACGCATGAGGGAAGAAGCAGACTTCTCTCATATGTACATGCAAAGATGGATGGGATATGTGTAACATACTGTGGCTAGCTCAGTGAATTTTGGGAGAAAATCTGCCAACATTCATTTCCAGCAGCTCTTTGTGCACATGAAGACCTTTGTTGTCTGTTTGCTGTTTGTACACGACATACTTCTCCTTAAATGGAATCTTTCCCATTTTCCATTCATGTTACATTTCAAAGATGCCTCCACTGCAGTCTGTATGCTGGTTATTGGTAACCAGCTGTCAGTGGACTCACAAATGACCTTTGACTGACCTTTGAACTTAGGAGGCATCACTTTGGCAGTAAATATGGCATTACTCCTACTGTACTGTAAACCAGACAGCTTGAATACCTAGCTAAAGTGACGTCAAAGTGTAAAAGGTGGCATGGATTCTTTGTGTCTGTTAGCTGATTGGGTTTGCAATAACTCAACTGTATTGCAACATACCCCTCTGTGTACCCCTCTGTATCTCACCCTCCTAGCAGCCATATTAGGAACTCATATATACTAGTGACAGAACTAGACATACCCAGAGACTGCTTATCAACTTTGAGGCAGATAAGACCGACCAGGCTTTTCCTGTTACTTCATGCTACAAATGCCAGGTGATCTCTCAGACTACATTCCAAGCTGCTATGGATTCCACATCTGTCCCTAGCTCTCTGTTGCTCCATTGTTATATGGCTTCACTGAATCTTTCACTGTATCAATCAATCACTATTACTGGGTCTTACTAAATAGTAAGACATTCTCATCTACGTAGTACGTACCAGCTAGAAAATGGGCTAAAAACCGTGCCGACGCTTCGTCCAGAATGCTCTGGCCTCCTTCAAGGCAAAGGGTCTGACTGCTAATTATAGAATTCCAGGGCATAACATGTTATGTATATGTGTATAATAATAGTGTAGTTACATTAAAGTGCATCTTAGTGCTAGCAGTTTTTTTTAACTAAGCGCCTTTCAACTGACCCATAATTCTACATACGTCAGAGGAAAGCAGTGTTCCCTGCAAGTTCAACAAACAGTGTAGACTACACAGCAGATGGCCAACATGTTACATCAGTCTTGTGGATTCAACCCAGCTTCTTCACAAGTCTGTGCTTTGGCATTCTTTGGCATCCTTTCATATATGCCTTTCCTTTTGTGCATGTCCCTGCCACACTTGTCATGGGCGGTGACTGAAGTGCTTGTAATGCACACAGCCATTGTAGTCAACACAAAGAGAGCTAATCGTCCAACCCCCCTCACTATGTACCCATACCAGTGTCCTCTCTAGGGTGCTTTGAAGTGTACGAGACCCTTCCTGCTTCATTGCTAACCATCCTTGAGGCTGTAGATCTGGCACTTTACCTTCTTTGAAATAATCACCTCTGTGCACCTCTTTGAAAGGTACGTACCACTACAGTCATGTGGTGTGTGTGGGCAGTAACACAGCAAGAGTCAGCAACATGACAGAAGTGCACAGCCACACATCAATACTGGTGTGGGGAGCACTAGACTGACTCACTGCACCTTTCTTGAGTCAACTATTATTTGGGAGAGTGCTGAGTGCTGTGGGAAGGTCTCCAGTCTTCTACACACACACATTGCACTAATCCAGTACACTCTTCTTAAATTGTTATGTGTAGGAAGAAGACAGACACTTAGGGTCTAAAAGTTGTGGGAGAGACCACTGCCACATGCCCTTCCAGCTTGACCAAGGGCACCCAAGCACATCCAAGCACATCTTAACCCTCCTCCTCCTCCTCCTCTGCCTCTCCTATGATCAAGGTCAGAGGTGCTGGTGTGGTAGGCACTGGTTGCAGGGCTTAGTGCACTCTGGCTGATGACTAGCCCATCCTTTTCATTTCTCAATCACAGAAGGACTTGTACTCTTGTGCACACGCTAATGAGAAACATGAAGGATATAGAAGCTCATGGCTACATTGTTGATAAATAGCGAATTGATCTGGATGAGCATATACATAGCAGATTGATTTAATCAATAACAACTGATCGCATGTTTCGAACTCGTGGTCCTTTGTCAACTGTGAATGAACTGTGTACGTTTGTAAACTGTGTACATACAGTATGTATAAACTGTGTACATATGTATAAACTGTGTATGTATGTATAAACTGTGTATGTGTATAAACTGTGTATGTATGTATAAACTGTGTATGTATGTATAAACTGTGTATGTATGTATAAACTGTGTATGTATGTATAAACTGTGTATGTGTATAAACTGTGTATGTATGTACTCAAGATCAATTCACTAGTTGAGAGAAACGAGAAGTTTGGACTACAGACATAGGGGCAGTGCGGGTTGTTGGTTGGCCCCTCCCTCCAATGCTGCATCTTGTACCGTGACCTTATGCAGCATGCAGTTGGCAGTAGATGCATGCACTGGTAACATGAGCCTTGGTAGCTTGGGTGTGTGGTGACAAGTACAAACTTTTTTCTTTTTTTAATTAGTTTTGAGTTGTTTCATAGTAACGACGCGACAGACACAAACAGCTGGTGATACATTTTAAAAGTAGTCTTTATCAGTCCCAAAGCTACCTTTTGTGACAGCTGTGAAGACTAATGGTCCTGTTTGCTGCATGCATGCCTGAAACAACCCTTCACTCAGACCTGTAGCAGGAGACCATAATTATTGAAGCCTCTCTATAGAGGACACCATTGGGACCCAGCTGTCTGTTCTGTATACAGAGGTGTCCCCTAATTCCGAGGTAGATTTGCATGCAGCTCTATATGTGTGGTTAGGATGAAGACAGTGTCCTCATTAGAGTGGTGCCCTTTACGCAGAGTGCCAGTAGAGCAGTTCATCGTACCATGTTTGCCTTTTAAACACTCTGCAGGATTCCTTTCGCCTATTCACTCCTGGTGGAGGTGGATATGGTTGCCCTGGTGATGAGGTACAAGCCACGCCTCCTGCCAAGAGGGTCAAGTTCCCGGAACGAGGAAGTGTTGCACAATATAAACAACAGCAGGAATCTGCTTAACTTTGCTTAGCCTCTATACATTGTGATACGCTCGCAGACGTACACAGTAGCATTATAATTATATATAATAATGACAATTAAGTATTTTGATGTAGTATAATTATTATATACGATTTCCTGCTGTTCACCCAATTTCTGCGCGCGGAAATTACCTGCGCTTGATTATTGATCACGTGACTTGTGATCTAATGCGCAAGATGTCGTTCTCTGGAACACAAGGAAATTAGTTTGTAACGGAACGGGTCACTGAGCGACAGCTGGAAGGAGTTACACGTATGATCTGTATAGATCTGTATGACGAGTTCTAGGACACACATTTGCGTTTTCTCCGAAGCCTCTTCAGAACAGAATTATACGGACCAAACAGTTCCGACAGTGAGTGAGTTCTGAGTGTGGGCGGTTAAAGCGTTCGCTACTGTGGCGAGCAGTGGGATTCTTGGAGTAGGAAGCGAGTGCGAGAGTATTCATACTTGAAATATGCTTTCACTATTAGCAATCTGTATTGTAGCAGATACCTTCGATCTTCGACCTTCGATCTTCGAACTTAAAGAGGCAGTGTGGGAGCTAGTCTTTTGCCTTTGGTAGAATTACTACGGTTTGGTAAACACGATATGTGGGTGGCTTTTGCCGACAGCCTTCGAGAACCTCTTGCGCCGATGGAGAGAAGGGTCACGGTGCGACTAGGGAGGGCGGGAACGAAGGTATCAAATGCACACAGGCGTAATTCTGTCTCGGGTTAATAAACACATTGACCCCATCGGACGAAACCCTGACCCTCCTCGACTCTACATCTTCTTCCCCTTCTACCAGTGGGCGATTTTTAGCTATTGGTGATTGTAGGCCCGCAGTGTGTGTGTGTGTGTGTGTGTGTGTGTGTGTGTGTGTGTGTGTGTGTGTGTGTGTGTGTGTGTGCGTGTGCGTGTGCGTGTGCGTGTGCGTGTGCGTGTGCGTGTGCGTGTGCGTGTGCGTGTGCGTGTGCGTGTGCGTGTGCGTGTGCGTGTGCGTGTGTGTGTGTGTGTGTGTGTGTGTCTGTGTGTGTGTGTGTGTGTGTGTGTGTGCGTGCTTGCATGTGTGATGTGTGTACATTGTATGTATGCATGTGTGTATAAAATTAAGTGAGTACGCTATCCTTTTCCATCACTACTTAACGTCCACTCAGTCCTGTGAGTGAACTCTTATTATCCAAGCACTTAGATTAAAGGAATGCAGATAAGAGGTACTTAATAATGACTCACTAAATTGTGTAGATGGCAGTCGTGTGTGCAGGGCTCACTGCATCACATCGATCTGTACAGTTCGATGTGGACATGCTCGCATACTTGTGTGGTTAATGACTACACACATGCTATTTTGTAAAGTTATTTTCTCTTCCTTTCTCTTATCCAGTGTGTGTGTGTGTGTGTGTGTGTGTGTGTGTGTGTGTGTGTGTGTGTGTGTGTGTGTGTGTGTGGTGTGTGTGTGTGTGTGCGTGTGTGTGTGTGTGTGTGTATGTGCACAATACATACTGTACTTCAGATATGGAGCGTGACCATACCTGCTTCAAACAAAGTATGTGCTATGCTACATTGTATCTATATTGGGATGCCTTGTTCTTGTCAACAACCTATTCGTATTTACGTACGCACCTTCTTCATTGTGGCCTGAAACCTGTGGGGTAACTGTGGTAACGTTTTGGTGCACTTGTAATGTGAAGTTAATCTTGTGTAACCATTGTGCAGGTGTGCAGGTGTGTGCGGGTGTGTATGTTCACGAGTGTGTATGTGCACACGTATTTGTACGTGCACATGCGTGCATGCGTGTGCCGACACTCCTGTCTTTACGGGGTGAGGAAACCTTTTTGTTTGCATGGTGTGCTGTTGGTGGCAACATGTGTTCTGTGGTACATAACAGCCATCCTCACTAGCCCTCAAACTGAGCCAGAATCGCATGAATAATTAAGTAAAAAAAATCATTACAAATGATTACAAATGATTTTTATATTCAACCTCATACCTATAGACCAGTTGTCTGGGGTGTGCGTTTGTAAGGTGACCTTTTGTGTGTGTCAAGGACAGTCTGTCTGGTGTGTGTCTGCTGGACTTGTCTGGTGTGTGTCTGCTGGACCTGTCTGGTGTGTCTGCTGGATTCGTCTGGTGTGTCTGCTGGACTTGTCTGGTGTGTGTCTGCTGGACTTGTCTGGTGTGTGTCTGCTGGTGTGTGTCCGCTGGTGTGTGTCTGCTGGACTTGTCTGGTGTGTGTCTGCTGGTGTGTGTCTGCTGGTGTGTGTCAGCTGGACTTGTCTGGTGTGTGTCTGCTGGTGTGTGTCTGTGTCAGCTGGACTTGTCTGGTGTGTGTCTGCTGGACCTGTCTGGTGTGTCTGCTGGATTCGTCTGGTGTGTCTGCTGGACTTGTCTGGTGTGTGTCTGCTGGACTTGTCTGGTGTGTGTCCGCTGGTGTGTGTCTGCTGGACTTGTCTGGTGTGTGTCTGCTGGTGTGTGTCTGCTGGTGTGTGTCAGCTGGACTTGTCTGGTGTGTGTCTGCTGGTGTGTGTCTGCTGGACTTGTCTGGTGTGTGTCTGCTGGTGTGTGTCTGCTGGACTTGTCTGGTGTGTGTCTGCTGGTGTGTGTCTGCTGGACTTGTCTGGTGTGTGTCTGCGGGTGTGTGTCTGCTGGTGTGTGTCTGCTGTACTTGTCTGGTGTGTGTCTGCTGGTGTGTGTCTGCTGTACTTGTCTGGTGACATGCATCTGAGGCAAGACAAGACACTGAGCAACTTCAGGATCCGCTATTGGGTCTAGCGAGCCAGACTGGAGGGGGCCCAAACTGGAGGGGCCCTGTGGTGAACACATGTACATGGGCAAGTCCAGAATGCATTGTTTGCTACAGATGTGTGAGGATGTGGTGCATTTGTGTGCTGCATTGGGTTGGAGCTAGTCCACTTGTCTAGCCGGTATTTAACCTCAGCTAATGGTATTCATAGGTGTTGGTTGTTGCAAGCAATCCAGAAAGGAATAAAAATGACTGAAGTCTCCAACCTGAAGACCTTTGAGTGTGTAGTAGACTTTGAGAATGTCCTGCATGAATAGCAGGAAGCAGTTAGTGGCATGGGGCATTTTGGTACTTTATGGTATATACGTGTATATGTATTATTGTCAAGTTCGTATCAGTAAAAGATGTGGATTGCGGGAGTACTGTGTTCAATGTACGTTCATATGTGTGTACGCAGATGACGTCTGCTGTATGTATGTGAGCGCAACGCGTGTGTGTCTGTGTGTATGTGTGTGTGTGTGTGTGTGTGTGTGTGTGTGTGTGTGTGTCTGTGTGTGTGTGTGTGTGTGTGTGTGTGTGTGTGTGTGTGTGTGTGTGTGTGTGTGGTGTATATGTTTGTTATTACGACTGTGCATGTGATATCATTTGTGCTGTTCTGAGGTGTCATCTCTCATGAATGAAGAAGGTACTTGAGAGTTGTATGTTTGTTTCACATCAAAGGCTTTTTACAGTGAGAGGATGAGAAGGGGAACCCCCTACAAGGAGGCTCTCAAAGGTGTACTACAAGCATTAAGTGCACAGTCACGACCTCTTTGACCCTCAGCAATATGGCCACCCTCTACGCGTATTTGATTATTATGTAGAGTACATAGGTCAGCTGGTATATATTGAGTGGATGTACTTATATGACTCTATTGTTTCACGTGCACGTCACTTGGTTGGATTAGGATCATGTGTTTTGCCAGATTTCTATGGTTTGTTGAGTCATGTGTTGAGTTGTGTATATGTAACATTCCATACTCAGCTATTGCATATGTAAACTATGCACACATATGTGTAGAAGGTATGTATGTGCCAAGATCACCTCATGGCCTACAGGTACGCGTATACAACTGGCCACGCTCAATGGCTTGAGTCATTTACTTAGCAGTTTAAAGTTCAAAGTACAATTGCATAATTATCCCCCTCTGCATGCATGTGTGGGTGTAGCTAGGCAGGATGCTTACCGGCACAGCTGCAATCTGCGTTGTATGGCATATCACTGTACACTGGTTAGGCTTGGAAGCCGTCTTGTCTGACTGTTGTTAGCTATGTAATGTACTTCAGATAAGGAGCGTGATCGTACCTGCTTCAAACAAAGTATGTGCTATGCTACATTGTATCTATATTGGGATGCCTTGTTCTTGTCAACAACCTCTTCGTATTTACGTACCCACCTTCTTCATTGTGGCCTGAAACCTGTGGGGTAACTGTGGTAACGTTTTGGTGCACTTGTAATGTGAAGTTAATCTTGTGTAACCATGGTTAATGCTTTAAGGCTGAAGTGTGAGGTTGAACCTGACTCGATGGCTGCCCTGGGATGTGCCATGCAGGTCAATCTTACAGGTGCATTCCTTCTGTTTCCGGGGCAACTAGGTACATTGGTATTTGATTTGACCATGAAGCCAATTCCTGAGAGCAGTTATAAGGGTATGCAGTGTAAGGACACTGAATATAAGAGACACCTCTCTAATGAGGACACTGTCTGCTGTCCCAACCACATAGAGCTGTGTACAAATCTACCTCTGAATTAGGAACACCTCTGTACACAGAACAGCCAGTTGGGGATTCCAATGGTGTCCTCTACACAGAGGTTCAGAGAGGTTCCATTCCATGTAGTGCATATGCTCTATGTGATTTGCATGCACCTGAGTGCTGGTCTCGTGTCGTGTGTGTGTATGCGTGCGCACGCGTGCGTGTGTGTGTGTGTCGTGTGCGCGTGTGCGCGTGCGTGTGTGTCCGTGCGTGTGTGTCCGTGTGTCTACCCAGTGGTGCACTAGTGCTGGTCTACCGTGTCAGTCCTTATCCTTTGCGATTGCACAATACAGTGGAACCTCTCTATAGAGGACACCACTGGGGCCCAGCTGGCTGTCCTGTATACAGTGGAACCTCTCTATAGAGGACACCACTGGGACCCAGCTGGCTGTCCTGTATACAGTGGAACCTCTCTATAGAGGACACCATTGGGACCCAGCTGGCTGTCCTGTATACAGTGGAACCTCTCTATAGAGGACACCATTGGGACCCAGCTGGCTGTCCTGTATACAGTGGAACCTCTCTATAGAGGACACAATTGGGACCCAGCTGGCTGTCCTGCATTAAGAGGTGTCCCTAATTCAGAGGTAGATTTGTACACAGTTCTATGTGGTTGGGATTGACTGCAGGCAGTGCCCTCATTAGAGCTCCACCTAGTGTGTTGTATGGCTGCAGTCTCTGTAGTGGTGTATGTCTGTAACTGTACATTTACCCGGTAACCTTTTTGATGTGCCTGTCGCTACAATTTTGCCCACAATGGTGTGCATATCATTTCGTTAACACCTCGCCATGGTGTGTGCACATACTTTTGTTAACACATCTGGACGGGCTTCGGCTGTGTGGCACATGGTGTCACGCCTGGGCTAGCACATACTTCAAAGGGGCTGCCTGAAGCAACATTGCAAAGTGCTCTTGCGCAGGTGGTGAGTGGTCACTGGTTGCTGCCAGCCGGATTCGTCACACTAGAGCTGCCGGCCGTAGGAAAAGCACAATCCCCGTACGGTAGTTGCCATGCCACCTTTCCAGCCTGCTTCTGCGTAGCGCTTTCTTTGCCAACAGTTCTTTGTAATCAGCTCCAGCTGTTAATGGATCTTCCATCCACCTAATGCCTGTGCTGACGCAGTACGGTAAGAAAGTCTTCGGAGAAGAAGAGAACGTGAGAGGCAGCAGAGAGCAGAAGAAACGGCAGAGGACAGGGAACAGCGGTAGGCTAGTGTATGCTGCCGTTCTTGATTACAGTCACTTGCTGCTGATTGTTGCTGTAGGCATTGCACATGCCATGCTTGCAACGCAATGCAAGACCCGTCCCACACAATGCCATGCATTCGTCTAGTAGAGAGGTTCCACTGTAATGTGGAGGTAGGGAGTAGAACAGAAGGCGATCTCAGTACTGTCTGTGGTGTGCACCGTATCCTGTCGACCAGTGGCAGTAGTGATTCTCTGTCTTTGACTCCACTTGGTATGGAGTTGCAAGGGGGCTGTGCTCTTTGATTGGCCAGAGCTGGTGGGTGGCAGCTGCATACCTGCCTTAATTGATGCCTATTACTCTGAATCCTCACCCTTGTTAGCACGTGTGGATTCAGCTAAATCGGGTAGTGGCAGAGATGATCAAAGTGACTAAGGCGGTGATGCAGTTGTGTGTGATCTAATAACGTTTGGAGCTGGCTTCTTTCAATATTGCATCAAAGTTGTCGGTGTATGTTTGAAGGCCCTGACTACAGAGGCCCTGTATTCCCCAATCTTGCAGTTGGACCATGTTGTTACCTGTGTGGGCGGATGATAGTCATGTGTACCTAAGATACCCTGGTGTGGTTTGTTTCCTAGGATACAGCCATGTTTCGTTGTCTAGGATACAGTCGTTTTATTGCCTGGGATGCAATCAACGCATCATGAAATGGCTGCGTGTGATGTCCAAGCATGTGTAGCACGTAGGTATCGAAGACACAAGGGTGTCTTGGATACCTGCGTGCATTGCAAGTGGCCTGTTTGAGACTTCTGGAATGGTGCATTCCCATTCCCATGCCGTATGAATGGACGTGGGACTCTGCCATGCCAATGCCGTAATGGGGTGAGTGATTGCAACGTGGATTTTAGACTTGTGATGAATTTGTGAACTCAGTTTGACAACCTTCTCCCACATCCCTCCCCCAGTTTGGGTTAATGTTGTGTAAAACCATGTATGCACGTGCCCTGAAAGGAGTGCACTATTTATAGTTTAATTAGGATTTTAATTAACCCCCCAGTGCCCAAAAGTAACATACATAGCTATGCAGACCATTGAGCGCCAGTGCATGCGGCTCACTTTACAACAGGCAGTGTGTGTGCAGTGTGTGTGTGTGTGTGTGTGTGTGTGTGTGTGTGTGTGTCTGTGTGTCTGTGTGTGTGTGTCTGTGTGTGTGTGTGTGTGTGTGTGTGTGTGTGTGTGTGTGTGTGTGTGTGTGTGTGTGTGTGTGTGTGTGTGTGTGTGTGTGTGTGTGTGTATGTGTGTGTGTTTGTGTGTGTGTGTGTGTGTGTGTGTGTGTGTGTGTGTGTGTGTGTGTGTGTGTGTGTGTGTGTGTGTGTGTGTGTGTGTGCGTGTCTGTGTGCATGCGTGTGTGTGTGTGTGCAGGTCTGTGTCTGTGTGCATGCGTGCGTGCGTGTGTGTGTCCGTGTGTCTACCCAGTGGTGTGCTATGGTTCTCTACAGTCAGGGTCCTCTCAGTGGAACACCACACACTCCTGTATTGTTCGTTTTACGTTTTCCACCTGACATTACTCAGCATACACTTTCACTGCATCTGGCCAGGTCAGACTGATGTGATGCAAGTTTGCACAAGAAGCCATGTTTGTGGTAACCTTGGGTAACCATGGTTTCGGTTGAATAGGTTAAAATGCATTTGTTCCTTGAGTTGAATAGACGCTTCTGATTGGTCCAACAATCAGTTGTGAATGACCCTTTTAGAGTGCTGGTCAATCAATCTTGATTGGCCGAACAATGCATATGCATACCTCAAACTCCTTTTGGTCATGTTACTGAAGAGACACGCTAGCTATCGGTGCATTGTTCACAATGCTACGCCGATCCAGCCAGAGCCTTTGGTGGTGTCCCATCAACGCTAGTGCATTGATGACGCTCACACATGTGGTAACAGTGTGGTTGCACTGAACTGCTCAGAATGCGTGGCATTCCCCGTGTGCTACCCCTCTGTGCTATATGGCTTGCCCTCATGATCTGCTGAAGGTATCCTGCTGTGGGCAAAGCTTATGGCTTAGCAGGTGCAAATTGAATTGGGAGGGGTGCACTAAGTGACTATTGGGTTTGGAAACCTGTAATGTATATACACCTATGTACACATTTAGCCAGAATGAATTTGGGAGTTCGTTTATAATAAATGGGAGATTTCGTGTATAATAAATAAAACTGCAACACATTGCGCTTGCACAGGGCCATGTGTCAGTTATCCCAGACACGGTTGACAGTTGTGCTAAAAACGAAAAGTAAGGTTTGGTTGATATGGATAGGACAACTGAATGATGGTGTGTGTTTTCTCAACAGTGTGCTTCAGATGAGGCGCTAAGGACCAACAACACACCCCACTCAACCTGCACTATAGATATGCTGATGTAAGTCCAAGTGATAAGTCTTCAGCTGTAGTCAGTCTAGTTGCCACTGGCCTAGCTTGCTAGACCCTAGTTCCTGTCCACTGCTAGAGCGTGGTGTAGACAATATGGTATGGGATTACATCTGATACCCAGTCTAAACCAATCAGCTTCCAGTTACAGATTTCACACCACAAACAGCGTGCGAAAACATGTGTATGCCTAATAGATTGAGGTCAGTGTACGATTAGTCACAATCCAGGGGATCTCATGTAGCCATTTGAACGTACCAAGTCATCTACGTCCTTCTTGGCATATTTAATAGCATTTGGCTGCTACTTCAATTTCATTGGCTGAAGTGACCGTATTCGCAGTCAATGCTGAATCCCGAAAAGCACCTCGTGTTGACGGTTGTGCTGGGTGATCATGCAGCTGAAACTGCATTAATTAGGTAATTAATTAATCAAATAAGTGGGCGGTTCCTCAGCAAGGTGTGGCACTTTAGTCTGTAGTAGCCCCCACGCTCACCCCCACACACCAGCTGAGGGCAGGAAGTGGAGCATGCCAGCCAGACTGTGTAGTGCTTCACTCCACCGATCATGAGCTGTTGTGAGGTTTCAACGGGCTGGTCTGCAGTTATTGCGTGTATGTTTGGTGTTACATGTATTAGCCGTGGCGATTAATCAAAGAATATTTGGTGCATGACAAACACGAATGTGATATCTCTCCCGATGCCATTCGAGGTAGCATACCAGCAGCGTGATTGGTCCTGTGATTCCCCATTTGGAATCACAAGGATGATTTACTGCTGAGCTAGCGACTTCTCCTATGTCCTCTGTTGATGCTGGTCGATTGAGGAATGAGTGTTAGCAGATGTGTTGGTATGATAAGTAGGCAGGGATAGTGCCAGGAAGGCTTCATTTAATGTGATCTGAATTTCACTCTGTCTTCACTACACTCTCCTTCCTCTCCCTTTTTTCACTCCCTTCCTCTCCCTATTTTCACACCCTTCCTCTCCCTTTTTTCACTCCCTTCCTCTCCCTTTTTTCACTTTCTTCCTCTCCTCTCCTCTCTCTTTCTCCCCACTCTTCCCACCATTCCTCCCTCTTCCCTCCTTCTCCCTGATTCCCTAATGTATAGTTGTTGCTTAAACACATACCTATCTCTACCTCTGTTTATGATTGATTAGAGCTAATTTCCACACTATTAATTTGCTTGTCATGTTAATTCCTACCTTTGGTGGTTCTCAAACAAAGATTGTGCCAAAACACATGTACCTTTGCTGTCGCCGCACACAATTTCTTCGCCATGTGGTCGACCCCAGGTGGTTGAACAATGTCCTACTGCAGGGCTCCTGTGTATTGAAGGTGTATTCATACAGCTGTTTACATGCTATGTGTTGTGGGAGTGCTCCTTTCAATAAGTTGCCCAGCCTTGTAGGCCGGTAGGTTGGGTCCTCCCATAGGGAGGCTGTATACAGGGCCCTGTTGAATGGTTTTAGGATAACTTCAAAGAGATTGAAAGCGTTTTTTCAATTAGCAATGTGTGTGTGTGTGTGTGTGTGTGTATATATGTATGTGTGTGTGTGTGTGTGTGTGTTGTGTGTGGCATGGGGGTCCTGTGGTATTTGCATGGGGCTTGCATGTGCACAAACCAAACCAACTGGGCTGTTTTCAATTAGGGCAATAGGTCAGGATGGCTGCCATTGGCTGGATAGATATTGTTTGAACATGGTAGGAGGTAGGCGTGGTAGGGGTACAAAGATTGCAATTCACTTGCCACTACATTGGAATTGACTTTTGGAACTGACAAATCAAAATTCAATAAACCAAACGGACAATTGCAAACATTCCACTGAACTGAACTGACCAATTAGACGCCCATTGGCATGAGGAGCAAGGATCCATTCCTGACAGGCAAACTACATGATTGTTCACTGTTTTTGGGTGTGATGTCATGATGTGATGTATTATTGCATCATCATGACTGCTGTCTTGTCTTGAAACGTGGTTTTCAGTGCCTTTTGCAGCCTGGTGTTTCTACCCTCAGGCAGATGTGGGGGTTGAGTGACTAGAAGCATGTAACGCAAGTGACTCTGTGTGTGAGAAATTTTAAAAATTTCCTTACTGTTTCCTGTTAATGCCAAGCTCAGAAGCCCATGGCACTGGCCCTGAGTGGTACAGAGCCTGTTCCTCCTCTCACACTCCCACCTCTTTCTCCTCGTGCTCTCACCCCCTCCTCTCTCCTCCCTCCTCCTCCATCTGTCCTTTCTCCTGCTATCCCTCACACCCTCACACCCTCACTCCCACACGTCCATCACAGGAGTTGCATGTCACAATGACAGCGCCTATGCACTGTCAAAACACATGCACACTGTAATAACACAGTCGCTTCGTTGCCATGTCAACCTCTAATTTGAAATGGATCAGGCACGAAGCATACACAGGTTGGAGTTGCCATTTCGAGCAAATCTGGACTTCAGCTATTGATTAATGCTTTAGGAAGAGGGTGTTTGTGATATTGTTAAGGATGATTTCACAAGCCATTCCCAAATTTCCTTTGGGAGCTGGCCCGTGACCGTTGATAGAAGTACAGTTCGAAGAGGTGACAATATGAAGGTGAAGGTGTGTATATGTACATGTACCTGTATATGTAGGTATTTTGCCATTTCTTGTTCCAGTTTCATACCACACACTGCAATCTACCAGGGTGTATTGAAAATTGGAATGAGCAACTCTCTCACACGAATGCCACCATGTGCAGCTCCAAAACACCACCCCAACACTGCACCCACATGAATGGGTTGCAATGTGCAATCAGGAATGTTCACAGGGGAGGCTGCATGTGTGTGTGTCCAGGGGTGGGGCTCAGCATGGGAAGGAGGAGGGGGCCTTGCCTAAATCAATTAGTGAAGCCTTGGCTAATCACTGAGGGCATCCAATAGGTCTCGGTTGGCTAGATTGAGTTGTTTTACCAGAAGGTTCCTAATTAATGGAAATGCAATCATGTACAGCATACCAAACTGTACAGTATAATTATGTTGTATGTATGTGCCTATGTATGTACATATGTACATAGTGTGCAGTGTGTATTTCTGTTAAATTGACAATTTGTATGGGTATTCTCACAGTGGGGTAAATTTTCGTCTCTGCTACACGTGCCAGTAGAGCCCTGTAGTTAGTGTGGTATTCCTGTTGCAACACAAGCAGTCATGCTGTATCACTCATAAAGCCTTGCAGAAGAGGACAGCAAAGGAGAAAGTTTGGGCGTACATGTATTGTACACAGTCTATAGGTGATGGACAGACAGACAGACAGACAGACAGACAGACAGACAGACACAGACAGACAGACAGTTGTTTCAGGGTTTCCAGTCCCAACTGCACACTACAATCACTCACGTCATTAGTGTGTGTGGTTGAGCGGCAGAGCCATATGTGTGTGCTATACACGTATGTGTCATTGGAAATTGTGAAGCGACTGTATGGGTATGGGAGACTACTAACGCTCGTGCCTCTTGTGTGAGAAATGTGCAGCAACTCATGCTACGCTACCTCCATCTTTGCGCTCTCAAGCTCACGAAACCAGCACAGGTCTGCTCTTGGCCCCCTTTTTCACAGCTTTTGCCTGTGGCTATTGCTACTAAGTGATTGTTGATTGATTGAAATGATTGGTACCTCTACCCCTAGTGATTGGCTTTGTTCTTGCTGATTAACTAGATGCAGTCATTGGAAGGAAGGCACTGCGCTGTATGTCATTGGCTGTAGCATAGGATATGCCGTCAGAGGGAGTTTGTGTGCGGTGGAGTTGAGGGGGGAAGCTGGGGAAGTGGTTTTGAGGACGATGATGGTCTTGTAGCAGAGGTGCTTCATGTGTGATGGAGTACAGTAAGGGAAAGTCGAGGGACTGGTCTCTGTAGAGAGGTGGTCTTGCAGCAGAAGTGCATCAGAGCTTCATCTGCAATGCATGCACACACTGCGACTGGCCAGCTAGCTGTTGTCACAGATACACTAATTGAAATTGGGGGAGGTGCTGATGGTTATTCTTCAGAGGTCCACGACCTACATGAGTGCCCTTTGACTCCAGACCTCCTGGTGTGCATCAGCCTGTGGGGAGTACAACCCTACACTTTGGGTTAACTAGCAACTCCTAATACGTTTTCACTAGGGTTTTAACCAATTGTACTGGCTCAGTTATTTCAATTAGGACCACTCCTGTTCACAACACATGGTGTGCTTTGTATTCAATGTCTCCAGAGAGCCTGGGAATTGCTGCTTGTTTGTGCCCATGGGGTCATAATGGATTCATTTGAATGGTCTATCTGGCAGAGAGACTAGTCGAGTTGTCTCCTTCCCTCCCTCCTTCCATGTGCAAAGTGTGCAGTGAAGGAGAGTGCCTTTTATGGTATTGGCTGAATGTGGTATGTGTATTTCCTGTTTGTTGCCTTAGACACTTGACCACCACCCAAGAGATGGGCAAGGAGAAGTTCCTTGTTACATTAACTGTTGCATACGTATGTTCACTATGGTTTCATTTCTCAAACACAGTGGAACCTCTCTATAAAGGACACTCTGAATAGGGACACCTCTCTAATGAGGACACTGTCTGCAGTCCCAACCACACAGAGCTGTGTGTACAAATCTACCTCTGAATTAGGGACACCTCTCTATACAGACAGCTGGGTCCCAATGGTGTCCTCTATATAGAGGCTCTACTGTATTTTTAAATATTTACACATAATCAGATTGATCTAAGAGTGGTGTGAGTGTATATTAACCCATGGTTCTTTGACCTTAGCTGTTGCCCAGTGTGGCCATAGGTATTTTTATCGTTATCTCCCTTTCATGTCCTACACCTAAGTGTGTAGCAGTGAGTCAGACAGCTCCACTTCCAGAAATGCACGAGATCATCTCCTCTTTAAAGAGAAGCTAAGAGTTAGGACTTCCCCCAGCCTCAATTGCCTAAATGACTGCGTTAGCATTTTTAGCCTGGGTGTGGTCGTTTCGGGGGTTTCTAGTCTCGTTGGCAGTTGCACAATGCAATCGCTCAGGTGATTATGGAATGAGGGAACTGTGGAGTCTCGGGTGCAAGTTGCCATTAGAATTCACCTGTGGCTCGGCAGTTCTAGCACTGTATTCACCTGAGTGTTGAGTGATTGCAGTGTGCAGTGTGTGAACGGGACTCAAAACCCTGAAACAGTCGTGTAGTGAAAGAGAATGGAGGGACAATGAGTACACCCAACATCAAGTCAGTTTGTGAAGGCTGATGTGTGTGTGTATAGCATATGTAAACCCACCTTTCATGAGCACTAATTGATTCCCAGCAGTGAGCTTGCAGCGTGGTTGGAGGTGGTTGTTATTCCTTCTTGAGGGCGTGTGGTGTAAGCGCCCACCACTAGCTGGTTATGCAAATTTTCTTTTCTTTTAATGCATATTGCAAGCTTGATGAATTTTGGGGAAGCCATAAATCGCTGAGGTGGTGGTGTGAGCCAGAGAGCTGTTATATAATGACATTCATGAGCATGAATATCATTATGCAACTAATTGGAAGTAGCTGGGAAAAATTGGTTAATTTATGACACAATAGATGATGTACATCATGAAATGTACCTTCTGTAAAAAGCTAGAGCCGATGATGATGATGGTAGTAATGATGTTGATGATGATGGTGATGATGGCAGTGTTGATGATGATGATGATGATGATGGTAGTGATGATGTTGATGATGATATGATGATGGTAGTGATGATGTTGATGATGATGGCGATGACGATGACCAAA
Source organism: Aplysina aerophoba (assembly GCA_949841015.1). Lineage (NCBI taxonomy): Eukaryota > Metazoa > Porifera > Demospongiae > Verongiida > Aplysinidae > Aplysina > Aplysina aerophoba. Next base: position 7,207,997 of record OX465035.1, on the reverse strand, counting down.
CATGTTGGAGAACGTTCCATTGTAAAGTAGTGCCATCCAACTAGTTTCCACGTTGTGACAGTGACAGTGACAGTGACAGTGGTACGACGTTTGCAATCAGCCAGCCCTCCACTGCATCCCTTAGCTACGTAGGTTGTACTCCTCCCCATTTCTGCACACACACACACACGCGCGCGCACACACACGCACACACACACGCACACACACGCGCACACACACGATCTCCGGCACTATGTAGACACTGTCTCAGCTGTGTCGTAGACAACCGTAATGCTAACATTTTTTTAGTGAGCGGGCATCTTTCTTATGTGATGATAAGCCAATGTTGAGAAGAACTACGACAGGGACTGTGATGTCTGGACTGTAGATTGTTTCGGCCCCGTGAGTTGTCCAGTGTCCTAGACACGTTTTGGTGTGCAGCTAACAAGGATTATGAGGTGAAATGGTGCTTCATCCAGTTTAGACTGCTCCCACACGAGTGCAGTGGCTGTTCAAGCAATTGTGGGTGCTGTTGTTGCCCTCTCTAGACGATTAGAGTCATACAGAGTAGACTTTAGACTCGCCACTTGTTTATGCTAGCAACAGTGATGAGGTGTGTTCTTTAGCAGCACACTGAGACGAATGTGCATGTGCAGCGAAGGCTGGGCACATGAGGTGACATTGAGAGATTCAGAGGTAACTGTGGGCTTTGTTCTTTGGAAAGAGACAGAGAGATGAGATGGAGCCACTGGGCAGGCTCCTGTTGGGTGCCAAGGGTGTGGTGTGTTGGCAAATCCTTCCTTCCTTTGGCCACCTCTTCCACTAATAGATTTATACTGTTTGTTTTGCAACACCATACTTTGAAGCAGGCTAATTGATTACCTTATACGGAATGTGACCGCTGCTAATTGATTTGGGACCGGTTGCAGGTCTCCTGATGTGGGAATTGATGTCAGACTTTGCACTGCAGCATCCTCTCAATGTCTCACATACCTAGAAGGGTAAAGGATAGCTTTGCATTACCTAAGATGCGTGACACCACAGGACCTGTAGCTCCACCGCTGGGTACGTGATCTTCCAGTGAATCATTAACCCATTCCACTAAGCAGGTGTTAAGGGTCACCTGCATTCTTAGACTCTGATGGGTAAAGGGTAAAGTTTGACTCTCTCTCTCTCTGTGTGTGTGTGTGTGTTCGTTGAACTGGCTTAGCATGGAATGTGCTGTCAAGATATATGTAGATCACAGCTGTTGCTGCAAGGTTTCTGCTCCAATTGAAAAGGCAAATTTACCATCACAGCAAGCATACATACATTATGGTATTTATGTGTCTCCTTTGGTGTGGTTGTGTTGGTGGGTGTGGTGAGGTTGTAATGTCATTGGCTAATGCCTCCTTATTAATTGGAGATATCAAAGGGTTTGGGTGCTTGTATTCACCTTTGCTTGTAGACCTGTCAGCAGAAACGGATGTGAAAGATGACATCACCACTGTGACAGATGATATCACCCGTTCACACCGTAAAGTAGACTGTGTATCATGTCATAATACCAGGAATATAGTGACGTGTGACGGGTTTTAATAATATAATGATGTCACTGTGTGTCATTAGTGGCAGTGTTGTTTTGTTGTTGTCATCTGTCAATGCCTGTTTGTGATGTAAGAATGATGTCAGTTTGGATGCAAAATGTTGGTTGGCTGATCATGTGCATTTGACGGGAGCCTAGAGTTGTGTGTGCAAGTGCTATGGTGTGTGTGTGTTTGTGTGATTATGGGGAACTGACCGTGTGTGTGTGTGTGTGTGTGTGTGTGTGTGTGTGTGTGATTATGGGGAACTGACCGTGTGTGTGTGTGTGTGTGTGTGTGTGTGTCTGTGCTTGCAATGTGTGTACGTGTGTGTGTCTGTGCTTGCAATGTGTGTACGTGTGTGTGTGTGCGTACATGCGTGCAAGCACATGCACTGTTACACACACATGTGCTAGTACTCTGCCAGTCACACTTGTCTGGGGAGTGTGCACTGGTGCATGCAAGTGTGTCACGCTTGAGTGGTACTCCTAAGCTCCTCCGCCGTGCAAGTGGGCTATTTGTCTCCAGTCACCTTTCCGCCAGTGCCAACTGGAGCGTTCACTTCTCACTCTCGTACTGGGTGCTTCCTAAACAGCTTCTTGGTAGTGCCTACTGCCTGCTGGTGCGGTCCGGTTTCTGTGCCACCACACGGGATTTCCTATTGGCTACCTGACTCTGTGTGTGGCGCATGCACATGTAGGACGACCACAGGAAGGAAAAAGGTCACGGTTAAAAGCTTTGCTTAAGAAGCGTGCACCATTGTTCTGTATGTGAACTGTCTGTATTACTGTAGCTGTGGAAGAGAATACTTCCTGCTGTATGTGGGTACGTATGCTAATATTGAGTCTTCAATACGTTTGTGCATTTATGTCCGATCTTAGGGCCTATTTAATGTTTGCTGTCTTCCTCCACCTCTCGTGCAGGGACCCACTTTGGTGTCACCCTTCTGGTATATGGAACGTGGTCCTCCTCACCTTCCAAACGACGGCATGACCATGAAACCAAGCCCCATGGCCACCAACCAAATTGCTGCTGACGCCCAGTCTTTTATCATGCAGAAGCAGCATTCAGATGGAGTTGAAAGCTCAAAACCGAAGAAGAAGAAGCGAAAGATGCCTTCAGAGAATGGTGATACTCTGGCACCAGTTGGAACAGGAGGAAAGGGCTGCTCAAGGAGGCCTGCTCGCATCAGAACCTCGTTCACGAATGAACAGATTCAGGAGCTTGAAGCCCACTTCCTGAGGTGCATGTATCCACGATCGACTGAAATTCAGCGCATTTCTAGCCAGTTACAGCTGACTGAGAACATTGTGCAGGTATGTCCTTGGTTGGGTGTGTGCTTCACTACTTACACGTGCTGTACATGTGCCTGCTGTGTGTGCATTGACTGTGCTTTCAGCTTTGTGTTTCATCATATACCTCTGATCATACGGGAAGTTTGTACTGAATGTACTGTCACGGCCTAGCTCTATCACATTGCACAGTAATATCTTAAAAGATGGACTTATCTCTATGCATTACATCACATGTCATTACATCACAGGAAATCACAGGTCATCACATTGCGTCACATTGTACTACATTGCACCACATTGCACAGACAGCATGATTGCAGTGTAGCCCAGTCTGTAGTGTTGAGACAGTCTTGCGCTGTGTATGCGACTGCTGACTCCGTCTCAGTCTGTGTACATTTGCATGTACTGTAGTTGGACAGCACTATGTCACCCCCTCTGTATCATGGCTACACCCAACTCCTCCGTTCTTCAGGTGTGGTTCCAAAATCGCAGAGCAAAGTGGCGGAAACCTCGCAATCTAACTGGTATCCCAGGGCGACCCAGCGCTTCACGCATGAACAACACCCAGCTGTACGAGCGCAATCCCGAGTTCATCGAGATGCAGACAAAAGCCATAATGCTGCAGAATCGTGATGGGACACCTGAAGAAATACCAGGGCAAGGAGCTGGGGGAGTTGGCAACAAGATGAACAGCGAGTTGAATGACAGTTGTATGAAGGAGAAAGGCAGGAAGGGGGCTACTATGACCAGTGTCAGCATGGCCAAAGCTGGCATGTCTTCAGGTGTGGTCTCAGTGGGTGCTTCTGGCCATGTCCCACTTCTCTTAGCTAGCGGGGGTGCAGCATCTATGGTACCGCAATCAAATGCTGCTCAAGGAGCAATGGATTCGGTGGTTGCGACACAGAATGGGCCACAATTGATTCTGCCCATGTATCCCACCGGGCCGGGGGCTGTAGTTTTCCAAGCAGGGGGCGTGTCCCACCAGACACAGCCTTCAATGTTGATTCAAGCCTCCCCTTACCAACTTCCTTCTCAAATGGTGTTTTCCCAGCCTCATACGAGCTCATCAGTGGTAACGGAGTTCGCCAACGACAGTACCCTGTCTGGGCGCTTTAGCACTTCACACCGTGACTCCAACACCAGCCTACAGTCGCAGGTGAGAGATTCTGTTGTGTACCGTGCTCAAAGCAGTGCGAATAGCTTGGCTGGCAGTTTGCATTATCTTTATAGGATAATTAGTATGTAATTTGTTCCGCGAAGAAGCCCTTTGTACTCGTGCTTCAAGGCTGAATGCATGCATTTGTTTGCATGATGTGTTGTACTGTTGGTGGGTCTTTCATACCCCCCTGTACCGCTAGCAACATCAGACCCGCTGCCCGCCCTGAATAGAGAGGTATCCCTATTTCAGAGATGCAGTACATCTGTACACAGCTCTGTGTTGCTGGGGCATTAGGAAGTGCCCTCATTCTCCTGAGGCATTCCATGAACACTAGAGTACATTGGTCTTTGCTCTTGCAATGTCCATTCCTGGCGTTGCAGCATTGCACTACACGCACTTCATTTGAGGTTTACATTCGTACATACGTACTGTACGTATACGTTTTGAAGCTACAAACTAACAAACTACTCCTAATTTGCAATTGTAAAGTCTCTAGACTATCTGTATATTCGTAAAATGTCTTCTATATAAATTGTATGTACACACGTGTGTATTTGTGGGTATAGTGTTCATTGCAGTCTTTACCACTGTTTAACGAAACAATTGACAAACGATACAGACAATCAATGTATGCAACTATTTATTACACGTTTGTATCCTTGGTAACCACTGCGTTTGTATCCTTGGTAACCACTGCAGTTGTATCCTTGGTAACCACTGCTAATTGTTCAGAAAGCAATTGCACGTTTTTTAAATCTTCTAAACTGTCATCCATGGGTAGTGTGTGTAGCTAGCTACATACTGTGACGAATCACCATCTAATGACTGTCTGTCTGTCTGTCTGTCTGTCTGTCTGCAGGGTTCGGGCAGCCGACATGGCAGCCTTGACAACATACCTGGCAGCCGTACGCCCAGTTGCAATGGCAGTAATGAGGGGCTCGCCCGTGGACAACCGGGGGCATCCTGCCTTCGCAGCAGTGTGGACGGCAGCCTCTGTCCCACTTCGAGAGGGCAGCCGCAACTCCCTGAATATGGCAGCGTCGATCAGCTTTACAGCACATCTCTGGGGTCCTCCATGTTTCGGAACTATTCGACAACAAATATCCCAGACCCGAGCGCACACTTGAGGAGCCGACCTCATTTTCAGAGTATCGAGAACATCTCAGGAAGCTGCGGGCCTGCAGGCGGTGTCCTCCAGCCTGGGCTGAGTTTTGATCTTGCAGCCAACAGAAGCCAGTCTCAGGGAAGCATCCACTCACAAACTGGGACACCTATGGAGTCGGCCACACCTATTGGGCAGGCCCCGCGTCTCCCAAGTTACCTAAGCCAACCATCAGGCTTGGACGAGTCAGTACCAGCCTCTGATCCGTGGTCGCTGGCGCCTGGAGCTCCCCACTTCACCAGTTGCACCAACATCGGGGAAGTGTCCTCTCGAAGCACTGGCGGCGCCTTTCCTCCACACATGCACGGTCTGCCCACCAGTTCAACATCTGCAAAGCCACAATCAATGAGTCAAATCCCCGATGTGATTGCAATGCAGAGTCGAAACCTTCAGAAGGCAAACAGCTACAATGGTTTCCCACACTTCTTCCGTCATCACGATGGCGATGGATCCCTGTCACTCCTCGGCTCCAACAGTATGCAGCAAGACTCCACTGGGTCCCTTCTGGAGCACCAATCGTCGACATCCACCAGCCTCCGCTCACTAAAGGACCACATCAGCAGTACATCGTCAATCCACATCACAACCACAGAGGGATACGAAGGGCAATTTAACATCCTGTCGGATTCCCATGCCCAGTTTCAGAGCACACCCATGCATGGAAGTGGGGATTTCCTCCACAGTCCAGTGGACCAGACCTACTCCCCTATTGACCCTGCTTATCCACTGGCCGCTGGCAGTGATCTCATGGGGCCTTCGTCAGCCATCGTGCGAGGTGCAATGGACTCGGCTCTGCAGCAGCGGCGATACTCTGGCACTCCCCTGCAGCAGGGTGCACAGCCGTTGGCCTCCACTGTTCGACGTCACTCAGTTACGGTGCCGGTTGCTAATAGGCACTTCTCCAGTGGGCCTCCCAACGTTGAAGTTAAACCGCCAGGCGCCCCAACTGTCAAGTTTCGCTAAAAAGCAGCAAAAGGACTGACAGTAATCTTTGTGTTTTTTTTGCGTGTATGTGTGTGAGAAATGGTATGGTGACGCTTACTTCGCCTTTTGATGACATAAACCAGTCAGTAGCTTTGTACCTTGTTCCTCGAACACTTTGCGATGTTCTCCTGTATCCCAGCTCACCTTCCTCTCACCCAACACACTCACTAGTCAAGCAAGGTATTAAAGCTGTTGGTGTTTGTCCATTCCCATACTCAAACTTTTTTATGTTGGCAACACTTGCATACGTACAATACATTATTATACTGTCATCTTTCCGGCAAAGTCACGTAATGAATATATATCATATTATATTATGTATTCATTGCTATGTAGCCGTATATTTTTGTATGCCATTAATTAAGGATTATTATTATGTATGTAATTGTGCTAATTGATTCACGAGAAATTTAATTTGTGTGATGTATGCGTGCATGCGCATGTTGCAATATTGCCTGATTCTGGGTCAATTGCAAGGCGCTTGAATTATTAGCATATGAATAATTATATAATACATAATGGCTATATATCCACATGCATCTATATATAATATTGTCATAGTATCACTTGAGTTGCAACATTACACTGAATTAATTCACGTGGTACACATGCTGTCTTGAACTTCAGCTTGCAAACACTTTAGCCCCAAAGCTAAAGAGCGGGCCTTCTTCGGTTGTACATTATATTATACGAAAGGGACCCTTAATTCCTCCCCCCCCCATGCTATATGCATGCATGCAATTATGAGTTGTAGACTGGATACTGTGGGGGGAACGACCACTCGATCATACATGGACAGGTGCGTTTGTATACATGTATATATTATATAATTTATATGTATGTACCTATGAGTGTTGTATATAAAAAGCATCTCATTCGCTGCACATAATCATATTTACCACACAGCAACCCCCTGCTACAATGTATACAATTTGCTTGCACATGCGCTACATATCCAATATAATATGTATATAATATAAAATTGTATATTATGATATTGTGTATCCAATCAGTATAAACTGTGGTGCATGTGTGCATGCAACACGATCTGTAAACCATGAAGTGGAAGTAAGGCAGTCCAATTTGTTACTCTGGGTCAAGGCTTGAAATCACCTACTTAGCTAGACCATGGAAATAAACCCAGTCACAACACATGTACATAAGTGCATACACGCACGTATTCACATGGCAATAGACTACCAAAGCTGCTGGTAGTGGTGAAGCTGTCATATATCATTGTGCCTGGCTAACAAGAAGACATGGGAGTAACACAGCAAGGTGCAGCTGAAGGTTCACATACAGATGGAGGTTCAAAGTTCTGAGGTGATAAATTCTTCTGGGAAAAAATGACGCAAATGTACCTAACACACAGAGAGAACCACACAGATAAGACACACAGAAGAGGATAGAAGATAGGGAATAAGGTCCTGCTACTGGGGAGTGTGTCTTGCATAGGGGCTATTGTCTCCAAGGTATGCTGTTGAGACGTGGCTTAGGGAGTTCACCAAACATCCCTGTGTCATGGCAGCTTAACGCCAGTGCCTGGATGGAGGCGGCCATTTTCTCCACTGTAATTTGAGTCTGTGGACAAAAACAATGCCCAGTACATTTATATGCAAAGCATGCATGCGTCTACATATTAGTGATGTATACAAATGTGTCACAGTGTACGTACAGTAGTGACATGTACATTTCATGTATGTAGTGTTGTTAGTAACATGCACAGACGTGTCACAGTGTACATTAGTGACTTGTATAGTGTCAAAGTGTACATTAGTGACATGTACAGATGTGATGGGTCACAGTGTACATTAGTGACGTGTACAAACGTGTCACGGTAGCACTGACGAGCTGGTAGCATGCACTCACCCTCTCATCGTCATTGTCTGCACTACTCTTCTTCGGTGACCTTCTGAACAACGGCACAGACACAGGCATGGAATGGGCCACGCCCTTGACCACGCCTTCTTCTCCCAACCCCTCGTCACGGAATGAATCTGAAAGAGGAAGAAGATGTGTGATATCCGGCCTTTGCACAGGAGGACACATCACTTCACACTATCGGCCGTATGTCCACATCTGTACCGAGCGTTTGACTAAGCCAGTTGGTGGCAATGTGCGTGTTGCAGTGCTGTACTGTACAGAGAATTCACGTAGTCTAGTCTGCTAGCCCCTCTCCACCTCTACATGTGTCTACATACATCAGGTGAAGAGGGGCTAGCAATCTAGACAACATAACAATTCTAGAGAAAATATGAAGAGACAGAGAATAGATTGTGGCGAGCATTTGACTAAGCCAGTTGGTGGCAATGTGCGTGTTGCAGTGTTGTACATTACAGAGAGTTCACGTAGTTTAGTCTGCTAATGGGGATGGGGAGGGATGGGGAGGGATGACCCAGTCTCCAGTGGTGCTAGGCTGAGGACACCATATACAGCTAACGACTTTGAGTCTGAACAATTCCAGCTGCGGCCTTCATTGACAAGCTGACATATAAGATGATGGGTGGGTGTGGTGGATTGGGAAGGTGAGGTTAGGATGCTTGAGGGGAAATAACCAAGAACTTTGCCAGGCTCATCCACCATTAAGATCATCCACCATTGTCCAAAGACATGAGTGTAATGTTTAATGCAGTCTCAATCTTCTCATGGAGGAAGTAGTGTCTATCTCACTGCTCGCCCTTCCCCCCTCCCCCTCCGGATTCAAAGAATACTGCTGACATTGCAAGTCAAACGCAACAATATTGTACTTTCACATTGACAGTTTTCGAAGATGAAGGCATGCCATTCGTTCTCTGTCATCAAACAAGTAGTATCACTCCAGATAATAATGTATGCAGGCATATCATGGAGCCGGAAGTCTTGCTTCTTGACTTCCCTTCACTATGTGACCAACTGCCATCCTAACACCAACCATCCTTCGCTTCTTGGAGACAGACAATCTGGACTTGAGCCACAATGATACAGTCATCTTGACTGCCAATTAAGTGAAGATTATCGAAGGAAGAAAGAGGCACAACGAGACCCTGTCTAGGAGAAACTGAAGCGTGACTCCATTACTTGTCTTAGACCTGACGAAACTCAAGCAGAAAGACCCATCTGCTCTGCTGAACAGCTAAGCCTCTCTTTGTCCTCTCCTTCATACTTTAGCACCAAAGAGCTAAGATGCGTCCCACACCGACCCACAAACAAACGAATCCATCCCCCTTCACCCCAGCCACAGTTGTCTTCCTGGACCTGTTAGGGAAACAACACCTGCCAGGTGAGTGAGGGATCCAGACGTTTCCATCGGTCACTTGGCAAGTGCTAGCATACGTAGTTTCCCTTACTGTTCCAGTGTGCAAGAACCAGATGTTCTTTTACTACAGTCGCCTTTACTTCACCCACCCACCACCTAGCACCTTGGATTGTGAATTTGTTTGTTTGCTTGTTAACCACTGAACTTCACATGAAGAACTCTCCTCCAACATACATATTCACATCCTTCACTGTTTCAACACGTTACTTAGTTTTATCAGCAGTGAAAAGTTTCCAGCAATCATCAGGAGTCCTGGTGGCTCCAAAATTGATTCTAGCAGCCTAGGTAAGCTGAAGATAGTCTAGCGAACTGAGTCGATGACGGGTTAAACATACTGACATAACGGGGGGGGGCTAGGAGAGTCAATCAGGATGTGAATACACAGGCAGTGTAATGGATTTCAAGGGTTTGTCAGAAGACCAGGTGACCAGTAGCCTAATGGGCTATATAGCATCTGCCTCTGTTAATATAATACACAGGATATTATTATATTAGTCATATCCTGTGACACCTTAGAAGCCAGGGTGTGTAGTCAATAGGTGACGTGAGTGACACCTTAGAAGCCAGGGTCGTGTAGGTGACGTGAATGATGAGGACTGAGGGGCCACATGGTACTTCACCCGTACGTAGTAGACAGGATGAAAGTCTTGCCAATCCAGGCAAAATTTTCAGCCCGTTGGTCTAGCTGGTAATAGAAGAACCCTTTACTGTTCCATGTGAAATGAAGATTTAGCCGGGGTTGCTTATACTGAGACAATAAGCAACATGTGACTTCCACTGTGACTCCTACAGCAGGCAAGCTTGAGCACATGTGTACATACGTCTGTACATGTAGTGCAGTGTGAAGGGGGCTACGTATGTTTTACACTGAACACATACACCTCGTAGCCCACACAACACACTGGTGTGGTGGAGGTTGAGGTGTTGAACAAAGTGGAGGTACGTACCCACTATGGAGCAAAAACATGGCAAAGAAGGATTATAAGGTGAGGTGCTTCAGTTTTAGGCCCTTTCGGCCTCTCTTCAACTCACCATCTGTCAACAAACTGTCATCATCACTTTGAGAGAAGGGAGTGTAGTCTCGCTCATTGTCAGCTTCGAACCCTTCCATACCATCAAACACGTCTTCAGTAGCAGGAGGGGAGGGAATGAAAGGGGAGAGTAGGGAGGAAGGAGGAGTGGAGGGAGGAGAGGGGAGAGTAGGGAGGAAGGAGGAGTGGAGGGAGGAGAGGAGAGAGGAAGGAAGGGAGAGGGAGTGGAGGGAGGAGAGAGGAGGGGAAGGGGAGGGAGGAGAGGGGACGGTGTGAGGGAGCTGTTAATAAACACATGGTGAGAATAATTCAGATCATTTCCGATTGCTATTCCACAGTTGACAACATTTACGTACACCAATCATGGTTGGAGTTCCAAATTCAAAACAAATACGCATTGCAGAGCTACGTACAGTCCCTCATTAACCCCTACGCAGCAATGAGCCTGCACCAAAATAATCCAACGCTTAGAGCAAGCTACAGTGAATAATTTTACTTCATCTTCTATCTTGGCCACGAGTTAGCTTATTGCTTTTTCATGGTCAGCCCCTTTTATCACCTGCTTCATTGTCTGGACTCCGCCTCTGTCTCCCAACCAGGGGTGCCACATGTTCATCAGCACTGGATTTGTTCTCTTCAAGTGTGATAACTTTGCTGTTTCGCTTAACACCACCACCCGATCCTTTCAGGACGTCAGGCGGGCTCTGTGTTGTCATAGTAACCGAGGTCACAGGCGGACTCACTCCTGTGGATGGGACATCTTGTATGGCTTCTGAGAGGGCGTTCTCTCGTGCTCTGGACATGAGTCTGGAAGGGGACAGCAGAAGGTGGGGGAGGGAGAGGGAGAGAGAGAGGAGGGTTCAGGGAGAGGGGAGACAGAGAAAGGTTGAAGAAGAAGGTAGAAAGAAAGGAGAGTTGACGAAGAAAGGAGAGGAAGGTCAAGGGAGAGGAAAGAGAGAGGAGGGTTGAGGAAGAAGGGAGAGAGGAGGATGGTTGAGGGAGCGAGAGGGAGAAGGGAGAGCGAGGAAGGTTATACGCATGTGTGTGTGTGTGTCTTATGCAGTCAGCACAATGTCAGCGTACACTTACCACATCTAACACACACACAATGCTTACATCTCAACTGTGTACACTCACCGAAAAATGGTCGTCCTATCCCGGTGTGCCCGCGACTGCAGCTCGGAGAACCGTCGTCTTTGTTCCTCCTCGTAGGCCTTCACCCTGGCCTCCATAGCCTCCTGCTCTTCTTGAAGGAAGGCCTTCATATCTCTGTGGATGGTCTTCATTGCAGGATCATCACGGCCATAGGAGAGAGAGGACACTGGAGGGGAGAGGGGAGGGGGAGAGGACAGGATGAGGGGAGGGTGAGGGGAGGGAGGAGAGGGGGAGAGGAGAGGGGGAGAGCACAGGGAGGGGGAGAGGAGAGGGATGAGAGGTGAGAGGGAGGGGAGTGGGAGAGGAAAGGATGAGAGGAGGGTGAGGGGAGAGAGGAGAGGAGGGTGTGAGGAGAGGGGGGAGAGGGGAGGGTGAGGAGAAAGGAGAGGGTGAGGGGAGGGGAGTAAGGGAGAGGGGAGGAGGAAATTAGAAAGGATGAGAGGGTGTGAGACAGAGGATGGGACAGGAGGGTACGGATAAGGTCAGAAATGTGACACGGTCAAGAATCACACCATCTTTTTAAACCATTATGATATGTACATATGTACGCACGTACACCACACTGTAACAGGCAAGTCTGTCGGAGGAGGGCCCGTCTGCTAGTGTGCATAAAGCCACAACACTTCACAAAAAGGTTTGTATAAAGGTGCACAAAGTGAATATTCCTCAGATAGTAGGCCAAACAATGTATTGTAAGTAAGTTTGTGAAGTGTGCAACAGGCTCGAAATGCAATGCACATTCACCCACAACACACCCACCCACACCCGCACCCACACATATGCACCCACAACCACACACTAAAACCTTCCCTCCAACACAACACCCACCTCTCTTCCTGCACGTTGGCTCCTCATCATCCTCCTCCTCTCCCTGCCCATCCCGAAGAACGACCTTGAAGATTGGTGAGTAGTCCCTACTCCTCTCAAGTGAGCTCAACTCTTCACTACGGTACTCCATTCCACTTCCGATGAGGACCCTACTCCCGTTGACCTTGTGTGTGACGTGTGTGGAGCTGTCACAGCCGTAACAATGGTGTACCCACCAGTCACTGACGGCTTGTGTCACCAAAAGTGGGCTTAGTCTCTGTGGAAGGGTAGGGGGGGAGAGAGGATGAGAGGAGAAGAGAGGACGATGGTGAATACGTAGATCTTGGATGATCATATACGTATGCAATAGAATCAATCAATCAATTGCAACTTATTGCAGGACGTTTTGGCCATGGAGGCCTTCGTCAACTGCATACAAAATAGAGAGGATGAGTGGGAGGGTGAGGAGAAGGGAGAAGAGGGAGGAGAGCAGGAGAGGAGAGGAGAGAAGCGCGAAGAGAGAGGACAGGGAAAGGAAAGGGAGGACAGGAGTCCATTCATACTCCCATCGCCCACTCTACTCTGCAGCCTGCTCACACCATACATAGTGCACCCATACACACCACAACACGCCCACACACAATGCATTCACCCTCAACCAACCAACAAAGCTAGTCTGAGCCATGGCCATTCAAGTAACGCCCACTCACAACACACACACAATACCTTCACATGCACACTTGACACGACACTGGTAGCGAATGGTTGCAGTGTGTCTGTTGTCACGGATGTGCACATGTGCAGCAGTTTGCGAAAGGTTGTCACGACTGCTGGCTCAAATCACAACACATTTCTTGCACTGATGGGCGGAAAACATGGCTCACTCGCTTTAAGACGTCACTTCAATGTGTTTTGGTATTCGCTTAATGGTTTGAATAACAAGGCAAAGTGAGGGCAACGTTCAGAGGTGAGTTGTGCCTTGACTGACCAATCGTAACACCCATTTTGCAACCAGCTGTACCAGGTGTAAGGTGACAAGAAGGCAACACTTACTGGACAGATAACACTCACGTGCCAGAACAGATAACACTGTGTGAGGGTATGTATGTAGGGGCGGGGTCTTGTGTAAGCTTGTAACAACCCACACTTCATGCCAGCTATGATGGGAGCTACACAGACAGTTGTGCATACACACAGACATACACAAACACACACATGCACGCACGCACGCACGCACACACATGCACACACACACACACACACACACTACAAGAAATCATTGACAATGTACGGGGTGTTTGTAGTGTCTGTACTTCAGAGGTGTGTAGATACGTACATAACTCCACGTATGGGGCTGGGATGGCAGGCATTGTCATCATTAGAGAGGTGGCCTTCAATCAAGTGTATTTATAGAGAGCTACCACTACACCCATACAGTACATCAGTTCTGAGATTCAGTTTTAATTAGAACATTATGAATGGAAATGGGACGGGGCAGTGGCAGTAGGAAGTAAACTCATGATGTATCAACTGTATATTACGTATATTAAATACCCTGATAGTTAGCAATAATTTATAGTCACACTGTTTAAAGATCAACATAACTAAGGACTGGTCATTAAGTGTAGTTCAATCATACTGCGTGTTTGGTCTGGAAGAAACTGTCATCTCTACCGACAAGAATCAAGAAGGTTTTGTAGAGTGTGTCTGATGCCACTTGAGCTCTTCAACCATCTGACGTTTCAAATGGTCTGTGTTCGAGGTACGTAGTTTTGCAATGGGATGGCAACGATGGTTACTTTTGCACCGCACAATTCAAAGTGTGACACTGGTGTAGTGACACTCAACTTGGTGTGCAACACTTTATTTGATGTCCTGCTCCTCCAGTATTAGGTCAACAACTGATTGGCTGAATTGAAAGTTGATTGTGAAGTTTAAATCCTGTTGTGGGCAGGAAACCATATGATTAAACAATGCCTTACAGTATCTGCTTTGGTGTGAGGTCTTGGTCTGTGTTAACAACATGGATGATGATAAGCAGTTATGTGTGAGGATCAAAGCCTCAGCTGCTTATGGGACTGAGTCTTCTCGTGACCTCTGCAGCTGTAGAGCTGAATCAGCTGACTGCTCTGAGATCACACAGGGGATCAGTTGAGACATGTTGTGTTCGTATTACCATAGCAATAGTAAATGGTATGTTTGATAATACCTTCCTGTGACCTCTGTAGAGCTGAATCAGCTGACTGCTCTGAGATCACACAGGGGATCAGTTGAGACTGTGTGTTGTATCCATAATATAGTGATACAATGGTATGTTCGATAGTATATCTTCCTCTGACCCGCTGGCAGCTGACCTCACTAACTGGGTCATGCCAATGCTCAGTGCTTCTGTGGAGCATGACCAGTTGTGTTAGCTCAGTCTGACCTACCACTGGGAGCACAGGAGTGACTCAGCTTTAACCTTTGCTTGGAATGAAATCAAAGTGTACTGTGTGTTAATGACCAGTGCTTGGCTACACATATATATTGACCTTTAAACAGTGGGACTAGGTAGGTACGTATATCGGTAATGTAGCAGGGTATTTTACATTGAACTACACTACAAGGACCACACTGGAGGAAACTTTAATCTCGATGGAGTATTACAGGATCATGTGATTGCACTGGAACAACAGTCTCTAAATTCTCCACGTACAGTGCATGTACACATGTACACATGTAGTACGTACATACGTACATACGTACATACATGTACGTACAGCAGACTTCACAGGAGATGCTGTCATTTGCTCTTTAAACACGCAATTGGAACCAGAACCACTAAAATGACTGCACCAGCTGCAGTGAGTGACGCAACTACACTGGGGAATAGTCTCATTGGTCAATATCCAATGGCAGGCCGTTCTCACTACTACTATAGTACTCACTAATTGTTATAATTCCTCTGCAAGAAATTCTAGTAACTTAGCCACCAATTTCTTTGTAGGGTGTAGGACAACACAGCTCAAGAGAAAGGCGACAGGAGAAGAAGAGGACCATCAACCGAGCCTGAGCCGGTAACCTACGCTCTATTGCAGAGTTTCAGCCACGTGGGCCACGAAATTGGTCACGCTTCCTTGTCTCCAATTGCCCCTTTCCTGCCTTTCTCCTGAGATGTCTTGTCCTACAGCCTCAAACAGTTACTACTACTAGTACCAACTCACAAACACCACCGCACATTATCCACCAATTGTTCCACAAGAACTCCAGCCTCTGACCTTTGACCTTACAGACACAGTTAATGACACCTGTGTGAGAGTATGCTGTCACAGTCACCCAGTTAGCCCACACACTATAGCCCATTACACGATACAGGACAATACAGAGGCAGAATAATGTCTTCCAGCACTAATGCACTACTCCGACTCCAAATACAAATTTTAAATGTCTTCGAGCACTAATGCACTACTCCGACTCCAAATACAAATTTTAAATGTCTTCGAGCACTAATGCACTACTCCGACTCCAAACACACATTTTAAAAAGCACACATGACGACTTGGTGCAGTATGTGGGTCAGTTTTGTGCTCAGTATCAGAGTTGTGCTCAGTATCAGAGTTGTGCTCAGTATCAGAGTTGTGCTCAGTATCAGAGTTGTGCTCAGCCGTTGAAACAGCGGCGGTGCATACTCGAAGGTGATGAGTTAATCATATTAAGTGCAGATTAAATTCGTCCAAATCATTCCTCATTCACACCCTCTACGCATGCTAAAGAGATAAGAACGGGGACTACACTGTAATGGCATGAGAAAGTGACACACGAACACTGCTGGGGCAACCACGGCGACACCACAAGTGACAAGTATGGTCTCAGTGAGACAAAAGCAGTTAGCAAAATGAGATTATAAAGGTGCTGCTTACAGGACTTCCAAGTACAAGCGTGTAATGGTGCAGTACCGGATGATGCCTCACCCCACATGGTGCCATGGACCCAGGTAGGACCCAGGTAGGTACTAAACATGTTAAGGAGTAAGGAAACAACCACCCCACCCACAAGTACGTACGTACACGCATACGTACATACCTACACAAGACAGTCTTCCTTACTTCAATCCACCAGCACATATCAAACCAATCTTGCTTTGCCAAAAGGTAGTACTCACTAAATTGTTGTACTGGTCTGGTCAGGCTGGCATAAATCCAGTGATTATTACCATTTGTCATTAATTCCCTACACTGGGTAATGTGTACAAATTCTCCATCTTGCTAATCTTGTTACATACTCTTCTTCATGCCATGCCCTCCCGCATACACGGTCACCTAACTGTCAGTGTCCCAGACCAACACAGCATCCTTCCTCACCCTTCCCTCTGCACAATGGAGAAAAGCCAGTTGAGGAAGCATGTTTACACACACCATTCACCAGGGGTGACCTTGATGGTCACAGGTCATCCAGGAGCACACAACAGTATTCATTGGCCTGTAAAACTAACATTCCAGCATCTCCAAAGCTATTCATCTGTCAACTCAGCACTCTCATCCATACATAATGCATAAGGTGTGTAAATCCCCCCCATCCCCCCCCCCCCCACCACCCGCACACCTTCACACACCTACATATATGCACACCTGTTATCACAGCAGCCAGCCTCCACACCTTAACCAGTACTGGTGTTAACACTGCACCTCTGGAGGGCAGTCACTTGTCTACAGCAACAAGGTCAGGCGTCCCACAGTTGTGACCTCACTGCATACTCACCATGCATGTACATACGCACATGCACGCAACAAGGTCAGGCGTCCAACAGTTGTGACCTCACTGCATAGGCTGTACTCACCATGCATGTACACACGCACATGCACGCACGCACGCATGCATGCACACACACGCACACACACACACACACACACACACACACACACACACACACACACACACACACACACACACACACACACACACACACACACACACACACACACACACACACACACACACACACACACACCATTTACCCTGACTGGGGTATTACAGTAAATCAGACCCAGTGTGTAAGTTCAGTAGTTTTTGAACTACAGTAGTTAATTGGAGTCCTGTCTTTCTGACTGTGGCTGTGAGCCTGCTACAGGTCCACCTTCACCTAATTTGCATACAGTTGACAAAAGCCACCCTGGTCTGAACTTCCAATAACTGATTGTTACCTAACACAACCATCTACAGCTACTGTTGCCCATGGAGTTGAAATAGGGGTGGTTAGTTGCATCAGCCCTTGGCTAGGAGCTACCTACTTACATATACATATACAAGTTGCATCAGTGTCTTCCCAGGGTATGACGGTCTTGTGACTAGAGGGTGCAGTACATGTTGGCATTCTTCACTTTCTGTTCTGTACAAACTCAGCTGTTGAAACAGGTGAGGTCAGCATTAACACCTGGTCTCATTAGGTTGCTTGAATAGGAGGGACACACGTGGGCAGCGTGTGCACACACATACACACGTAAGATGTGTACGTACATGCACACAACAGTCCCATCCTGTCATCAACAGCACGCCCATTCACAACAGTTTCAGCAACCTGCGACGCCACAATACAACTTTCAGCGACCTACTCAACACCTACAGTACATGTATTCCTGCATTGTCCAAATAAGGAAACAAAAAGCAGCTGTGTGACCCCAGGTAGGGCTTTCACATTACTATGGTAACAATGGGGATGGCCCTTGGTGAACAAAGCAGACCTTTTTTGGACTAAAGTCAACTGCAAATGACCTTTCAGGCAACAGTGGGAGTGACCAATTGCCCAGTGTGCATAATTCCATAGGACAAAGTCCTTTGCTGTGTGTGTGTGTGTGTGTCCGTCCGCTGTGTGCGTGTGTGAAGCAGAGAGGTCCTGTACACATCACAGCAGCTACCTTCGTATGCTTATGTTTGACATATCACTCCACCCACCATATGGTGATTACATTCCTTCTTGTAATGCCTGTTACCAGAAGCATGAAATGGATATGAAACGACTGAAAACAACAACTGGTGGTTGGAACCTTTTCTCCTCATTCATCACTCTAGTTTAGGTCCTTCCTATCTATCCCCTCTTTGCCTCTAGATGCACATGGCGGGTGAGAGGGGCTAGCGAGCTAGACCATGGTCACCTACCACACTACAGGTGACAGTACACAATGTTGTGTACTAGAACGTGTGTACACGTAAATGCACCTTGTTGGTTCGCTTATTGACTTTCAAGAGTACACATGCATACAACATACACAATGTAATGTGCACACGCGTAATATGTGGGCCATGCGTTCTACAGCTTGACAGAGGACCTCAAACCCGCCACCATCCACACACCTCCGCACCAGTGCGTTCAGCACTCCTTTCTACGTTCACAGTGGTTTGCAGGTCGTTTGAAACAGGCACACTTCAAAGACCCAGGCAATACCCAGGGAAGAGCCTAACTCATCGCACCTACCAGCTGGCTCACCCCATACAAAGGATAACAGGATTACCGTCAAATTAGAATTGATGAGTGTCAATGTGTTGAACCATATTAACTCATTGCTGGCTGATCAGCTGATGTGAGAGAACACATGAGAGGTGTGGAGGGCTCAACGTTTTGACAGTGGATTCAACTCTCTGTACTGCCTTGTCAAGTACAATGGGGAAGTGTTCACAAGTGGGGCTCTGCCAGTGACAAGTGGGGTTGTACCAGTGACAAGTGGGGTTACACCAGTGACAAGTGGGGTTACACCAGTGACAAGTGGGGTTGTACCAGGGACAAGTGGGCTTGTACCAGTGACAAGTGGGGTCTTACCAGTGACAAGTGGGGTTACACCAGTGACAAGTGGGGTTGTACCAGTGACAAGTGGGGTCTTACCAGTGACAAGTGGGGTTACACCAGTGACAAGTGGGGTTGTACCAGTGACAAGTGGGGTTGTACCAGTGACAAGTGGGGTTGTACCAGTGACAAGTGGGGTTGTACCAGTGACAAGTGGGGTTGCACGAAAATTTTGGCTGCTACCAAAAGAATGAGAGAAACGACCCTAAGACCCCTGAGGGATGGTGTCTGCTTGCTATATGGAGCAGATTTAACTGGTCACAGAGTAGACGAAAGATGACAAGCAGCTTACTTCTAGGAGTCTGGTGATCAAATAGGACGCCTTTTCCAAACAGAAAACAGTTGGAATGTGCGCATTAAGGTTTGCAGTGTACAGGCGCAGTCACCAATGTATGTATGTACACATACCAGAGAGATCAAGAGGCAGTCGTGAACAGGTACAGGTACAGGACGCCAGAAGGAAGCACACAGCAGGGAGAACACTGAGTACGCACAAATAGAGTCTCACACACTGGGCATATCGATCGATGTACAGACACACCGGATGAGTGTTGGGTACTTACGTATATTACACAGCAACACATTTTCGCGCTCACGTACTATGGTACAAGTATGTTAGAGGCTATGCCGTTCAGCACCACTTACCACTGCCACTCCCGCCACGTCCAAGTCCGCCTCCCAGAGTTGAAGCGAGGATAACGCACTTCCCGCCTTTTCGTATTCACTTCCTAGAAGACTGCCCAGAGTCGTAGACTGTCCCTTCTGGTACGGCGAATCCGTTCCCTTGATATGCACGCTAACGTTCAAGCACCTGCAGGATACGCGAACCATGTTCCCATTAACTTCCAATCGTCCCTTCGGCCGATCTTATACTGCTGCTATAATAGTTCAGAGGGCCTCACAGTATTGGCGGGCCACTCATGAATATCGTTAACAATCACTTGACTCGTATGAATATCGTTCACGAAATGACATTGTACAGTACAATATATTATACGTATCCTAGCCAATGTTTAACATTGTAATTAAGTCCACTCAAATGAAATCCAGTCAGAGGAAAATTAAAGTACAGTAACAATTACGAGACCTTCTGTCATATGTTACAGTGACAAAAAGGCCAAGAAGTGTTGTTTAGCTAGTATCTGCCAAAAATTACAAATTATCTGTAAGAAAGCTCTATGATATGCTGTGTGTGCATTTCAACAACACTATATAGGGGTGGGCAATAAGTAACAAAGCCAGTAGCTCAGTTGCCTGCTAAGCTGAGGTAGCACAAAAGGGTTGTAAGATATAAGAGTGAATACTGCACTATATAATACGTATGTAGGTTTCTACAAACTAGCACCGATGTTAAACTTGTGTTCCGCCTGTTTTGCGGACGCTTGGACTCTCGTCACCTTCGGAGGAGACCGAGGGATACTGGAAAATGTTCCTGTTTGGTGAATGAAAAACTCCTCCGCTGCCACTGTTGGTGCTGTGCGAGCTGGCACTGTGGATCAGCGGTGATTGTGAGATAGGCCGAGCTGGGTTCTCTCTAAAGCTTGTATCCCTTTCGTGGAATTGAGGGTTGCTATAGTAACGGGCACCTGCATTAGGTGTAAAGGTGTCTGACGGAGGATACCCCACTGGAGAGGGGAGGGCGGAGCTAGTGGGAGAAGAGCCGGACAGGGTTCTTCTAGTGCGGCGAGGGGTTCTGGTCTCCTGGTGGAGGAGAAGAAGAGGGCAAGAGAGGGAGGCAGTAACAGATTAGAGCCGTAAGAAAACAATTCACTAATCACAATTATTACACTTACATGAGATAGTGCATCTAAAAACTTACTTATACACCCACACACCCACACCCACCCACCCACCCACACATCCACACCACACACACACACACACACACACACACACACACACACACACACACACACACACACACACACACACACACACACACACACACACACACACACACACACACACACACACACACACACACACAAACACACACGAGGGAGGGAGGAAAGGAGTGGTGTAACCTATACAGAGTTAGTTAGTCTCACATGAGAGCTCCTATTCTTCGTGAGCTTTGCCCCGGAATGCAGTGTGCGAGGCTAATCAAACATCAACATGGGAGACTAGCCAGCTTCACTGCATGAAGCCACCCAATGGCCCACAGGGTACAGTACTCACACCGGCAGTCACACTCTGTTTCTGTTTAGTGCTTCTAAACATTTACTTACTTTTACATGCACGCACGCACGCACGCACGTTGCACGCACACACACACACACACACACACACACACACACACACACACACACACACACACACACACACACACACACACACACACACACACACACACACACACACACACACACACACACTTTAAGTCATTGATACAAGTTTGGATAAATTATAATACATTTGCATAGTACATGCTGCCTACCTCCAGTTCGTACTCCCCCCTATGATGCTTGCCACGAATCCACTGCGCCACAGTGTGAGAGCAACCGAGACAGTGTGTCTCACTCCAGTGAATGACCTCGGGGATGGGGTCGTGAATCTCAAAGAGGTCGTGATGGTGATGGTCATGGTAGTGGTCCATGTTCTGTGGGCACACACACACACACACACACACACACACACACACACACACACACACACACACACACACACACACACACACACACATAGGGGAGGGAGGAAAGGAGTGGTGTAACCTATACAGAGTTAGTTAGTCTCACACGAGAGCTCCTATTCTTCGTGAGCTTTGCCCCGGAATGCATTGTGCGAGGCTAATCAAACATCAACATGGGAGACTAGCCAGCTTCACTGCATGAAGCCACCCAATGGTCCCCACAGGGTACAATACTCACACCGGCAGTCACACTCTGCACAATCTAATAAGTGAACTCGGGCAGCCAGGTTCAACAAACACAGGATCACCTTCTGTGACATTTAGATGCAGCAGGACAAAGCACACTGCATCTGAACAATAGCTAGGGAAGTCGGACAAGATTCTACTTTATTCGCAGTACGTAGTTGGGAACATTCACAAACTTAAATTCAGCCTCATGTTCCACCACACGTCATGTGCTCTGTGCACTGTACATTCATACATGCGTATGTGCTGTGTGTACTGTTCGTGTTCGTCTCATGAACTCATGTCTCAGTGCTTCCTTTTGTAGAGATGATACAGTAACTAGCTATGTGACTCCAACCACGAATGCTTCAGTTTTACATGAAGACCCACGTAGTGGTGGAGGCATTACTGTGCAAACCTATCACCACACACAAGTGATGAATATTTTCAATATGGCACCAACCTTTTAGGAAGCCCCAAACAGCTACTAGTATGTTCACCTACCTATATAGGTATATTGTATACACGCACGCACATCTAAATCTCCATGTTCAAACTGTCTCTTTCCACAATTTCTGAATCTTGGGATTCCCGTTGCTCAAGACAGATGGAAAACATAGAAGAATCCGTGTATCACCCACGGACTTGTCTACTGCTATGGATGTACGTACGTACGTATGCACGTAATTGCAAGATTGCATAACCAGTGTAATCTGATTGGTTGAAGCGAGCGCTCTTTCTCATTACATTAGCCAAGTGTTACGTATTTCTTCCAAACTCTGACCAACAGTGAGTCCCCCACTCCCTCTGTTAGTGACTTAGTGCAAGGAGATGAGGAGGAGAACCTGTCTTGTGTAGAGTTGAGAATCAGCACCACCCAGCACTCTGACCCTATTGGTTGAGCAATGCAATAATTGAACCTGTCATTGTTAGCAGCTGCGGTGACCCCCATTACCTCACACCTCCCATCACCACAAGCAAACAAGCAACAACCCCCCCCCCCCCCCCCCCCCACAGGGCTGCAATAAATTATGCGATTAATGGTAGTAACGGTGGATTCTATGTGCTACACTATATACTCCATGATGAAGACAATGAGTCCATCACTCAAGGCTTTACACTTTCAATACTGAAGAAATTGAGCGGTGATTGTACAACACTGTGTCTACGTTCTTGTATGCAAGGGAGGGACTGCCTTACGAGCGCTGCTGTTGAGGTGATGGGTGTGAAGAATAAGATCACAACAGCAAGAGCATATGAAGGGAATGGGAGGCAAGAAATGTCAGAGGGGACATGACAACTCCAAACGACACTGTTATCTTGGAAAAGGCGCTAGAGAAACTGGTGATCTCCAGTCACCTTACACAGGAGTTTACTTACTAGCTTGAAAGCAGCTGGTCTGGTGAACCAAGTCATGCATGTGTGATGTGGGTACACTGCTTGCAGCTGTACGTAGAGCATGGACAGGCACAAATGAATTCACAGGAGAGTGAATAATGATGTCATGTGATGTCACATGATGTCACATGATGTCATATAATGCAATATGGGCTATAATAGAGGGATGCTTCAATGCACCGTGTGTTGGGTGAGTAGGTACACTAAACCAGAGACAGGTGTGGGAAAACAAAACTGAGTAATTGCTGAAAATGACAGGAATGTGGTAAATTATGTTGACAGTGCAGGTCATGCTACGTACGTGCGTGCGTACGTACACACACGTACGCACGTTGGTCGCAGTGTAGTTCATTTTAGGACAGTTTGCAGAGCTTGGGAAAGCTGGCAATGCATATTAAAGCCAATTGCCCGAACAGAATTGATTTTCACTGTCTGATGTTTCATAAAACAGCATGTTTTCTTTCTACGTAGGTGTAACTGTTTCCAAATCATGAAAGTTGCCCAAATACGTATATATATTTACACATGTATATGCAGTTGCAATCTAAAATTAAGGACTGAAAGCACTGAGAGTGTGATTAAGCCATTGTGGAAATGTTGCCATGACAATAGCTGCCACGGTGATGCTGTGCGTATGTTCAACTCGTTCATTGGATATACTTGAATAAGGATGGTACCAATGAGGCATACACAGTACTCAGTAAGCAATTTGTCCCACGTTCGTTTTGAATGTGGAGCACACAGCGAACAATGATATACTTATGTACAGTGAGTGGTCTGTTAGTGAACCAACTCAAATAAGGCATACAGAGGTATACACAGCACATAAGCCACACCCACATCCCCGCCCTCTTTCAAACTGCGGCAGTACGTACATACATACGTACAAATGAGGTGCTCTATGTCAGCTCACCTCTCCCATCATTACTTGAAAATACATACGTAGGCCCTTTTATTTAATAGTAAAATAGCTAAATGCATAAAATTTGATCTACTCCAGCCCCACCTCCACCCCAAGCCCCGCCCATCCTCACCACTTCATCTGGATGATCTGCAATCCACTGCTCCTCCTCGATCTCCTCTTCTGTTTTCTGGTTCCGCTCCTCTTCTCGCAGGTCAGGACCGGACTTGGTGAGCAGACGAGGGCCGAGAAGACCGATCAGGAGGGCACCAATTGGAGCTGCCACTACAATTTCAAAGATGGCTATTGTCTGAACCTGCAGTGTGGGAGGGGGGAGCAGGAGGGAAGAAAGAGAGTGGATGCAACAAAAATTAATCGAGGGGGCAAAGGATTTCACATCCATTAGAAAGTACAAATGCATGTACGTACGTATGTACGTATTACCATTTAACATGAGCACACACACACACACACACACACACACACACACACACACACACACACACACACACACACACACACACACACACACACACACACACACACACACACACACACACACACACACACACACACACACACACACACACACACACACACACACACACACACACACACACACACACACACACACACACACACACACACACACACACTGTATCAATGTACTTGTACTCACCCCTGCTCCAGTGCAATCTCCCATCTTCCATTATAAGTCCACCAACAAGTAACGAGGAAAATTGCGGTGGCCTCAAATATCGATGGCAACACACCCAGAGCTGCCACTGGTAGAAACAGTCGACGGAGCGCCTCTGACAGAGACAGGGGAAGGAAGGATCACTGACTGCTCTCAGAGCATGCACACTCACACAGCTAAAAGCAACCTGTACATGTACACAACTACGTATCGGCAATCTACATACATACATACGTGTGTACCACATACATATTTACATGTATATGTACATACGTAAGTACAATTAGCTGGCAAAAATCAATTTGATACTGTAGAGGCTTATAGTTGCGTTTATATACTTGTAAGCAGTTGACAAAGACCCTCGGGTCGAAACGTCCTGCAGTTGATTGATCAATAGTTGTGTGTTGCTCATCGGTGAATTTGGTTACAAAAATCAATTTGTGTGTATGGCACTTCAAAGTGACAGTCACTGCTACTAAAATGCTACTTCACATACTACTTGCATGACGATCACATGATGGTTACATGATGGTCACATGATGGTCACATGATGCTGCTGCAACTGTCTGACAACAGCTGATTTACGGGATTGTTTGCCACACTTAGGCTTAGGCAATGCTCGTGACATTGGGGCTAATCATACAGTAAGTATGTACCAGGAGCATTTTGCGCTCCTGTATGTACGTACGTATCAGGAGCATTTTGCGCTCCTGTATGTACGTACGTACCAGGAGCATTTTGCGCTCCTGTATGTACGTACGTACCAGGAGCATTTTGCGCTCCTGTATGTACGTATGTACCAGGAGCATTTTGCGCTCCTGTATGTACGTACGTACCAGGAGCATTTTGCGCCCCTGTATGTACGTACGTATCAGGAGCATTTTGCGCCCCTGTATGTACGTACGTACCAGGAGCATTTTGCGCTCCTGTATGTACGTACGTACCAGGAGCATTTTGCGCTCCTGTATGTACGTATGTACCAGGAGCATTTTGCGCCCCTGTATGTACGTACGTACCAGGAGCATTTTGTGCTCCTGTATGTACGTACGAACCAGGAGCATTTTGCGCCCCTGTATGTACGTACGTACCAGGAGCATTTTGCGCCCCTGTATGTACGTACGTACCAGGAGCATTTTGCGCTCCTGTATGTACGTACGTATCAGGAGCATTTTGCGCTCCTGTATGTACGTATGTACCAGGAGCATTTTGTGCTCCTGTATGTACGTACGTATCAGGAGCATTTGCGCTCCTGTATGTACGTACGTACCAGGAGCATTTTGCGCTCCTGTATGTACGTACGTACCAGGAGCATTTTGCGCTCCTGTATGTACGTACGTACCAGGAGCATTTTGCGCTCCTGTATGTACGTACGTACCAGGAGCATTTTGCGCTCCTGTATGTACGTACGTACCAGGAGCATTTTGCGCTCCTGTATGTACGTACGTACCAGGAGCATTTTGCGCTCCTGTATGTACGTACGTACCAGGAGCATTTTGCGCCCCTGTACGTACGTATGTACCAGGAGCATTTTGCGCTCCTGTATGTACGTACGTACCAGGAGCATTTTGCGCTCCTGTATGTACGTACGTATCAGGAGCATTTTGCGCTCCTGTATGTACGTACGTATCAGGAGCATTTTGCGCACCTGTATGTACGTACGTACCAGGAGCATTTTGCGCACCTGTATGTACGTACGTACCAGGAGCATTTTGCGCTCCTGTATGTACGTACGTATCAGGAGCATTTTGCGCTCCTGTATGTACGTACGTATCAGGAGCATTTTGCGCACCTGTATGTACGTACGTATCAGGAGCATTTTGCGCCCCAGTATGTACGTACGTACCAGGAGCATTTTGCGCTCCTGTATGTACGTACGTACCAGGAGCATTTTGCGCTCCTGTATGTACGTACGTATCAGGAGCATTTTGCGCTCCTGTATGTACGTACGTACCAGGAGCATTTTGCGCTCCTGTATGTACGTACGTATCAGGAGCATTTTGCGCCCCTGTATGTACGTACGTACCAGGAGCATTTTGCGCCCCTGTATGTACGTACGTACCAGGAGCATTTTGCGCTCCTGTATGTACGTACGTACCAGGAGCATTTTGCGCTCCTGTATGTACGTACGTATCAGGAGCATTTTGCGCACCTGTATGTACGTACGTATCAGGAGCATTTTGCGCCCCAGTATGTACGTACGTACCAGGAGCATTTTGCGCTCCTGTATGTACGTACGTACCAGGAGCATTTTGCGCTCCTGTATGTACGTACGTATCAGGAGCATTTTGCGCTCCTGTATGTACGTACGTACCAGGAGCATTTTGCGCTCCTGTATGTACGTACGTATCAGGAGCATTTTGCGCCCCTGTATGTACGTACGTACCAGGAGCATTTTGCGCTCCTGTATGTACGTACGTACCAGGAGCATTTTGCGCTCCTGTATGTACGTACGTACCAGGAGCATTTTGCGCTCCTGTATGTACGTACGTATCAGGAGCATTTTGCGCTCCTGTATGTACGTACGTATCAGGAGCATTTTGCGCTCCTGTATGTACGTACGTATCAGGAGCATTTTGCGCTCCTGTATGTACGTACGTATCAGGAGCATTTTGCGCTCCTGTATGTACGTACGTATCAGGAGCATTTTGCGCTCCTGTATGTACGTACGTATCAGGAGCATTTTGCGCTCCTGTATGTACGTACGTATCAGGAGCATTTTGCGCCCCTGTATGTACGGCCACAGACGGCAACGTTTGCAAAGTGAATTGAGTAACAAGTAATTTCATTAGCAAGCAAAAGTGACTGACAATATACACAACCTATTAGTTTTCATACGTACGTACTTACTAATTAGTGATCAAATACATTATATATAATATATATACCAGACAGAGAACAGGATGGGTACCTATATATGCTATATATGCACTTATATGACATCACATGATGCAGATCACATGATCACATGAGGTGACATAATCACATGAGGTCACATATTTGGGCTAGTCACATGACTTGCAGACCTCATAAGTGAAGCCACAGCACCCATTCAGGACACTGTGTGTGCCTGGGACAGTCAGTTTGCGTACCACTGACAGTGACCTCCTCTCACTTGTACCAATTTGTGTGAAAAGGGCCGTAACGAAAGTACACACTGTTGTCCAGTTTAAGTTGGGAGCTCAACAATGAATGAATGACCAATAAGCAATACATTGGGGGAGGATGGCAATTGGTTTAATGACTGTAGACCTCCTATGGTCACATATATCTTCTCACACAGCATGTATTTCTGCTCCTGCTTTCACTTATACACACTAAGGCATGTATATGAACATACGTATACTGGAACCTCCCTATAAAGGGCACCTCTCTAATGAGGACACTGTCTGCAGTCCCAACCACGCAGAGCCGTGTACAAATCTACCTCTTAATTAGGAACACCTCTCTACACAGGACAACCAGCTGGGTCCCGACTGTGTGTCCACTATAGAAGTTCCAGTGTATATGCATGTACATACGTATGTATGTATATACACACGTACATACATGCGTACCGTAGGTACGTACATACACACAGCCATACGTACGTACATGTACCCAGCATGTACGTAGGTACCCTTCCTACCCCGCCCTGTCCACACCCGCACTCACTTTCATCCATTGACAAGCCTCCTCTGATCAGCACAATGACCAAAGCACAGGTGCGAATGACATCAGACCACTCATGGCTGATATTCCTGGCCACGCCCACAACTGGTAAGTTGTTTAACAGGATTCCCCCCACCATCATGCCAAACAAATGTGGTAGACGGAAAATGTGAGCGAGAAAGCCGAAAAAAGCGGAGACAATCGTCAGCATGAATAGGCCAAAAAAGTGTCCCTCTGGGATGTCAAAGAAACCATGTGTCTCATAATGAGTCTCCTGACACAAACAACCCTGCACGCATCCCTCCACCTCGTGACACTCATCTCCAACGGCCATTTCGTCCACACTAGCACTGTTTCCCTTGTCACTAATAACTTCAATAACAGGAGTCTCATTCGTATAATGCGAAGGGCAACTCAAATTGAAGAGAAAGTTGAAACTGTTGCAGTGAGTTGCCATCGACTCGTTGGACTCATTGCATCCACTGCTGGGGGTAGTAGGGGCGGGAGGGAAGGCAGGAAGGGCGGCGCTACCGAAGATGCCCCACAGAACGCCGTACCACACAAAGAGGGCCAAGACTCGTGTCAGCAGCTTCCCCACCACGCCTCGCGGGGGAATAAACCCGAAACGAACAGTGTGTCCGTCATCTTTCTTCTTCTTGTCCTTGTCCTTTCTCCTCATGTCTCCTTCTGCTCCTTTCACTTGCACGGTGTCGGAAAAGGTGACTGAATTTGCAGTTCGCGGACTAGTAGGGGTACGGGTGGATGGGCGCTCCTCTGCCAATCCGGCGTGATTCGAGGGCGGCGCGAAACCGAGGGAGAGAGGGGAGAGGGCGCGATCGCGAGGGATGCTCTCTCTCTTCTCAAGCTCGTGTATTCCATCATCCATGGTTCCAGCTCAAAATGCCGGATGAAGGCACTCATGCAGCTCAAATACGGTGTACCAGTATTATACAGATGACAATGCGGTGTTTCACGTATTGAACGAAGTGTGAAGTGTTACCATATTTGGACTGTATGTAAGCAACCTTAAAACAAACATGCATGCCTACGTACGCAGGGTTATGGTTAAGGGGTTAGGGTTAGAGTTATATTCAAATCAGCATCATGCATTAATTAATATACATGCCTACTACATGATTATATGTACTCTACATAGTGTGCAGTTAACAGGAGCACCCTCATTTAAATAGCTTTATATATATTATATTATACCATAGGACAGGTCAGGCCAGTACATGTGTCAACACTGCAGGGCAATGATGCTGCAGGAGATGCTATATGCCATATACAGACACATGTACAAATGCAATAAGGTATTAATTAATTGGCACACAATGCCTTCTTCTGACAGGGATTGCAAACGCTTCACACAGCTGCTGTACTCTCACATTTTATATGTCACACCGAGAGGGGTTAATTAGGGTTATCATTCATCACTTTAGACAGGTACAAAACAGGTCACATTGAAAACATACAAATAAGGGTATACAGTAAGTATATAGTAGCAAACGCATGCAAAAATGTTAACATTTAATACAATCAATACAGTCAATGAATGAATAATAACACCTACAGTACATATGTATATATATACAGACAAGAACACAACGAGTGTAGGTTGAAAGCAAACAAAAAGGACACTTCAGAGAATATAATGTAAACAATAACACAGTTAAAGCAGTTCCACAAAGTATTGTACTGACAATTGTAACATTGTATAGGGGGATTCAACTTGCAGGTTCACGCACCTATAGAATGGGGACAATATACATACATACACTTAGTCATTAAAAGCTCTGTATAAGTTCGCCAACTTCACAGCTTGAGGAAAGTTGTGACTGGAGAAAAGCCTCATCAAGCCTTCCTCAAGCTGTGTAGTTAGCGAACTTGTACAAGTTACACATCAGCTTGCCAACACTCACTGATCATGACATTAGAAGCCCTGTTGACTGATGCAAATATAATGTGTCAAATACAGGCACGTATGCACACACACAGACACACACACACACACACAGACAGACACACACACACACACACACATACACACACACACACACACACAGACACACACACACACACACACACACACACACACACACTTGCAAGCGCACACACACACACACACACACACACACACACACACACACACACACACACACACACACACACACACACACACACACACACACACACACACACACTCCACCAACCTTCTTGCACATGTTGCAGCTCCTCCGTCATCTTAATCCCAAGTGACTGCATCTTTGGGTAGCCACTGGCTGCAGCGGCTACCTTGCAATACTCCTTCAGAGTATCCACATTGGCATGATGTGCCAGGTGATAGTACAAGACCTCCCGAGCGTCTTCAACTGTGTCGGCGGAGTTGATGTCTGACTTGACACCTTCTGTGATGACACCTTTACGAATGAGCTTGAGAAGATTCTGTTTTGGGTTGACGACGTCAATAAACTCTGTCTCATGTTTCTTGAGAAATTCTGAGACTGAAAACTCAGCGGCTGCAAAATGTAAAGAAAGAACCCAAAGTAACCCACACAAAGTAGCAGACTTCTTTCTTAGAAATACCTCAGCACATACGTAGACAATCATCTTACAAAATAAGGAGGAACGGAAGCTGATTCATAGTACACACATAGGTACCGGGCAAATCCAACCATCATGTACATGCACACACACACACACACACATGCCCAATCGGCATCAGGCTTCATGCATGTTGAGCACATTGGAGACGCTTTACCTGGCAAGCTAGCTTCAACTTTCTTGTCCACTTTGGGGGGTGGGTCAGAGGCACTAAAAGGACTGGGGTCGGGTGGCGTCTCTGTAACGATGTAATACACATAACAATGAATGAATAACATTAAATTTGCTGCACCCTTGACAACAACATGACTTACAAAGTTAACCATTACACTACAATGTGATTGCTCTCTCACGCTCACTACATGCTAACAAAAGCCAAATAAACAGTCCCAAGAGTGAACAGTGAAGAGAAACGTAAATACTGAGCAATATCAGAGCTTGATGGCTGGGAACCTTGAAGCGTGAAGACAAACTTACTCTTCCCATCCCTTCATTATTTATAGATGCAGAAGTCAGTGTGAGGTATTGCGAACTTGGCTTATACTCTGTCTGGCATGCACATTACTTGAGGAGGGACCGAATTCGGCATGACAGCTCTACCCATAGATACGTAGAACCACAGAACAACTCACCAGAAAGCTGTATTAGCTGTCGGATCATGCCAACAACTGGAGCTTTGACAGGCTTTATTGATAGCTGCAGGTGGGGAAAGAACCTCCAGAGCATTATACAGCACAGTGTAATGCAAATACATATGTACGTACGTACATGTGCAGTAGCCACACAATTCTAGAGCACTCTGCAATCAATTATGTCATGTGAGTGCGAAATTGGGGAAATGGGAAGTCTTATATATATTTATACTATAATGATAATCTATCATTCTAATATTAAAATCACAGTATTGATTGCTGTACACAGTATATATATTAACATGCAATTGGTCTCCATTTGTGAGACTAATGTACAGTATATATTCACCACCAACATAATAACTAAATTTTAAAAGTAATGAGGAAATTATGCCAGACATATATATGTATGTACATACCTCATCAAAATTGAAGTCCTCCTCCTCAAACCAGATCTCCTGCTCTGGTGTTGTGGAATGATCTGGTGGCTGGCAGCAACGGCACCTCAGATACGGAACCTCGTCGCATCTGCTCGGGTTATATTGAGCAAAGCCATCACCGCAGTCCTCGGCACTGCGTGTGTGGTAAAATCCATACAGAATGGCTGGGGCTAACTTCAAACGCTTCTGGAGTTGCTCGACGGATTTGACCACCACGCTCCTGACGTCCTTGCACATGGAGTGCATCTTCTGCATCTTCTTGACAATCATTTCTCTCATCTTCTTATCGCTCATTTTCCGGGCAGGCAACTCAACCTGCTGAAGGCCAACTTCGATGCAGAATTCACGCTCGACTACATGGATGTAGGTGTTGGATATGCAGACTTGCCAATAATGCTGCTCCATGCTCACAACATCCAGGAGATTGGTCTGATCCTTGCTCTCGTTCCGATCACTGTTGTGCTCCGTTAGGCTCCTCACGAACTCCGTTACAAAAGCAGCAAAGAAATATGATGGCAATAAACGCTCCTCTTCTTGCTTATCGAGACCCAAAGCCTTGAAGGTGACAAGGAGTGGGGCAACACTGTAGAACTCCTGGCTTGGGCAGCTAGGGCCTGGCTCAAGGCCCATTAGGAAGACGTAGTCGGAGATGGAGTTCACCGCATTCACCACCTCAAACACAAGGCCCATGTCGATGCAGATGCGCTGCAACCACTGACTATGCTTTGCAGTAGCTTCCATGCATGCAGCAGTGCTCGATGTGAGGTCTGCAAAAGTGGGGCGCTTTCTGCTCTCCTTGAGCTTCAGAACCTCAGCAAGGAGCTTGCACAGGTACTCGGGCTGCAACAGGACAACCTCGTCAGTGTCCTGCCCTTCCTCGATTGAGTGGTAAAAGATGAAACCATAGCCGTGTAGAAAATGCAGGAAGTCGTCAAATCGTGACGTTTCCACACCAGATTCCGTGCCAGCAACATGCTCCCTCAGATTTCTGTATGGGATGCATGGGACATCCTTGAGCCTTTCCCGTAGCTCTTCGTGGCACTTTATCCACCGGCGAACTTCACTGTTGTGCCATGAGCAGCTGCTTTGAATGGCACATGACAGAGGGTCAGTGCCACTGAGGGAGAGATCCCCCCCATTGACAGCCCAGAATGGCTCATCACAACCAGGCTTACCGGGCTTATAGACCAGCCTGTTGTACGGCTTCCTTTGCAGCATTTGGCCGAGCTTGTGTGCAAAGCTCTTTTCATCGGCTTGCTCATCATCGGCGTGCATGCCCACCAGAAGCACCTTAGGTGGTGAGTCCTTCGAAGCTCCAGCCTTCATCTTGTATTGGGTGTGTGCAAATACATTTTTCATTGCATTGTGGATCCTGTCGAGGGACTCCTGGTGATTGCGGAGGTCGAACGTGATGAGGTAACTGCAGTGGACTGGCGTAATAAGCAGAGGGAGATGGTGGAGCTGCTCATTCGGGAGGTCGATGTCCAGCAATAAGTGGGAGGCGTCGGCTGATTCCCAATCACTACTTTTCTTCAGGGCCTGTCGTGTCTGTGACGTCACATTGAAGCAGTTCAACCAATTCTGTGGCAACAATGGTTGACGCTCTGACTGATTTTCATGCTCGAAATTTCTGATAGTGACGCATTTAGTTAGCTTTACAAGACCTAGCTGGCTGGCTGACTCATGATGGCTGTTATCTATAAATGCAACGGCAGACAGAAAGCACACTGTGAACAACTTATGAACTTGTCCCTGATCGGGAATACTAATAAAGATGATCCACACCTTCACTTTGACGCATTTTACACCTTCCCTTTATCATGTCAACATCCCTCACCTATTTAAATGCACTTCTCAATGTACCCTTCAGTCTATCAGCTGACGAAGGCCTCCGTGGCCGAAACGTTCTGAACTGAATTAGTTGTCTGCTACGTTACCCCGCTCGTAAGCCGGTGCATTTGTGCCCCCCCTTTTGGTATCAACACGTAGCAATGAGTCTCTACGATATCATGACATTCACATATGGAAATGACACTCGCATACACTTGTACATGCAGCTACATACATAACGTACAGCGGGAATTTTTTGTAGTGGCTCTAATTTAGCATTTTTGCGAGCTAACCCTAACACACAAAAAATTCTTGTGGCATTTCTTTTGGCATTTTGTCGTGTTGGGAAGAAATTTTGTGCAAGTTTCATATGTTAGCTATATTTTTTATGCTGTTGACGTGTTGCCACAACTGAAGGGGCCGCTGTAGAAAGCAAGTTTGCTCGTGCAATGAGTGGTCGCTGTCGACCCTGCGTTAGTTCCTTAGAGCAGCCGTATTACTTAGTAAAGCAAGGCGCTCGAACAAGACCTGGTGAGACCCTCTTGCAGTTCGCGGCATTTGACTGCAGCGCGGAAGTCAGTGAGAACGGAACTCCGTGGCTCTGTAAGGCTTGTTACAACCAGGTCATGTGGCTGAAGAACAGCTATGACGATCTTGAAAGAAGAAGAGCGTCCTGCGTGAACAGCTTGCGAAATCAAGCATCTTCTTTGGTTTAAAGCGCACAAGGGTGGCACCCAGTCCAAAATCGCGGATACCAACTCCAATGAAGTCCTCTGAAGAGTACGTAGTGCATTCAGAGCGAATTGTATAGCTCCTTCGAATGACTCTTCCATGCATGGGGCTTGGGAAGCGATTATGCAACTTGTACGTATGTTGTAAATAAATCACACCTTGTGCTATGGCAATGCAAAGGTGTAAACTAATCTATACATCTGCCGGGCGCTTATGGGACGGTCTAGCAAGCCAGACTAGCCCACTGCAGCCCAGTATCACAACAGGCAGGATGTAATAGATATATAGTGTACACACATAGCTAGTCCTATATACCCACACAGCATGTGTGGGGTGCTGACCTCACTGGCCTGGAATGTAGCCTCATTTGTCAGACCCCTCCCAGCTATGCATGTGGGAGGATCTGGGAATGACCCTTCACAAACAGATAATACATGCCCATGTAGATACCAGACCAAGGCAAAGAAGAAATTCCATCTTGATATGAATGACCGAATGAAGATTGATGAACTACATAACCTTGACCTTAATATACACAGGCATCTTAATAGTTTGAAAGTTGTCTTGAATATGAAATACACACTTCTTAATATCAAAAGCACGATGACACGAACCCTACAGACGTATTTACGGCATTGCACGATACACAAATAATCAGGGTAAGAGTGAGCACCCCATGCACCTCTTTCTCCTGTTCCGCTCCATGGAATGCATAGGTACATGATAACGCTTTCAACACCACAAGCCTATGTAGCCCAACGATGGACTCGAAAAGAGTTACCCTATAGCTATGACTGTAAGTATTGCCTGTATGCCCCAGACATACATTGATGCACATCACATACATACTCATGCATCAAGCACACACTCTAGATACACTAAACACATGTTTGTAGACGTTGACGCTGTCTGCACCTTACAAGTAGCAATGCACTTCAACATCTTTGAATCGCAAATCATACATTAGCTAGCTATATACCACGCTCAAGTCTAGTATTGCCAGCAGCCCCTCCCCCAAGGAGGAGGAGGGGCTGGCTGGTGAGACTAACTCAAGTCCAGGCACTGACAAAGTAGATACTCATTCCAATTGCCCCTTTAGCACAGGCCCCGTTTGCTAAGCTATGAATAATAGTTCCACAGAAGTAAGGCGGCTTGCCACATGCTGTACAAATGTACTGGAGAATCAGCCGCGGAGATTTTCGCAGTTTCACTGACTTGGCTTGCTAGTCGGAGATGGAAGTGGCGCAACGTGTCCACTTGAAGAGATACTACACTGCGGTTAGATTGTCCCACACGCGAGATACATTGGAAGTGTACCAGATAATGGTGCCAGCTAACTACGGAAAGGAATCTCGCGCGAACGACGCGCGCGGTCCGACGGAGTTGCGTTAGGGTCACATACAGACATTGTCGACGTGTACGTATATACGTTCAAACTGGGACACATATAGGAGGTACAGCTGGATATATACCTTTGTCGCTGTCTTGTTGGGACATCTTCCACAAGATTCGATCACCCGGCCGGATCGATCACTTCTCTTGTTTCCGGTCCGTTACAGTAGCGTATACGGGCGAGGACGGTGTGTGTGAACGTACAGAATTTAGCCCCGAAATGGGGATGGGGACCGGATCAGGGGCCATTCCACAAAATGTTGGTACCCGGAACTCTTGTGTGGGGTCCCTATAATTATAGGCCTGCTTTTATATACCATAGCTATTATTATATTCTATATAATTATACTAATTTTTACAGCCTGGATGTATATAATTATGTATATAGGACCATGGGACAAATGCATGAATATATGGGCATATAATTTATATAATTATATATGTCATATACACATGCAAATGCATGTATTATAATTAATACATTAAACTTCCAACTTTAATTATGACAATTTATAAGGCATGCACAAAGGCAACAACGTTTACAGAAAAAAGGCATATATATAATTATGTAATTTCATATAGAGCACCAATTGTGTGGTCTGCGCGCATGATTCACATAATATCTATACCTCGCTCGTTTGCTGTGTAAAAATAATTAACATTTCATGCAGTTCTTTAGCATATACACAGGCCACATTGGTGCATGGTGTTTTTCAATAATTAACAATAATATATAATAATAATCAACTGCTTTATATTAAGTACTGCCTGACCATAGATGTGTAACTACCGCGCTGTAGTTATAGAGTGGTTGGAGTATGTCGCGAACCGCGATGTGGCTACTCTGTACGCGACCGCCATCGATCTCCCATCATGCAGCGCACTTCTCTTCGCGTACACGTGGTGGAGACTGTATTATTAAACCCAGTTACATCATATAACGTCATAACATGCATGGACGCCCACATGCACAGACACAGTAACACAGCACTGTAGTGTTACAGATGCAATGTATGCATGTATCAAAATAATGCATATCAAACAGCACACTTTGATAATATAATGTGAAAATGCATTTTGTGTGCTTGTTTGTGCAATTCAAAATTACATGTGAATAATATATATAATTATGTGACTACATATAGCTATGAATTAAGCAGTACTCCACGGTGTACGTATACTGTTTATCATTAGTACTCTGTTGTATCAAAGGCATGCATGATTAAATGCTGGAGGATAGTTGAGAAATGTGCTACTGTCTACACAGACTAGTCCAAGTCCAGTTTACTAGTGAACCACGCCAACTCTTCAGGTTCCACCTCCTGCACACAAGAGGACTGGATCAGGCACTTTGCGCAGCATTCAAACTCATCTTCTTGAAATGCTGCAATGTGTGACTTGACGGAGGGATGCGCCTGGCACTGAAACCCCCATACCACTGATTCTTTAAACTTAGAACCATCAGTACTGGTGGAGCTGCTGTAAAGTGTGTTGAACACATGAGTGATGCACATGTGTATCTGCTCCCTGACTTCCTGGCAGGTCTTAGAGAGCTCCTGTAGTGGGGACTCTGACTCCATTCTGATCTCGATGTATGACTCGTGTTCTGTCATGTGCACCCTTCCAGCGAGTTCTTCCCCAGGCTGGAATACAACATGAGTCCGTCCCTGGGGGATCATGGTCCAGCCTAACGCAGTCACCAGCTCGCTGATGAGGCAGCAGAACAGACCGCTGGGCAGGTAGCACACACGCATCATGGCTTGGGACACCACGGTCACGAGAATGGGGTCGGCACTCCCGTCAAACTCCAATGGCTGAGATAGATCCGGCAAGGCTGCTGGGACTATGTACGCATCCGAGTCACTCAGTTTTGCAATAATTCTGAGCTCTTGCAGAATTGACAAAAATTGGTCCATGTCATTGCTGCGGATGGATCTGCTTTCGTATCGTGCCCGAATGCTCTTCATAGTCTTTTCGATTTCCTTCCTAATATGTCGTATGTCTCCTTCTGCACCTGATTTAGGCAGGACCGAGGCTACAGCACTGGCGAGGCTGTGGACTAGTCTCCCAATGAACATTTGGCGTTTGTCCTGCAGAGTTGATGCATCTTTGGTGATCTTGCGTGCTGACATGTACCCTCGGCCAATGTCCTCCAGTTCGGCGTGCAGGCCTCTTAGCACCTCTTCAGTGGTCGCTGCTGGCTCCAGGTCAAGCTTGGTCATGACGTCGTCTACCTTCTTCAGTTCTCTCTCCATAGCGTGTCTAATGCTCTCAATGTTGTCCTCCATCCTCCGAATAACTCCTTTTCGCTGTACTATTTTTGGATCGGGTTCCTGCTGTCTGGCATCTGCTGCAGCATGACAGATCTCGTCCTCGGCAGGCTGAGTCTGGGGATCATTTGCCATTGTGCCTCCACGGCTGCCCTGAATTTCCTCCTTGGCAGCCATGAGGAAGTAGGAGGTGGCTGAGTAGAGAGAGTCGGGGTCAAGGAACACCAGGCTGTCCTCCTTCTTATACCCCTCAGGTACCTTGTGGTAAAGGAGGCCTAGGATGTGGAACAGCCTCAGCATGGTGTCCAGGTCTTCCTTTTCCTTGACATAGCCCCTGTCGTGTGCCTCCTTGAGCAGGTCTGAGTACCTGCAGTAACGCTCTCCTTTGCCGTCCATTACCATTTTGAGCAGCATCCAGGGCAGAGGCACTCTCACAGACATCTCCATCGACTTGTCCTGGACCATGGTGCGGAGGGTGGAGACGTACTGCTTGACTTCATCATCCTGTTTCTTGCCAGCGAGGGTGTTGTCCACAGCCCAGAATGCCCTGCCATGAACGTCATACTGGACAAACTGGCGATAGGGTTTGGTGCCAATCTCACTGGATATCATTTCATGCAGGCTTGCAAGGAAATCTTTGCAAACTTTCCCAGATGGGATCTTGTCGAGATGAGTGCCTACAATGAAGATCTTGGGGGCCTGGGGCTGGAGCTCCAGATGATCCTTCTCCTCCGTCTTCTTCGTTCCAAAGGTGTAGATGCTCCTCAGGGGGCGCTGAATGAGCTCACTCCTGAAGTATTCGAGCTGACCCTCCTTGCTCTTCTGCTGAAAGAAGTCCAACAGACTGAACACCACCAAATAGACGCTTGGTGAGGTGATGAGAACTGGGTGCACATCATGGTAGATAGCCTGTCCCCCGGTGTCGATGAAGTGGATGAGGCGTGTTTCGCCTAGGACCTTTCCTTCTTCATCTTTCAGTAGGCGTTCGAGCTCTTCCCGGTTGTAGGCACAGGAAAGATCTTTTAAAGCCTGCCAAATGGTAGCTGGGCCCTTAGCAGTGCTGGCCTCAGTGCCTGCAAGTGTGGTAGAACTGGGTTTGCGTGGGGCATCAGTGGGTGTGGTATCAGTCGGTTCTGGATCAGGTGGGCCACCAGTCATCTCCTCATCTGGTCCATCAGTTGTCTCCTCCTGTTGACCATCGGTCATCTCTTTGTGTGGGCCAAAAGTCATCTCTGTGGATGAGATGGGATTGGGCACATTTGGGGCAGCAATGTGTGTGGCTGTGGGTTGAGCACTGCTGCTGGCTAATTTGTTAACAGCTTTCAGCAATCCGCCATGTTGCTGCTCTGGAGGGAGCAGCTGCCAGAGCTGCTCTGATCCCTCCTTCTCCACACTGTAGCACTCCACCCACTCCGGTGCCTCCATGATGTCTGTGCTCGCCGTTCCTTCCTTCTCGTCCCACTTCTCTCCAATGAGTAGATTCTTGAAGCAGCTTTTGCCAATGCGAGGAGGGCCAATTGTGGTACATTTGGTAATCTGCAGGGTGACACTGGCTGACGTCTCCACCGCTTTGGAGTACTGTCGTTCAAACTTGTGCAAATTGTGACCTGCCAGAATGGAAAGTGAAACCATTACATACAAGAGTGAATGAGCCAAGTATAAATGGTACATACTGTACATATCATCATTAAGGTAAGATAAATGGGGTAATTCTGTAATTTATGGTTTCCAGGAGTGAAGATGGGAGAAAAAGTCCGGCAACAAATCTGCCAGTCAACTTTGACTAGTGTACTGTTAGCCAGGGTCTGATGCTTGTACCAGTCATATCTGTACACAAGCCAGATGGTAAATCTCTACACTAGTTTGTGTTCACCCATCGCATTTGGACTCAATTCTGGATTCGCATCTGCTGTTTGTTCCTAGTACGCACAAGACAGATGCTGAAATCTCACTTTGTGGTCAGCGTCGAATTCAGATACTATGTACTTGGCAATGGGCTAGAATACAGCCAATTTTAGTAATGGCGAATATCGGGTTAGGGTTAGGGTGGGGTTAGAACTCGGGGAAGGGTGAGGAGAGAGGAACCCTGTCAGTGGTGCATGCCAGTTGTTCCATCATCCATTTTGTCAGTTGTAATTGTATCAGAGCTTAGGGAATATAAAGCCTTCCAAATGCTGAAATTGGGGCATTCTTTAAGTGTGTACAATGCCTGCCAAATTTTCCTGCTACGTATACGTTATGTGGCAGTTGAGGTTAGAAATCAAAGATTAGGCCAATTAATTAACCAAAATAGTACAGCACCAGTATAGTACAGCTAAGGAACACAGACCAGAGGATCAAGTGTGAATTTGCAAGCAAAAACCACAAACAGAACAAGTACTTACAGTTAAAAAAGCTCGTGGGCCGCCTGTGCCCCTCAACTCAAAATACTTGCAGTCCAATGGTTAGCAATGCACAAGCTCTGAACTGTGCAAGCATTAATTAAGCTATTTGAGGCATTTCATATACCTACAAACATAGACGCTGTTGCTTTACGCTAAATACTGTTTACTGGTAGGACATCGGAAAGTGCAGGTTAGAGCTGTGCAGTTTCACAGCTTCATGCCCTCAAATTACTAATCGTCCTAAACCAGCTGGCCATCTTATTTTCGGCGCCCCAAAATAGTGAGGGCTGATACATGAGTGTAAAAGGGCAGTTGTAAAGCCACTGATTCAAATCACAGGAGGTATGATCGATAATACACATGCTAAACATATACATACGCTGGCTATGTATAGGATAACTCTTGTGGTTGGCCATCATTCAATGCTTACCAGATTCAGTAATCCCCAATAGCTTCTTGGCAGTGCTGAGGTCACTACGAGTAATAGCTTCCTCCAGAGGTCCAGGGTCCTTGATGCCAGCAAGTGCACCTTTAGGAGAACAAGAACAGTTCACTGTGAACAGTGTACAAATAGCATTCTGGTGAGGTGAGAGCCAGAAAGCTGGCCACAACAAGTGCTATGTGTCAATGTAGAAGTGGATCAACACATCATGCTCAATCATTTTATCATGCTTACTGCCTCTGTTTAAGAGCCTTATGGGCAGGGCACATACAGGAACAGAGTTTGTAAAGAATTTAAACCCTTGAAGCCTGTTCCTTTGAGCATTACATACATTTCCATTTCAGACTGCATGTGGTGGAACTCTGACCACACATTAGTGTGGGGCTTGTTGTGGCTGACCCAAATGCACCACAGCACACTCACCATTCTGGATGAGGAGCTGTGCCACACGACAGTGATTGTACTTGACAGCCTTATGCAGAGGAGTTTCACCTGACTCTGAGGAGTTTACTCCAGGCGTCTCTCTCTGCAGCAGGAAAGTGGAGGGGATGCATACACTGACACCTTGCTAGGAGCAGTGTGGTACAACAACTTGAAAAAGTGAAATCACCAACAACACAGCATAACCACACACAGTTGCATCCACACCCACCCACTTATATACATGCACTCACTCACGTACTACACCCACACTGATTTGGAGCGGACACATAGCACACACCTTGTCACAAGCAGTGGGATCCAATCTGTACTCTTTGAGGACAAGTTGCACCGCTGCAGCATGCCCTTCCTGGGCTGCCCAGTGGAGCATGGTGAAACCTTTGTGGTCGGTGCTATTGAGCAGAGCCTCCATCTTGGAGGCTAAGCACCTAATGGTACTGACATGGCCACCCTTTGCTG
This sequence comes from Aplysina aerophoba, assembly GCA_949841015.1. NCBI lineage: Eukaryota > Metazoa > Porifera > Demospongiae > Verongiida > Aplysinidae > Aplysina > Aplysina aerophoba. Next base: position 7,165,630 of record OX465035.1, on the reverse strand, counting down.
CGAGGTGCAGAGCGTTTCGCCCATCCTGCATTATACATACATACAGGAAATGCACACACACACATACCTGATTGCATGTCTAATACTGGTAGTGGACATGCACACATCATGCACGTACATGAAAGATGAAACTGAAGACAGCAGACTGCCTTATCCTAAAGGCACATATTAAGTGGCTACATACAGACACATGCAGTGTCCAGAGTGAGGTGCTCCCATTCTACCGAGAGAACAGCCATTGTGGCAGGGATACAATACAACCATGTGTGTTAGTAGCCTTCAGTGAGGCCTTCAGATTGTGGAGGCTGGATGCTGTGGACAGGTGGCTGTGACATTAATTTTGTTATTTTCCAGGCTATCAGCAAATGGACTTCACACATCTGTCACATGCACCTGCCATCACTGAGCCTATTTTAACCATCCATTGGCAAGACACCTGCATGTCAAACACACCTTGCTATACGAGCAGTAGCCAGTGGTTGTAGATGAAAGTTCAAATCATCAATGACAACACTGTACACCCAGACTCACATTCACGTATCTCATCTCACATCCTTATCCATGCCATATTTGATGCTAACTTTAAAGCACATCAAACACAAACCTTGTCAACAGCAGTGACGTCCACATGGTATTCTTCAAGTGCGAGCTGTACCACTTCAGTTTGGCCTTCCTGGGCTGCCCAGTGAAGCATGGTGAAACCTTTGTGGTCGGTGCTATTGAGCAGAGCCTCCATCTTGGAGGCCAAGCACCTAATGGTACTGACATGGCCACCCTTTGCTGCGAGGTGCAGAGCATTTCGTCCGTCCTGCATAAAAGCATAGCACACAAGAACACGCCTGGTACACTCATTGGACCTACACTCATCATGTGATATTACAGGCAACAGTGAAGACAGTAGACACACATTTCTTAAAGGCACACAGTCAGTGGCTACTGTTATATTGTGCAGAGTGAGGTGCACCCATCCTACTGAGGGGCAGCCATTGTGATGTGGCTGAATTGCATGGATAAAATGCAACCATGCGTGCCACATGCTATTGTCACTCACATGCATTACACCACCATCAACCTCACTTATCAGCAGTATGTATCACATGTCACATGCACTGTCTCACACAACTCACACAAGCTAATTATGGATGCTTTGACGGCATACTACATATATGTGTAGATGTACCATCATGCATTCACCTTGACACGAGCAGTGGCGTCTAAATGATACTCATCTATGACAAGCCGTACCACTTCAGTTCGGCCTTTCTGGGCTGCCCAGTGGAGCATGGTGTATCCAGTATAATTAGCGTAATGGATCATGGACTCCATCATGGGCGCCAAGTATCGAATGGTACTAACTTGGCCACCCTCTGCTGCTAGCTGCAGGGGAGTATCTCCATCCTACAAAGGGGGTTAGAGCAGCATGAACTTAAGATGTAGATAACCTGCAGAGATACTGCACAGTACCTTAACTGGAAATGATATGCATATATATACTCCTTGGGTCTGTGGCTGGCCGTTAAAGACAACTAGATGGTTCAATAGACAGTGATTGCCACTCAGGCTGGTGTGTTAAGGCACGGCAAGAATTGCACAATAATATCTGGTATTTTTAGCATGCTGTTCTTGCCTGTGGCAGCCCTTATATTGTTTCATTTTGCGATTTGGTGTATGGCTTCATGTTACGGTAAGATATATATATTAGGCACCATCAAGGGAGCATTTGATGAAGATCTCTCTTGGAGACATTGGGGAAGACTTACCCTTGGTGCAGCTCAAAGTTCTCTATATGTAATGCGTGAAGCTACGGTTGTATTGTTACACTGAAATTTATATGGCAAGTATAGGCGAAGTATTGCGGGAGAAACATTTATACAGTCGGCCATTTTCTTAGCTTTCGTGAAGGGGAGCTAGATGGCACGGAAAGGACTTTGAACGTCACCCAGGTCGCCGTTGGCATTGTGTTCTACGGCGTAAAAGCTCAAGATTACGCGAATTACTGCCCAGGCGAAGGACAAGAGCGACGCTGAACTCGGTGAGCACACAATATTGTTTTCATTCTCTTTGCTGTGACTTGTACACTAGTGGTCTTCACCACGCTGCCGAGGATGATTGACAGAAGCAACGACAAGCTTTGTGAAGACCGTGAATCGTCTACGCTAAGGTTATCCAGCTGTCTCTAGCACAGGAATATGTGGCACACACTGGAATCGTCTTCAGCACTGGTGCGATGCGTTGTACTAGAACAAATGGCCTTCTGTGCACATTTATGCCTCGGTGACCCGTGTTTTTCTCGTGTGTGTTTCCAGTTTCTGTTGGCGTAGCTATTAAACTTTGTTAACGTTCAAACAAACATGTTTTAATTGCATGTGCACAGTATGCCAATCCTGTGCAAACCTGCATGTGTGAATGCTGGTATTGTGTGCTTGCATATATGTTTGATTGCATGCACTAATGAACTGACATGATGTGGTCCTGGTGCACAACTACCCTAACCAGCAATTGAGAGCTAGAGCAAGTAGTTCGAGTTGGGGTGGCAGCCCCATGAGTTTTTTTAACTCGAAATACTTGTTACCACGCTCTGCTTGCACGAGACGCAGGTGACCATCTGCTTGAGTAGCTGAGGACAGTGGCTTGAGCTGCAAACTAATGCCCAATGTACTTTATACAGGACACCTGTGGGTACACCTAGTACACACTCACCGCGTCACGAGCATTGAGTTCCAATTTGTACTCTTCAATTGCCAGCCGTATCACTTCATTATGGCCATGGTAAACTGCCCGGTGGAGCATTGTGTGACCGTGGTTGGTTGCAGAGTGGAGCAGGGAGTGCATCTTAGGTGCCAGGTACCGTATGGTGTCTACATGGCCACCATTTGCAGCTTTGTGTAGGGCATTCCATCCTTTCTACAAAAAGGGGAATACAAGTGAACAGATGACTGGATGTGCACTTTGCCTATATACACAATAAATGACCGGAAGTAAATAGACATGTGCACTTTGTGCACAGTGAATCCAACCTGAAATAGGTTACAGCAGCTAGTTTAGCAGTAAAAGAAAGATAGTATGGTACGTGACACGGATAATTCACATTTTTGATGGCTTCTTCGGTTTTCCAGTGCCGACAGACAAGGTTATCTGCTTGGATTTTCCACACGTATCCGCACGGATGAATTCAGGCAGATAATCTGTGTGGATTCGTACGGAAATGGTGAGAACCAAGTAGCTACAAACTTGTAAACCCAAGCCAGTTTAGTTGATGGTCTTTATATAGTGTGAATTGGCATCGAAGGTTGTCACCGTATTACAGCAGCTTATGTAAATAGACTTGCAACACGTTACCTTTAACCGGCTGCATGTGACAAAATGGCTGACATGGCCCAAAAGAAAGTCTCAGCACCAGCCTGACTTTAAGAATATTTCTTCAGCAGCCGATAACCGTCATTGACTGAGTGCGAACAATTGTGCAATCATTCACGAACGTTTTCCACATTACATAAATCCGCAGACGATCCGCGTATTGCTGTGTGGGCACCTACGTATTGCCATGCGGCTACCCTCAGATAACCTACGCGGCATGCTTGCAAAGAAATGTAAGTTAGACGTGTCACGTACCGTATGTTTAATAATGATTGAATCAATGCACACGAAAACTTTACCTGGTTTCTAGTGTTCACTGGGCAACCCTGCCCAATGAGGTCTTTCAGTCTGTCTAGGTCTCCATTACCAGCTGCTTCTAAATAGGCATACTGCAGACCCTGTGCAGAAGACAATGCAGCTTTAACCACATCGTGAAACACTGAGAGAACGCATCACACTGCAGACATTGAGCATTTTTGTTTCACATCACTTATTCATACAATATATTTGATCTGGTGCATGATTTGTGATGAAAAGGACTCTATTCACAAAACCACTCTACAAGTGGGGCAAGTCACACTGTTTAGTACAGGCATTCCAAAATCTCCAATTATCATTTAATTCACTAGTCTGTTTACTTTTGGATATGCAGCCTACGTATATGTGGAGCTACATAGTGATAATAGTCTGGTATCCAGACACACACACTGAGGCAACCAGGTTCACATCCAAACCCTGCTCTCCCCAAATGTCCTTGATCTCAGACAAAGGCAGCCATAGTGTGGCCAAACATCTTTGATTGACTTGGCTAGTGTTTTCGGCAAAGTTATCAAGTACACACCTCCTCATTGATGACACTGAACACACTGAGCAATACGGTGCAATTCCAAAGGTTAGCGTCACTCTTGTCTCTTGTCAGATGCCATCTTTTATTGGGTACAATCCTTCCTTAATAGGTATCTCTACCATGATGTCTATTTAAGGCAGTGTGTTCAACCCACATATACGTACTATATATATGGTTAAGCCCACTTTCTAGGTGTCTGTGTGAAGGGGAGGGGGTGAGTGGTCAAGGTGACACTGGCCAGGTGGACAGATTGCCAGGAGATTGAAGCATGCATGGATGCAGTACTCAACATATTAAAGGTTATTGTACACAATGGGCTATGTTGCTTGCTCTATAATGCTCTAATATCTCTTTTAGTCGTTGATATAATGCCATTTTCACATGGACCTACGTATGTAAAGTGGGTTCAACCTGGGTTGAGCATTTCCGTTTCAAATGGCAGTAAATCATTGCATAACAGTAGCGAGTTATAGTGCGAAAAGATGACATTCAAAGTCTGGGTCTGCTGTCTTATCGTTCTTCTCTCTATCAAGTGGCTGCACAGAAGGCGTGCAGCATGTCGGTGCTTACATCTGACTATGGACATGGCTTGGGAAGCGCGTAATCGCCGTCACAGAACAGTGCGTGCGAGGATACAGCTGCTTCTTTTCGAGTCCATGTCGTGACAGCTGTCTACTGCGTATCTGCAGCGAAGAACTGTCTGGGTGAGGTACAGGAGCCATTCATTTTGGAACGAAATTGCTGGGAATTGGAGTGTGAGAGAATTGCGATCAACTATACGCTTGTAACCCACTTTCACACCTTGTAACGCGGGTTCAACCCTGCTCGGTAGCAGGGTTGAACCCACTTTGCTAACCCAGGTTGAACCCGGATTAAGTGATTCGTGTGAACGGGTTAACTCGGATTCAACCCGGTTTTAATGCGCATGTGAAAGGGGGATATCAATATCGATACCAATTATCAACATTAGAGTGCATACGTGCAGGAGCACTAGGGAACAAGCCCAATGAGGCACTGTTATGAGTACAAAAAACATTGCAGATCAAGTCTACATAGCCATACAGTCATTTTGAATCACCCAAATCTTGCAGTCCACATTGAGTAAATCAATAGGGTAGTCCTGCGGTCTTCACATGCCAAGTCAGTGATTGCAGCAGATCTTTGCATGTCAGCACTGACAGATGCAAAATTAGGAAGCCTTTGTTTGAAATTTTGTCAGCAGATGTCGCCTTTCTATATCCCATCTCGAGCACCGTAACAGCCAATGATCACAGTCTTCCACTTCATTCATCCCACACTCTCTACGTACACAACCTCTCTTCTACCTACGTACACCCTTCCATCTGCCAGTCTCAATAAAGGAGCCGATCCGCCCCTTAACATCATCAGGATTCTCCTATGGCTCTTCACCTCCTATTAAGACCATTCACATACACAGAGTTCAAAACACAAACCCTGCAACCCTGTAACCCCATTTGATGTGTATTATTTACATACTATGATGTCAGTGAAAGTGGGCAAATGGTGGTGCAGCAGCAGTTATCTTCATGGAAGGTATGGTGGTTGCTACTTCTGATTAAGGTGGTAGGGAAGGCTCAAAGCTTCCTTTAGGGTACATTACTTTTGACTATGTAACTCTTAAACCATGCAACCATTCATATTCAATATTGCAGATATGATCATCAAGTAAATTTCCCATAATCTGGTGCTATTCATTGATTGATAGACATTCCCGTTCCTGAAATAATCTAATTGGAAGTCAAAACTTTTCACTTCAGCTAAAGTCTACCAGCTTCAGGGAAATTCTATCTAGTTGTGACCTGGATGGCTGGAAGGGACCAAACCTGGGATATGCAACCTACAGGCAAGCGTGCACAAACCTATGGCAGCGATTATTCATTTTCCTTTTTGTTGCAGAGATATTCCAATTGACTTGCAAAGCAACGAATTTTGCTATAACTACCACGCCATTACGATTTTCTACAATCACTGCCATACGTTTTTGCACACGACTATGTGCTATCGAAAATGGGAAAACGCGTCTGGATCGACTGCAACGCGCCAGACTAGATAGGCCAGCAACACCTTTGGCCTACACAGGACCATACCAATGCAAGCGCCCTTACAGACTTTGCACCTATTTCCTAAGCTCAACACGAAGAAGTACATCTATTATACCTCCTTAAGACCTTTTCAAGCTTTCCAATGTGCGCACTCACCAACGCGAAGCCAAAAATCCGACTCGGCGACGGTCGAGCCAATTTATTGTGGTTTTCACACCTCACTTCACACCTTTCCGTGTTATCTTGTGACGTACTGAATGTCTGCATTCCTGCTACAGCTGATCGTACGGTTCAGGGCTAACAGGTGTATCGCAACCTTCCTTAGTTAACCGCTAGCCTTCGAAAGTTGGGAAACGCCTGCTGCGTGATGCCTAAACTAAAGGAGTCGAAGCGACGAAGCCACCTTGCGGGCATAGGCGCACGCCTCCCGAGGCGCGTAGGGTTATCCAGCAGACAATCCAAGGACTTCGCTATCCCGACACTCTGGCCCACCGAGGAAAGGCGAGTTGGTTCTGAAGTTCGTATAAGGTATCTCTCTCCCGCTGGACGATACTTCGCGAGCAGGACGGCCGTTCAGGAATTTCTCACTTGCCCTAGCGACGCGCCGAGTACAACTTCGACCGCTCTCCCTTCCCGGTTGCATTGCTGTACGCTGTCTTCAGTAGTGCGACCAGTCCTTGTGGCGCGCTCTCGAAACTGGTAGCACGGAAGCCATTTACCTGCGCTAACATTTACGCTGTACGAGCAGTGCGGAGTAGGTGCTCGCCCATTTTCCACGAACTTCGCGTTTAGAAGCGTAAGGGCCTCCTCTAACGTACACGTCAAGTTGGCCCATGTCCATACCTTTTGCCAGAGCAGCAATTACAATTTGAACCATCAATTAATCAGTTGTACTTGGAACTTCACACGAATTTTAGGTTTTCTCTTCTCTCATAAGTCATGCAGTCATGTAGTGTCTGCGCTAAAACTTCGGATACATCAATGAGAGCCAACACCAAACATCTGTACCAAAAATTGTGCGAATTTGATTTCGTCGCTTGAGCCTTCCCTACCACCTTAACTGCTGTCTGGTTGTGTGCAATTAAGGAGAGTGCTTTGCAGCAAGCCCAGCAAGTCAGATGAAAACACATAAACGTGATGAGAACACATGAAAGTGATGCCCAACACTGACAGTCACATGGCTGCACTGTATACCACAAGTGACCTAGCATGAGATTGCCTACCCACAGTCAACAAACAGCACTCACCTCCTCATCACTCATGGAACAGCCATACTGTCCAACCAGGACATCCACCAGGTCAGAGTGCCCATTAAGGGCTGCCAGCACAACAGGTGTCTGACCGCTCTGCAGGGAGTGGAGACATTTACAGTGGGAGATGGTTGGATGCAAGGACAGATCCCTACACAATGTTATAATATTATATGTATTACACAACATGGACTTCAAGTAAAGCAACCCAACCCCAATCCATCCTCTTGCACTGCCAGCACCTTTGGTGCATCTACTTCCCATGAGACAACCCACTGCTAGACATGACTCTGGATGACAATAGTACAAATCAAAGGTCCAACATAAACTCACACGAGTGTTTGCATACCTATTGCAGTACAGTTTGTGTGGGTGTTCTGGAAGTAAGGTGCAATACACGACTAAGAACTGGATCCCACATCTCACAAATTACTGCATGTTGAGCTGGAGATCACCAACAAACAGGGACTACTGCTGGCCCATGTGCATCAAAGTTTAATGGCATTATACAATTGGTCTACAAGGAGTACTGTGCAGAGACATCAATTATATCTCTTTTAGTTGTTGTTTAAGTGTGTACATTATACACGTACATACATACCCTTAATGCATTAACCCATTAAAACCCACCATGAAGATAGCAGTGATAGCAGATTCATTTAATGCTTTAACTAAAGTGATCTTGACATCTATGTGCATTAAGGTTAGGGTACACAAGTCAATATGCACGTGCATGAAACCGTAGCATGAAGTGGAACAACACAAGACAATGTACGCCCACACACAATTAACCTCAGTCAGTCAAGAGCCAAAAGGGCACACGAACACACAACAAGTTACTGGTGCTGGTACACAACTGCGACTACACCAACACTGCTCTACCAGCTCAGCCTTCAGACCATTATATACATATGTACCCTTAATGCATTAACCCATTAGGACCCAACATGATGACAGCAGTGATAGCACATTCATCTTAAGTAAAGTAACCTTGACATCTACCTATGTCCGACCATTATCTAGTGACAGTTATTAGCTGATGTGTCAAGCTGGAACAACTTGTTGTTCATGCCTGAAGCCTTAGAAGTACTCAACACATGCTACATGTCAAAGGTTACTGTACACAATGGGCAGTGTGGCTGTCCACAAGTCTTAGGGAGAAAAACTACAGACAACGTTAACGTTTGCAGAAATGGGCAAAATCGCAAACTGCAGAAAAGATTTTTTATGACAAACGTTTCTGCTAATACCATTGTATACTCCCTCTCCTAACGGATATAGATAAGACATTGGTTGGTCATAGTTGGTTGTCATCACAGTGTCCGTAAGGGGCAGCTAACACATGACACAAGAACAGGTCATGCTTTAGATTGGCCATGACATACGTATGAAAAGGCACCATGTCTTTCATACAAGTATATAGTATGAAAAGGATGATTGAACACCAAAAGGTGCAGGAATCCATATGCATCAAACCTTACCATAACAGGGCAGCCAACAACACAAGACAATGTACGCCCACACACAATCAGCCTCAGTCAGTCAAGAGCCAAAAGGGTATGTGAACACACAACAAGTTACTGGTGCTAGTAAACAACTGCGACTACACCAACACTGCTTTTTCAGCTCAGCCTTCAGACCAATGACTTGCAACCTACGTACCTCCATCTTCACATGTGCATGTGCAATACACAACCATTGTCACATCACACAAGACACTACTGGACCTACTGGATGTTAGAGTACAACTACAGTTCAAGCGCACACACCTTGTTACGAGCAGTTGGATCTAAATCCAATTTGTCAATCACGTGCCGCACAACATCAGCATGCCCTGTACGAGCTGCATGATGGACCATGGTCCAGCCAAGGTCATCAGTTTTCTGGAGCAGTGAGTCCATCATTGGTGCTAAGTATTCAATGGTGCTGACATGGCCACCCTGTGCAGCCAAGTGCAGGGCATTGTGTCCAAGCTACAGACAGAATAAGTACAAGTGAACAGATGACTGGTACGTACATGTAGTAGTGATAAAGTAGTGGACATGAGCACTTAGCATACGTTAACATTAGCTACTTATGCACTAGCTTAGAGTGCACTTAGCATAGCAATAGGTTATCCAAACAGCCTTGCAGTGTTAGATCACACCTGCAGCAACCACACTGAACCAACACACTGGGTTGCTCTAGCAACACCTATCACACTTGTTAGACTTTTCCATGTCATTCACACTATACACATCTCTGTGTGTGTCTCACCACACAGAATGTGCACGTACGTATGTACATTATATTGGCCCCTCATCATATAATTTGCACCTGGTCCAGGATACAGTCACCATTCTGTTATTAAGACACTCCCTTTCGTCATACCATCCACTGCTACACCAGCCAGCACCACACTCACAATGTATGATGTACATAGCAGGGAAGGCCTCAAATTAAGACAAATGTCCTGCTAGTCAAATTAATTAAAGAAAGGCCACTCAGGCTACAGTGGCTACATGTACAGCATGCAGAGTGGGGAGTGACAGGGACTACAATATTTGGAGTTCAGCTTGTGTAAGTATGTGGGAGTTGAAGTGAACTAGAAGAATAAACTTTCCAGTGAGGTAGGGACAAGCATTAGTCCTACCAAACACAGCGGTGCATGGCTACATTGCAGAACATCAAGTGCACTTACATTGTCGACGTCTGTCAGAGAACAGTGATACTGGTCCACGAGAAGTTCTATGATGGAATTGTGACCCTTGAATGCTGCTACCAACACAGGTGTCCAGCCATTCTGTACATATAGGAAACACGGTAAGATAATACAAGAAGGGGGAGGGCAAGTAAGGACAGTCATATCACTACAAGTCGTCAACACAGTGGTTTACAAAACATTAACTTACTGGCAACAGGTCAAGGTCTAGGTGCATGTACCCCTTGCGCTGTTGTGCAACCCAAAATGCATTCTGAGTTGCACACATACCAAAACACTATATTGCTACTCCAGTGAATTCATCCCGTTTCAGATCATGCTCACTCACTGCCTGCTAGACACATACAGCACATCACACAACCTATCTATCACTACACATCTATCACTACACAGTACTAGGACACAACTTGGACTTTGCAAATGAAATGAATCGTAGTCCACCCTTTCGTGCATCTACTTTAGAAGCTCCCACAAGACAACCAACTGCTGGCTGTAACTTTGAACAACAATTACAGCACAGCCCACACAAGTGTGTGTTTGCATACCTAGCTATTGCAGTACAGTTTAGATTGCATTCTTGAAACACTACAATACAAACTGTACAAATTTGATCTCCTTTGCATCATATTGCATGTGGATCAAAGAATGCGGTTGGGGCTGGACTGCTACACTGCTGGCCCACAATTGCACTCTGGGAGCAGACATGCTATATACAGTACATACGTATATACCATAAGAGACAGTCCCTCCTTTCACGTGGCACTTGAGTCTGGATTGTCCCATTCACATGCGCAGGCGAATCTAATTGAATATATTCTAACCCGATTGAATCTAGTCTGGCCCGCTAGACCCAACTTCCCCCCCTTTAGAGGAGCGAAGTACGCAGACACTGGGCTATACAAACCTGAACGCCTGAGACACTCTTCTCCTAAAGTTACTACTTGGCCGAAGATAGTCTCGCGTGGCCAGACCCTATTCTCCGCTTCCGCTATTGCATAATACCACGCGCGGAGAAGTTCCAGCGTGTTACGCAATCGCAACAGCGGAAAAACTAAAGGGTCTGGCCACGCGAGACTAGGCCGAAGATTGCGCAAGGTGTGAAGTTGCTGGACCCTATATATTTCCGCCGCGGCGAGAAGTTGGGTCTAGCGGGCCAGACTAGATTGAATCCGGATTATCGGATGCAAGTCTATTCGTCAGTCGAAGGTGGAGTTCGCAGCGAGATATTGCGCAATCTCGTAGTCAAGCGCCCGAGCGTTCGAGAAAAGATGGCGGAAAACGGACGCATACGGAGCGATGCAGAAACTAAGCTGCTCCTGGAGATCTGGAGCCAGGACAACATCCAGAAGCAACTTCAGGGCAGCTTTAGTAATTTTAACGTATTTTCCAAGCTCGTTGAAGAGTTGCGCAGGAGCGGCTATCATCGCACCGTATCCCAATGTAGGATAAAAATAAAGCGCTCAGGAAAAGATATAAAGAAATCGTGGACAGAGCGCGGAGGAGTGGCGCGGGCAACGAATCGGAGGAGGAAGACCTTCCTGACAACATCCAGTACTACTCGCAGATTCAGTCAGAATCAGCAAATGTCAGCAATATCAGCAAATCAGTTGTCTATGACCACAACCATAACATCATTGACCACTAGGGCCACTGTGCTATATATATGAAATGCAATCAGCACTCTCAATGGTAATCTGGATTCCAATCGGGATTCAAATCTAGATTAAAGTGCCATGTGAAAGGGGGAATTTATACACAAGTTCTATTGCTGAAAATTGTGAGGCCATATCCAGTCGTATGTATTTTGCAAGGACAATTTTGACATTAATTTATGACATGCTGTATACATTACTGTGTAATATGCATACCTTGAAAGTCTTAGAGAGGTGTGATTGAATGATCATGCACAGAAATTCATGTAATTGTACTCTTGAGGTACCATGAAACACACTACATTGCTACTCCAATGTATTCCTCCAATTTCAAATCATACTCACACATTGCCTGCAGCATGTTGTAACATACACTACACAACCTACGTACTTTGCAAGACACCTACATACAGGTCATCATGACACAAAACGTGCCCTTTCTGCTGCTGACAAGAGATCAACAACATATATTTAATGCTGTAGAGGCTCATTATCGCGTCAACATATGAACGGAAGTCAATTATTACGAGCAAAATGCGCAACAGCAAGAGTAAAACCCGGGACATTTCGACCTCGTAGGTCTTCGGCAACCAAGGAGACAGTCTCCTTGCTTGACGAAGACCTTCGAGGTTTGCGTATTTACTCTTACTGTTGCGTATGTTGCTCGTAATAATTGACTTCCATTCAAACATATATGTACATATGAAACATAAACATGCTATTCTGGTTCAACCACAAGACTGCATGAATCCCTTCCATTTCAACCTCATTCACCACCTGCACCACTTGTCACATGCGTGCACTCTCATCACACAACCCACAACCACTGTTCACAGACAATGTACTTTACAGGACACCTGAGGGTACACCTATAGGCCTAGTACACACTCACCATGTCACGAGCAGCAGAGTCCAACTTGTATTGGTCCACAACAAGCTTCATCACGTCAGCATGTCCTCCCTCGGCTGCCCAATGGGCCAATGTGTATCCGTCATCATCGGGACTGTGGAGCAATGACTCCATCTTGGGGGCCAGGTAAAGGATGGTACTAATATGGCCGCCCCCTGCAGCTAGGTGCAGCGCATTCTCTCCTTTCTATAAAGGAAACAAGAAAACAAATTGCAAACACTGAGTGGAACAAGAGCGGACATGTATGTGTGAAGAATGACAGTAAACAGTCTTATTTACTTTGCAAAGTAAAGCAACCACTATACAGACCAGATTATACAGGTCAGATTACCGTGACTGTGTTCTACACTATGGAAACATGCTGCTTGACAGTGTCTGAATGTAGACAGACAGGTGTGTGTACTTTACCTCATTCTTGGCATTAGCTGAACATCCCTCCGCAATCAGCTTTTTCACTTTTGGTAACTCTCCACTCTCAGCTGCAGCTAAAAACTCGTCCTCCATCTCCTGTACAGGACACACAGACCAACACAGTGAGTGCTTCCACTGGTTGAACCAGTGAGAGACTTGTTAGCTGCTCAATCCCTTTTCCCGCTCCATGTAGCAGGGTAGTACCTACCTGTTCTTGGCACTGAGGAGCGAGTGGACGGCTGGGAACGGAGAGTTGCAAATAGTAACCAAACTGCTGGTAAGGAATGTTAATAGGTCAACTCCTTCAAAGGCTTTGGAATGTGGGCGGTGCCTTTACCTGCACCTGTAACATCATAAACAGACTAATGAGTCATGAATACACTCACAGTGCTAATGAATACACTCATCTATCTGTGTGGGACCATGACCCTCTATGGTGGGACTCACCCACCAAGGGGTGGCCCCACCTTCCTGTGTGGTCCCCAGACTGTAGTGTCTGCAGACTCTGCACACCTATATACATAGTTGTATGGCATCCTTGAGCACAACTCAAGCATACACTGCATTTGTGAATGCAGGCCACCAGACAAAGCAAGATTGGACAAGGCTGGACTTGAGAGTGTGTGGACAGAGCAGAATTAATATATCAGCCACACAGACCTTGGTCAGGTGCTAAGATGAAGTTTATTATGAAAGGACTTCGAACACTTACAGAGGATGCAGGCCTCTGTGGCTGAAATCTCCTGTTCTTGCCTTATCTGATATGCAACCTTGCACTCAAATTTCAGTCTCTTTCATTGAACATTGCCATAAGCAGCTACAGTGAAGGCAACTCTAACATTCAATGATAACAAGTTAGAGTTGGTAACATCACGTCAGTGTATGCCATTTCATGGTCAAATAATTTCATATGCTGAATGTACGCTCCATACTTTTCAAATTCTTGCAGGACCACACAGGTGCACGTTTGGAATGAGTAATGCAAGCAGATCCTCCTTCACCTCCCTCCCCAGGCATTCCCCCCTTCTCGTGCTATTAAATTCACTGCCACAATGACGGGATATTTGACAGTCAGCTAAGTTAGCCTACCCAAATTGTACAGTTGCCACAATCAATCATGTAGCTAGCATGAATAATTAAGAACGCCACCACATGAACAGCGAGTGGAGTGCACATCAGGCATATACTAGTCGGGTAGCTAGTGCTAAAGCAAACGCCAGGGGACGTCCTCGTCGCTGGTGTTTATTTCAGGGAGGGTGTAGCTAGCCAGACCGACCACTTTCGTGCGTTACTCCTCGTTTTCGTTTGCACACAAAGGTTATATTGCGTCCCCGATGAGTATGAAGCTTCGGTTTGTTACTCCTTCTCTGCCTTCCAGCCGCGTGGCCTACCCTCGCCCTCCTGGGGAAGAGGGGAAGGAGGAGGACAGGAGCGAAGGTACAGATGACAGAGAGGTAGAGAAGGAGGAGGAGGAGGAGGAGGGGGATGACCTGGAAGACAAAGAGTTCTCTCCTCCAGACCACATTGCGGGCGCACCTCTAGAGCGGGACGGGCACCTGAACACCGTCAGCTAGTGTGTATCTGCATGAGTGCGTGTATACACGCGTTTTGTGCTGGTGTTCCAGCATGGCTGTTGTAGCTACATGTGTGTGCCTAGTGTACCACCTGTCTGTTTTACGTAGCTACGTACATATCTGTTGTTAGGACGTTCTGTGTGGCCTGTAGTGGCCGCCTCTCGCTAGCAAGGGTTGCACTTCACTTGAGAGACAGGCTGGCTTCCACTCCAGCCCCACTTCTGGTATTGCATACTCGATATCGCCAGGAAGACCAATCGGCGTGAAATTTGGTGCACTAATATAACGGCATTATGTAATGCATAATTTCATTCTGTTCTCTTTCATTTCACTCCTTACCCAGTCAGCAGACTGCTGCAGGAGGCCTTCCACAAAGCAGACAAGGTAAGAACACACAGAGAGAGATGGGGTGTCAGCCATTTGTAATGTCCAGACTTCTTCAAAATGGTCCCCATAAAACTCATACATGTCCTGAAAGCTGTTTGAGCCAAAATGTCTTCCATGCACATTGTAGCCCCTCCCTCCCTCCATGGAGTAGCCCCTCCCTCCCTCCATGGAGTAGCCCCTCCCTCCCTCCATGGAGTAGCCCCTCCCTCCCTCCATGGTGTAGCCCCTCCCTCCCTCCATGGAGTAGCAGGCCTAGAGTTTAAAGGTGGTCAGGCCAAGACGAAACAACAATTATTGGCAGCACCTGTGTGGTGCTGTGGGAGGCACAGACCAGAAGGTAGCTACTTCACTGTTTGTCTGTAAAAATGGTCAAGCCCCAAACTCCAGTCATGGCCTGGGCTGCCTAGGTAGCTCCACTGAGCCTGACTAGCCCACCCCTTCTTCCATAGAGGGAGGGAGGGGAGCAGAGAGGGAGGTGTGGAGGGGGGGGGGGGGGACAAATGGGGGATGTGGATAGATGACACGTATGCTCAGACCCATGTCCTAGATACGAGGACTGGAGAGGGAGGGAGGTGGGATGACAGAAGCTGGTGTTGTATGAGTAGAGAAGACGTGTTATAATCGGATGTGTTTAGAGCACCATCTGTTTGAACCCACATCAGAGGAGTGAAGGATAGAGAGAGAAGGAACCTAGGTTGGCTGAGGCTGCATACTGTAGTGTGTGGTGTGTCTGTAGACGGAACATACTGTATGTACATGTGTGTGTGTATGTATTATATATGTATATGTACATACGTACATAAGTAGCATACCATCGGTTGGCACATTTCACTTTACCACACTGTTGATTGATGCTCCTCTCCTTCAGAGGTTGAGCTGGCACTTAAGACCACATTTGAACGTGACAAGAAGCGCTTCCAGTATGCCGATGTCAATCATGACGGAGGAGTGGACAATGAGGAGTTTATATACTTGCACCCCGAGTACAATAAGGAAGTGGTGAGGGGTGAGGGGAGGGGTAGTGAGTTTGAGTGTGTGTGTGTGTGTTGTGTCTCAATGGTTGCACACATTGTGGAGACAGCCCTGTGTGGCTATTTCAAGAATTCTCCCCCCCCCCCCCGAATATGCAATATCCTATGCCTGGTAAGATGCAGAGCAGTACTGTTGTGGCACAGTTGCTAGGTTAGTTCTTGTTTAACTCGGTTCCCCTGAGGACTCGAATGTGTTTGTGTGTTAAGGCTGTGCCTGTTTGTCAGGCTACTTGTGGCTAAGTTTGTTTAGGGTTGGACTGCTTGTAATGTTTCCTGTCCAGGTGGGTGTGGTCTGGCCTCTTTTGAGGCTACTTTACACCCTTCGCTCACTAGCGGTGGGCGCCCCTTAGCGACTAGCGGCAAGTCCTGAACAGTATTACCTGGTTATTGTGGGTGGGTGTTCGTGATATGTGTTTGTGTGTTGAGAGAGTGTGGTTTTCACTGTTCAGAGTTCAGTTTGGTTCACCTCTGGTATTGTTTTGGGTGTTGGTATTGGTTTGTTTGCCTCATGCCAATTGCTTCATGTTCTGTATGTGTGGGCGGTGGGTTCGGGTCCACTGCCCTTCACTTGTGATTCTGTTGATGCAGAATTCAATTAAACAATGTGCATACTCCTGTGTACAGTGTGTGCACATGTGATGTTCATTCTGCATTGGTGTATAGTGTCTATCGGTTACTGTTCAGAGTGTTCCTAGTTGTTCTTTCCTTTGCCCTTCCCTTTGTTCTTCCCGCCTGTGTTGGTGTGGTCTTTTGAGGAGCCTGTTGGGGTGAGGTTGGGAGTCTTTTCTTTCTCCCTTTCAGCGACTCTGGCCTCAGTGTTTGGCTCCAGCTGTTCTAATGTTTTGTGGACAAACAGGGTCCAAAGTTGTTTGTCCGTGTCCCTTAGACTGTGGTTCCTAGGTTCGTTTTGTAGCTCATTCTTGAGCTGTTGGAGGTTGTTCTCCATTTTAGTGACTAGCTCTTCATTTGTTTTGATGGCTGTTGTTAGTAATGAGAGATCGGCCTCCTTCTCCACCTGCCTCCTTCTCCGCCTGCCTCCTTCTCCACCTGCCTCCTCCGCCTGCCTCCTTCTCCACCTGCCTCCTTCTCCGCCTGCCTCCTTCTCCACCTGCCTCCTTCTCTCCCTGCCTCCTTCTCCGCCTGCCTCCTTCTCCGCCTGCCTCCTTCTCTCCCTGCCTCCTCCTCCACCTGCCTCCTTCTCCGCCTGCTTCCTTCTCCGCCTGCCTCCTTCTCCGCCTGCCTCCTTCTCCGCCTGCCTCCTTCTCCACCTGCCTCCTTCTCTCCCTGCCTCCTTCTCCACCTGCCTCCTTCTCCGCCTGCCTCCTTCTCCGCCTGCCTCCTCCGCCTGCCTCCTCCACCTGCCTCCTTCTCCGCCTGCCTCCTTCTCCGCCTGCCTCCTTCTCCACCTGCCTCCTTCACCACCTGCCTCCTTCTCCGCCTGCCTTCTTCTCCACCTGCCTCCTTCTCCGCCTGCCACCTTCTCCACCTGCCTCCTTCTCCGCCTGCCACCTTCTCCACCTGCCTCCTTCACCGCCTGCCTCCTTCTCCACCTGCCTCCTTCTCCACCTGCCTCCTCCTCCGCCTGCCTCCTTCTCCGCATGCCTCCTTCTCCACCTGCCTCCTCCTCCGCCGGCCTCCTTCTCCGCCTGCCTCCTTCTCTGCCTGCCTCCTTCTCCACCTGCCTCCTTCTCCGCCTGCCTCCTTCTCCGCCTGCCTCCTTCTCTCCCTGACACCATTTGTGGATCTGTTCCTAGTCCGGTTTTGTGCCTGGGAAGGACAACCTAATCTTTATTTTGAATGCCTTTGGGACCACTTGTTTGTCCCTCAGGCTCCTGCGGTTTGCCAGAATGTGTTCAGCAGACATCTCCTGGTGTGTGTCTGCTCAATTGCCTGGCAGCCAAAGACCGAGGTTTGTACGTACATATGTAAGTGCATGTGTACAGCACAATGGGTTGCGTACACACATGATGGGTCTAACATTCAAAATGTACTGTAATTATAATGTAGAGGATGACGCATACAGTAATTGCATTGAACGAGATGGTATTGAAACATCTCTGACTTCATTTGTATAGTCCTACCTGTGGACATTTTGATTGGCTTGCTGTTTTGTGCGGGGTTATGTGTGAGCAAGTTTGTCATTGGTTGGGTGCATTTCCTGTGGGTTGTTGTTTCTGGTTTTGTGTGAGGGATTGTCCGGGTGGGGGCAGGGCTTAGGAAGATGTTGGCGTTTTGGTTGTAATTCTGGGTTGTTTTGTATTGGAAGTATTGGAACTATTGAACATGGCACCACCCACATACATAGCCACAAGTGATGCATGATAATAGAAACCTTGCTCCATGCCAGATTTGCTAAAGTGGTTTGCTCCATGCTAGTGCTGGGCCAGGTGGTGTCTCCTGGTGACCGTGAGGGCCGTCTGGTGTAACTGTTGTTTTGCTCCATGCCAGATTTGGTTGTAGTTTCCAACCAAACAATAAAAGTTACCTTGTGGCCGTTGCTGAAGTACTGGGACATTCTTGCATAATGTTTCTTATGTAATTAATACGTATGTTTCTTTATTAAACGTAACAGACCTGCATATGGAGATCTAAGTAAGCTGAACATGCAGGCTGCTGGGTGAGAGGGTTGTTGTTTGCTGGACTAGGGAGAATATTCAAAACTGTCTACCACTCCCTGGCCCTCACAGGTATGTGTACAGAAGCCACACCTGTCCTTGTTGATGGCAGGTGGTGTTGACTCCTGGTTGCCTTGAAAGCCTTATATGTGTGGGCTCTGGTGACTGTGCTGCTGTTTGTGTGCTTCTGAGAGCACACAGATCAAATTGTGGTTGACTGTGTTTCAGTTGGTGTGCTTCTTCTCAGCCCTGAGTCTGTTCTACATTTGATTAAGCTGCACTTGACTGCATTGTGCAGACAGATGTGTGTGTGTGTTTGTGTGTGTGTGTGTGTGTGTGTGTGTGTGTGTGTGTGTGTGTGTGTGTGTGTGTGCGCGTGTGCGTGTGTGTGTGCGTGCATGTGTGTGTGCGTGTGTGTATGCATGTGTGAGTGTGTGCACCTGTACATGTGTGAGTTCATTAGTGTAGAGGGGTGTGCATGGGTGTTATACCTTGAAAGCCCTATGAAGGCTGTGGTTGACTGTGAGGACATACATCAGCACAGGAAATACATTGTGGGCATTCTTCTCCTGGTGCTGGTGTCCGGGTGGTGTCTCCTGGTGGCCTTGGGGGCCTTCTGGCTCTGGGTGTAACTGTTGTTGTTGTGTCAGGTTCTGATGAGCCCACTGTATAGTTGTGCTTGGCTGCTGCACTTCATGAGAGCCTTTCTTGTATATACTTTACTGTTTCTATCACAATCACGTGTGTGTGCACGTGTGTGTGTGTGTGGTGTGTGTGTGTGTGTGTGTGTGTGTGTGTGTGCACGTGTGTGTGTGTGTGGTGTGTGTGTGGTGTGTGTGTGTGTGTGTGTGTGTGTGTGTGTGTGTGTGTGTGGTGTGTGTGTGTGTGTGTGTGTGTGTGTGTGTGTGTGTGGTGTGTGTGTGTGTGTGTGTGTGTGTGTGTGTGTGTGTGTGTGTGTGTGTGTGTGTGTGTGTGTGTGTGTGTGTGTGTGTGTGTGTGTGTGTGTGTGTGTGTGTGTGTGTGTGTGTGTGTTAGCTATTCAGGCATGCTGTACATGTGACTGCACTGCACTGCACGCACACCATCATCATAGCAACTGATCATCAGACTGAACAAGTGCCTCCACTAAATGCATACCCGTTACTCAAGTGCTGTCATGGTGCCATTTGGTTGGGCCTTTTGTCTGCAATCGGGTATGAAAGTGAGTTGATGTGGCAGGAATCACGCAGGAGGAATTTGTACAGGCAGTGTTGACTGTACATACGTACATACATACTCACGTATGTATAGGACAAAGGTTTCATATATGGAGCTATTGTACATATCATTTATACATACTCAAGTCTGTCTGTCTGTCTGTCTGTATGTATGTATGTATGTATGTACAGTCAAAACTGCCTGCACAAATTGGGACACAGGTTCTATATATAGGGAGCTACTGTTTTGTAATCTCTCTCTCCATATGTATAACATTGTATGGGCAATGTTGACCATATGGGACAACTGGTTAGCTGGTAAGTACATGGAGGGGTGTGGTGGTGACGTTAGCAATTTGTAGTGGTCTGTGTATCTTGTTGCAGCCTCTGGTACTATTGGGTTGGAACACAGAGAAGGCATGTGTGGATTGGAATTTAATGCGGTGTGTGGCCATGGGGGGGGGGGGGGGGGGGGAGAATTAATGTGGCAGTAGAGTGCCATACACAATACAGGCACAAGCCATCTAGCTTGTATGCAGAGACAGCCCATCACGACTGTCCCCTCCTCTGTGTGGCCCCCATGTGCAGTGATGAGTCGTGACCTCTGACCTGTGCAGTGTGTACTGTATGCATGCTGTAGTGGTGTTATCACACATGTCTTGCCACTCTTGTCACCTCAGGTCTCCACTGTGTACCCACACCTGTGTGCATCTGAATACTGTCACATGTACTGCATCTCCCTGGCAGGTGTCAGGTGCAAGACCTTTGTACTCCGACCCCCAACACCCCACCAGCTCACTGCCACTCAGTCTCATACAGCTATAGCTACATAGGTTGGGCCTTCTCTTTGACGGCGAGCATGAACATGAGTTACCCAACATGTAATGCCCCCTTCCCGTCTTATCTCTATCTGTTCCCTTAATTCCTCCCCCTATATAGGCCTCCTGAAGGCTGTCCAGGTCCCTTTCAGTGAGCCGTACTCTGACAGTACAGGACACCTCGTCTGACAGCTCCTGCCACGTGAGAGGTGAAGAGTGCCAGTAGGAAGGAGTGGAGGACTGAGGGAGAGCAGACAACAAGCAGACACACATGCACCACCAGACAACCGGCCTTGGTTAACTGTGTAATTATAACCCAATCCATGCAAAGTATTGCGTATATGCTAACATAATTACAGAACTTGTGGAAACTTACATTGAATATGATTAAGTATTATATGTGTGTACATCAGTTGAAAATAGTATGATATAAATGAAGTTGCTGACCATGGAACATGCAAGTATACAGGTGTGTTGCTCAATAGTGTACGTGTGTGTGGTGTATGTGTGTACAGGTGAGCGAGTGTATATACATGTGGTGTGGTTCTTGTTGCTGTGGCTGTGTCATGTTGTGGCTGTAGCCTGCCACTGTCCTTTCCAAGAAACTGGTAGAGTTCCTCTCTGCACACACGCAAGGGCCTTCACCTTTGCTTCTCCCCTGCACACACTTGGCAGGAATTGCTTGTACCAGCTTGGCCTTGTGTGCCCTCAGCTGGTGCGGGGAGGGGAAGAGGAGAGTGAGTGAGTGTGGGTGGGTGTACACTGCTGGACTGCAGTGCCTGCAGACGAGCATGCCAGCTGCAGCCAATCAGCTCTTGCTCCACCAGTGGACATGCATGTGAAGGGACAAGACAGCACAGACCATGCACCTCCCACAAAGCAGCAGCGTACTGCGAGTGGAAGAGTCAACTCAAACTGTGCGTCAGCCTCCAACAGAGCTCCACACACACACTACTGCACACAACACACCGCCACAGAACTCACTTCACTTTGCCCTTTAACAACACTGAACATCGTCTGTATTATGGCCACAATCGGCTTCTTCTCTTGCAGATCCAGTAAATAGCCCGCTCTTTGGCTCCGACCTCCACTGCCCAGGGGTAATGTGGGCTACGTCCAGAAGACAAGCTCGGCCTCAGCGTTTCTGACGCAAGGAGAGGGTTGAAGTGTCCATCACTGTGAAAGTGAGTCTCCATATTCGGGCATGTGAAAGGTGAGCAGTAAGGGGATTCCCCCCATGTAGCCGTATAAGGCAGCAGTGCGTTCAGACTTTGCACTCTGTCCTATTCTTTCAGATGTGTCAGGTCCTCAACTCTACAGCACACAACAGGAATGCAGTGAGGGACTCACAGTGAATGGGCTACAGGTCATCACACCACCTCACAACATGTACTGTGCACTGAACACAGGAGTCTGGGTACTTTAGCCACACAAACAAAATGATGATGAACACATGCATGTACGCACGCATGAACATGGCGTGCGCACACACACACAACACACACACAACACACATAACACACAACACGCACACAACACACACCAACAAAGACACACACACACACACAATCACAAACTAACTTAGCTGGCCACAATCAGTCCTCCTCTCCTATGGATCCAAAACAATCGCCTGCCCTTTGGCTTCGGCCTCCACTGTTCAGGGGTAACGAGAGAGAGAAGGCAACGACTGCGCATGCCTGCACCCTCAGATTTGTCTACTCCCAGCTCCTTACTGTTGAATGCACCATGAATGAAGGCAGTGGTCTTGTACGATCCCCCACCTCCTCCCCCACCAAATGGTGTGGTGGACACTGGACCCCTAGGAGGAAAGCAATGTAGACAACTCCAATTGAGTGACCACAAACACAACAAATCGGTAGTCACAATGTATACAGGCATTACAATACAAACACTGGTACTGTATTCCACAGTAAAACGTGCTGGATTCACACATGCACACAGATGCATACACAAGCACACACACAGACTCTGCACAGTGCAGATAGAACATGCCAACTGCCTACCTTGAGAAGGGTCAGTTCACCGAACACCATCTCCTGTCAATTGTGTGCTGAGCAGACACAAGTGACGACACGAGTTCATGAGGCTGTTCCCCCCTCTCTCTCCCTCACACTGATACAGCTGCTCTCAACAACGCACCCTGGATCTTCGTCATACACAATCCCTCTTGTGCAACTCATGAGTGTGTGTACCATCTTCTTCTCATTCAGGGACCTCCTCTTCGACTTGTCAGGCAGGAACCGGAGCAGGGTATGGGAGCACTGACTGGTTGTGAATGTGGCAGTCACTGTGAAAGTGAGTCTCCGCATCCGGGCGTGTGGGAAGGGGAGTTGGGCAGTAAGGGGATTCCCCTCATGTAGCCGTATAAGGCAGCAGTGCGGTCAGACTTTGCACTCTGCCCTATTCTTTCAGATGTGTCTGGTCCTCAACTCTACATCACACAACAGGGAATGCAGTGAGGGACTCACAGTGAATGGGCTACAGGTCATCACACCACCTCACAACATGTACTGTACAGGAACACAGGGAGCTGGGTACTTCAGCCACACAAACAAAATGATGACACATATCACGCATGCACGCACACACACACACGCAAGCACGCACGCACGCACGCACGCACACACACACACACACCGTGGTCAATACCAGCCGAGAATGATGTGGACTATTGTACACACAAGACTACCATCCCCAGAATGTGACTTGCATGTGACCAGCATGTCACCTAGCTGCATGTGGCACTGGTCATGTGACCTGCATGTGACCTGAGTCACTCCACCTGCATGTGCCCATGTAAATTAGCCCTGTCAATAGCATGTGACACCACTCACCATCCAACAGCATGTAGAGGTGGGTGGTCCGGGACTCCAGGGGTGTACATTTCCTCACAGAGAACGCCCTGCCTAGGCTGTGGAGTTCCACCTCAGGGTACTGGCTGTGAATGAGCCCTGAGAGGTGAAACACCTTGTCACCCTGGAGAGAGGGGAGGAGGTGGGGCAGCTTGTGAAGGACATGGACCACACCTGGTGCACTTGTGTGTGCACAACACAAAAGGCCCAACAGCACTCACCCCATCACCGTGACTTCCCACATGCAGACCATTATGCCAGTAATGAACAGGTGCCTTCACACACGTTCAGAGTCAAGTTGGCATGCACAGCAAAAGGCTCATACACTCCCTCCTCCACCTCACACACAACCACTCATTAGTATATATGTGTTCTACGTATGTCCACACAACAGTGGGCTCACTCCCTACTTGCTGCACTTCAGTCCAGAAATGCTGCTTCAGAGCCCTATTGATCTTCTTGAGGGCATTTTGGTTCTTGAATACTGGAATGTGTGAGATATCCAACACTTTTGGGAAGTCATCAGTTGGGAGAATATTCTGGAACTCAAATGTTTTCATTTCAAATCCAGAACTGGCAACAATTTGAAGGAGAACCTGAAATGGGTATGCCCACACAGCACACACACATTCAGAGGTAACCTCCACCAACTGTCAGCAGCAACAACCAGCACACTGTACATGAACACAGCATCAACACACGGCATGGTACACCACCTTACACCCATCTTACAGCCACACACACATAACAATGTACACATACAGCATCAACACATGCATGACTGTATATGAATGCACACACACAGCATACCAGGTCTGCCGTCTTGCCAATTCTGTCAATCACTGAGTGTGGACATCCCCTCGGTCAATGAGGGTCAAGCGGCCCTTCCTCCCTGCAGGGGACGCAGCACCACACACGTACAGTGCTGGCCCCCCTTGTCAGCCACCGTCACCACACTGACATGTACACTGGTAGGAGGGGCAGTCTGACTACATCACACCACACACTACAGACCCCGCCCTACCACTACAGAGTGGGCCTGCATGCACTGCACAGTGTCCCCACCTGACACCACTGTCACTGGTCCCTTGACGAGTGAGGGCCGGTCTGGAGTAGTTCTTCACCAGCTGGAGAGGAAGGTGCTCCTCAAACGACGACAACTGCTATGGCAGCATCGCTCTCCTGTCCACCTTAGGACCATCCTGTCTCCTTCAGAGGCTCTTCTGCCAGCCTCCTCCGTTGCATGTGGTGCACCGGAGGTTACACAAAATGACTCTAGCTGGTTCATGTGTACAACTCGTGCATAAAGTAAAGGTGTTGAGTTAGAAAAGAGCAGTTATAAGGGTACAAATGAAGAAGAGGGTGAAATGTGTGCAGAAATAAAGGCAATGCTTTACACAAGAATAATGAGCAAAATTGGTAACAGTTTCACAATGTCACCACCAATACAGTGACAGATGTAATGTAGCCAATGTTGAATCATGGGACACAGACTGTGTCTTCAGGTACCTAAAATATGAAAGGCAACAATAAGAGCAGATAAAATAACTCTACAGGTCACCAGTAAGGGCACTCCAGTAACTCCAAAGTCTGTGGTGTACGACACACTCCCACACATCTACACACCACCAGCAGGCTGGGGACAAATACTAAATTCACATTGGGTTTCATTTGAAAGAGTTCTGAAAATAACTCTGTAGGCCACTAGGTAACTTCAAACTCTATGGTGTACAAGAGGCGCCTCAAGTAGCACACTTCCACACTAAACACAGCAACACACCACCAGTCAATCTGACTTCACATTAAAGGTTTCACTCACTGACTCACAGGAGAGTCACAGCCACTACCAACACACGTATGTACGTATGTAGTACAGTAGTACAGTAGAGTACACACGTATGTAGTCCAGTACCTATCAGTAACACAGTACAGTAACACACCTTCATTACAGGCAAGATGAGCTGAGAGCTTTGCTGAGAGCTCCAATGTCCTGCTGGTCAATGTTTGCATACTCAATGGCTTCAACAAGTACTCTCCATGTGGGAGGTTGAACACCTTTGCCCCCACACCATTTGGTCAGCCCTTCCTGCACTGCTCCTTCTTCATTCAAGGGATGGGCAGTGAAGCATGCCGCTATTGTGGGTGCATCAAGCCCCACTCCTTCAAGGACTGCCCTCCCGTTGCCTGCAGCTCTTCTGCTGATATGCCTTCTGAATAGCATGAGGTGACGTGGATGATCTGCGGAGAAAGAAAGACTCTTCACACTCACATTCCTCCACAGGGATACCAGGATAACCAACTCACCATACACCTTTTCTGACAAGATGGCATTATCTCTCTGAGGTGAATCTGTTGAATCTGTTGAAGAGGTGACAAGTGGAGGAATGGAACACACTCCTCCTCGTCCTAAAGTGGGGTCCACCAACTGGAGTATCGTAGGATTGGATGGGTGGGGTTGAAGCTACGGATTGATGGAAGAAAGATTGAAGAGACATTCACTGAGTTACACAAACATTACATGAGGAGAATTACATGACGAGAATGTGTAGGATTGCATGGGCTTTGAAAGGAACAGCTACAAACTGGTCAAGCATGCTACAAGTTCAAAAGTGCATCAGTACGTACGTAGTGTTGTGACTGCATGTGAACACAACACCACCCACCTGTGCTCCTTCAATGTGACAGAACCACACGCTTTGGTCTTTTGA
This sequence comes from Aplysina aerophoba, assembly GCA_949841015.1. Taxonomy (NCBI): domain Eukaryota; kingdom Metazoa; phylum Porifera; class Demospongiae; order Verongiida; family Aplysinidae; genus Aplysina; species Aplysina aerophoba. The sequence continues at coordinate 7,139,237 of OX465035.1, read as the reverse complement.
GTACTCTTGGCGTTGTGAGGACAAATTGCAGACCAAAGTGTCTTCACTTGGGACAGCTAAGTGGGTAGGGTAGGCTTCACATGGGCATTCAAAGGCAAAAACGGGTTTGGCTTTCTCAGTGAATTTGGAACCAAACACTGCTCGGGCAGATGTCTGGATGGCTGCCTCGACAGTCGATCGCACTGCAGTGCAGCGCTCATGCAGCTTGGCTAAACTGCGTTTTGCATGAACGGAAACAATCGGTACGATACGAATGCACCCAGCGGATTCAACTATGGATATGTCCAGACCTTTCCATTGAAACCTAATCGCCAGACGAGTGTTCTTCTTTCCGATCACCTTCCAACCTTTGTTGGTTAGCTCCACTGCAAGTCGAGCAAAGGTGCCGTGCGGAAGGTCTTCCTTTGAAACAAATTTGTTAACCTGAAATTGGAATGCAACCATTAGAGGGGCTACACTGGCATGCTCAGACACATTCTCCTTGTCTTCTGATGGGAGTGCAGCAGGTATGAAGTACTCTCGAGTGTCAGCGCTAGGCAGGGACAAGCAGGCTGCCACACCGAGGTAGCACAGGCAGCGCAGGAGCCACTCTGGGTCCACCTCCTTGGAGATGCCCAGCTCATTGAAAAGGCTTGTATCCAATGACAGAATGCCTGTCTCCTTAAAGATCCTGACATCAATGCACTTTGGAACCTTGAATTCTACAGCCAGGAGCTTTGACACCACCTGGAGAAACACACTGCTATCTGTGCAGACTGTGTGGGAGACATCTTCACGGTCGATGAAAGTGAAGACACCAAGGGAGTGAAATAGCTGCAGAAGGCTACGGAATTCATGACTTGGGTCAGCTGAAGTGATGCACTTGAGCTCAAGAGCATGATCCAGTAGCTCAGAGAAATTGAAGAACTTCTGATCAACCATTCGGGATACCATCTCAAATTGATACCACCCGATAGGTATCTTGGCATTGAGAGCACCGGCAGGATGGGAGAGGACCTCACGCAGGTTGTTAATGCTGGTTTGCTCTCTCAGAGTGCGCTCGGAGACTTCCTGACGTGGCAAATTGTTCACCAGGTGGAACAGCTGGCCTTCTGAATTAGGAATTAGGCTGGAATAGTAAGGCTTATTCTCGAGCTGTTTGATTTGCCTGCTGATCTCTTCAGTTGCTGTTGTCATATTGCCCATTTGCTCTAATTGATCCGCAAAAGTGCCTACTAGGACGGTACGGAGGGGCGGCAGACGGTTATCAACTAGCAATGCTCGCACGTCGCTGGACACCTTGTGCACTAGGGTGTACACACTGGACAGGGATCGCAGCATCATTGCCCATGCTGTTTCGGGCCTTGACCCTGATTCAACCACTGTGGTGTCATCAGGTCTATACGTTATCGGTACTGGTGCATTGAGGCCCTCTGCAGCATTGAACACTAGCACGTATGTGCAAGGGACAGCCAGCAACAAGGGGAGGACAGCTTGGAAGCTAGGTTGTCCACCTGTATCTAATAAGTGAACAAACTGAGCACCATTCAACAGTATGCCCTCCCCCAGACTGGGATCACGCATAAGACGGAAATGTGCTTGTTGAAACGCAGACACATCTGCAGTGTTAGCAGAAGGCTGGAGATTGAGTGAATCGCTTTCAAAGTTACTGGGGTCTGCAGGAGAGCTACGAGAGGTAGCTTTACTGGCAGCGGTAGATGGATTGATTTCAATTATTGGTTGTGCCAATTTGCCGTGTCGGTCTTTTGGGCCATCCTCTGGTATGTGGTACTTGCGCTTCTGGCAGGAGGACTTGATGGAGCCGGCCATTTTGTCATCAGTGAGGGGCAACCACACAGACGTTCCTTCCACAGCATACTTCTCAGCTGAAATGGTGACCACATCAGGCTTTTCCATTACACCTGTGCTGGTTTTCACTTCTTTGGGCTTATCGTGTACGAGTAGGTGTTTCAGACAAGATTTACCCTTGCCTGGAGGACCTGCAAAAATACAGCAATTGATTGCAACTTTTACAGACCCCTGCTTCTTCACTGCCTCCTCGTAGTCAGAGCGCCATGTGGGAGGTATTTCAGGCTCTGCAGCAAATATAAGGAGTGATACTAGCTTACTACAAAATATACAACTCTCTATACACACTGTACATGAGGGAAGTGGATACATTTAGAAATGTGTAAGGGACCACTGCAGGCTATATATATATATGTTACAGGGTGACTGAAAATAGCCAACTAGATCTTTACCATACAGTGGATCATATTGGAAAGGAGTAATGGGGAGATAGAGAGAATAAATAACGCTGACAGAGAGAGCAATTAAAAAGAGGTGAACCAACAGAAGATACTGGAGACGCATGCAAGAGAGATTCAGTGCAGGTGAGAAGCGGCACAGACCTCTAAGGCAGCTAGCTGACGGAAAAGTGATCCTGAACACTGTGGCATTGTTTCAGACTTCATGCTGATTACTGTTACTGCTGATTTGCACAGTTTAGGTCTAAACCTGATGCATCCATACATCTACTGCTCCATGTCCATGAGAAATGTTTAAAGATGTTGTGGAGAAAGTCCTCGAGTAGGGTGGGTCGACAATTTAAGATAAACCTTAGCTGGTAGACTTAATCCCTTTCAACAGTACTCCTCATATTGATGGCTAAAGAGTTGTACAATGTGGGATGGCCTGTCTAGGATGTCTCTACAGTATGCATTATTTATTCATTGAAAAATGGCCACCATACTGCCAATAATTCACATCCGTCAAAGTGAAATCAATTACCTTGTCTAACACAGGAGCCATGATCATACATATACTTAATACAACATGGATACCAAAACTATCTATAAACTGGGCATGTGATTAACCCTCTTACCCGTGAACTTAATAAGGAAACTCTCACCGAACGTTTTCAACCGTTGCGTACAGACTAACCAGTGTGTGCATGTAGACAAATAGGGTATCCTTTTGTATAGGATTCATAGAGGTATAAACTAGTATGAAACACAATAGTAAGCTGAAGCATTGTCCCATGTAAGCAAAAATGGCCGTCACGTACAGAGTTGTAAGAGTTTGCAAATGTTCTCCAACTATTGTTTGATAGGCAACACAAAATATTTGGAGCTACCAGTCCATAAATTTTCAAGGTTATTCAAGGTTGGTGCATTCTGTGGGTTTGTCTCTGTTTGTATAGCGGAATCCTTTGCTAGCTAAACGGCAAACATGGCCCTATTTTCAAGGCCTTTCTCTTGGCTTCAATTGAATAAAACCCTTCAAGTTACCTATCAAAGGTACGTACTGTAAGCCTATCTATTATTCTTTCGTATTGTAGAATTGTTTGGTGACTGCTATTATTATTATTCTGGAAAATATTCTTCAAGTTGTGTGATCGTATTACACTATTGGTATGCATCCTGGGTCAGAGGATTACGTAATTCCCAGTGGTGTAAGCTCACCAGATTCAGTTTCAGATTCAGTATTCCCCAATAGCTTCTTGGCAGTGCTGAGGTCACCACGAGTAATAGCTTCCTCCAGAGGTCCAGGGTCCTTGATGCCAGCAAGTGCACCTTTAGAAGAACAACAACAGTTCACTGTGAACAAGCAACACACAAAACAACACTCCTCTGCAACTGCATCAAGTACAAACAGTAGGCAGCTGTCTGGTCACTTGTCACCTACTAGGAGTAAACTGTCACCTGTCAGGTGTCACCTGTCACCTGTCAGAACTCAGGTGTTAGCTATTAGCATACATGAGAAGGTGAGGTAGACAGGGGGCTACCCTATGCGTACGTACAACTATTGCGAGGCATTAATTAGAATTTGTGGAATGTAATTTTAATGCATTAGCACATGATCACAAAATGGCCGGAAATTTTGGCGGGGAATTTATTTTGGCAGATTGGCGGTTTTGAGAGCAATCCGCCAATATTTCATCCGCCAAAAACTTCAGTGTGATGTCATCATTATTGCAAAATCATAGCTTGTGTACTAGGCTACAGGTAGACGCACCAGTCTAATGGTCGGCATGGAGTTTACCGCTGCGTACGTCAAGAATTTTGTACACTGAAGGAAATTAAAGAGGTGGCTTGTGTGTCAACGCGAGGAAGGCGATCCGAACGACGTGTACACGGCCACTGTACAGATCGAAAACAGTCCAGAGTAAGAGTAACAACGATTTGTTAAGTTTTCAGTTGCATTTAATCGTCGTTTTCGTCCTAACTCAGCGGACACTAGCTCAAGGCTCGGTTAACTTCCCAGCGCGTTCAATTAGCCATTTTGCTATGAATATCATTATGGGTAAGGACTGGCTCAAGTGCCAAAGTAAATTCCGCCAAATGACATATTTTCAGCAATCCGCCAAAATATCTTCCCGCCAAAATTTCCGGCCATACGGTATTATGGAGCATTAAATAACAATTTTTGTGGGGCGTAATTTTTATTAATTAGCACGTGATAACAAAATAGAAGCTGACAAAATAAAACTGGACTATCTTAAGTCTCTTTCTCCTCAAACACAATTGCATTGCTCCAATTCAACAGTTAACCGGAAATACGTATATACAATAATGTGTGCCAAGGATGGGCATGTGGCTCTGGAGGTGGACAAAAGTGAGATATCTTGTAACACAGCTTTGTAGATGGAATGAGTATACAATGGGGAAATCTGTGGGCAAACTGGAAAGTTCCCAAAAACAAAGCTGCAACATCCTCACTCAATTAAGTGGCATTGGCAAAGTATTATGCACCCTATTCTATTTGCATACACATACATACAGTACTATGTCAGTGAGGTGTGCTACTGAGCTGGCTGTGAGTGCATGCACAAGGTCTGTTTTTTGCAGCTGCACAGGTGAGGGAATACAGAAATGAGGCTGAACCGTGGACCTATGCTCGAATGGGCTGGTGTGAAGTGACAAAACTTCAGCAGATTAGCTGCATGTTGCAGTTGCCCAGAAACTGCCAATTTGTTATTAAACGATCAAGTTGAGTGAATTAGCCAGTGGAAGTTGACAGCACGTGTGCATGTGTGTAGGGGCTGTGTCTGGAGGCTGGCACATCTAACCACATCAAAAGGCATGAGAATCATAGCACACTTGTATATTTATGTAGCCACACATTATACACTTTGGCTGCAGTTCTTCCAAAATGCATGAGACTTCCACACATGCATACATACATGCCCACTACTTGCTGTATAGTTTGTTACACATTAGCTATACACTTTGGCTGTACGTCTTTGTAAGAAAATGACAAGCATGCGAAACACAAGTAAACATGTGTACGTGAACATGGTATATTGAACTGCGTTGTCAGTGGATGACTCAGACCACCGAGCTACAGAACTGCATGCACCAGGGAGCTAAGCCATGGAAAAGAGCTATGCACCTGTGGGAGGAATGACCATGTGGTCACATGGTAATAAGGTCATGTGGTGCATCACTGACCACATTAGTGTGGGGCTCACTGTGGCTGACAGAAATGAACTGAAACACACTCACCATTCTGGATGAGGACCTGTGCCACACGACGGTGATTGCGTTTGACAGCCTTATGCAGAGGAGTTTCACGTGACTGTGAGGTGGGCACTCCAGGTGTCATGCTCTGTTACAGGAAAACATCAGGAGGCAACAGGAAGAGAGAGGTGGAGGGGATGTATCGAGCAGAGTGGCACAATGCATTGACAAACAACACGGGTTCACTGTGGTGCTGGTAAAACAAAGAGGACCGTGTGACAGTATCCCACCAACACAGCCACCATCGAACCATCTGATCTGCTGTGGCAAGAACAGGCTGGAATCACCAACATGCAGCCTACCAATGCATTGCCTTCACTTAATGAATTTGTGGAAATTCTGTCTGCGTTTGCACATCAGTCACTTGCTCACACACAGCATCATTGGAGCTACCACCTTTAAACACACACCTAGCTAAGAGTAGTGGGCTCTTACTTGAAACGTTGAAGCCATCAATGACAACATACTACTGTACACGCACACACACCATTGCCACACCCTCATTCACTCACACACCCACTCACACCCATGCACCCATATGGATTTGGAGCGCATACTAAGACTCACCTTGTCACGAGTTGTAGGGTCCAAGTCGTACTCCTTAATAAGAGTCCGCACTACTTCAGAATGCCCTCTCTCTGCTGCCCAGTGGAGCATGGTGAAACCTTGGTGGTCAGTGCTATGCAGCAGGGATGCCATCTTGGGGACTAGGTGGTGAATGGTCTTCACGTGGCCATGCACTGCCGCTAGATGTAGTGCATTCCTGCCATACTGCATAAAGGGAATGTACAGCACCTGATTACACATCTGGTATGGGCAGTGGATGTGCACACATCATGTACAGTACATGACAGATGACAGAGACAGCAGGCTGCCTTATCCTAAAGGACACACAGTCAGTGGCTACAGACACAGTGTGCAGAGTGGGGTGCTCCCATCCTACTGAGGGGCAGCCATTGTGACGTGGCTGAATTGCATGGATACAGTGCAACCATGTGTGTTGATACTCTTCCGACTGTGGAGGCTGGCTGCTATGGACAGGCGGCTGTGGCATGCACTGATCACCACACATGCACTTGGTCCGCCTTGTATTATCAAACACAGATGTGGCTAGAGTGGAAGTGATGCTCAACATTAGGCTAAGGCACTCTGGGAGGCCTCAGCCTTACAGGAAGGTCAGTAACACATGTTCAAACTCCACTTACATTGTCAATATCGTTCAATGAGCCATTGTACTGGTTCACAAGTAAATCTATGATGTTAGGCTGCCCCGCATGCGCTGCTTTCAAGACAGGTGTCAAGCCCCACTGCAGGAGACACAGCACACAGACAACAAGGGGAAGAGTGGTGGGGAGTGCACAGAGAACATGTCACCACAGATCATCAGCACTAACCATGGCTGCTGTAGTTTAAGGAAAAGTCAAGAACTATTCTGTATCAACACCCACACTACCAACAGGCTGTTTCACTCCATGAATCTCTCCCACTTCAGCCTCGTTCACTTGTACTACTTGTCACATGCATGCACTCTCGTCACACAACACACTAGCACAGACAATGTACTTTACAGGACACCTGAGGGTACACCTATAGACTTAGTACACACTCACCACGTCACGAGCAGTGGAATCCAGCTTGTACTTGTCGATGACAAGCCGTACCACATCAGCATGTCCTCCTCGAGCTGCGAAGTGCAGCATGTTGGATCCACTCTCGTCAGTTTCATGGAGCAATGACTCCATCTTTGTGGCTAGGTGCCTGATGATTTCTACATGGCCACTGTACGCAGCACGGTGCAGAGCATTCCACCCACGCTATAAAAATGGAAAGAATAACAAGTGAACACAAAAAGAGAAATAATAACCCTGTGATGCATGCACTCCGAGGCTAACAAGTGAATACATGACTGGAAGTGCACTTTGTCTGTGCAATGAATGACAGGAAGTAAACATGCAGACATGTGTACTTGTACACAGTGAAGTAACTAGGCAACCAGGTCACAGTGGCTATATAAATGGCTCACAGAGTTGTGGTGTGTGTGTGCATGTGCATGTGAGGGAGTGGGGCATAATGCTACGTTCTATGGAAACATGATATGTATGTTTTGCGGTGAATTTATAGAAGTGCAAATTTTACCTGGTCTGTAATGTTCACTGGGCAACCCTGCCCAATGAGGTCTTTCACTTTGTCAAGGTCTCCGTCAAAAGCTGCTCTTAAAAAGGCAAACTGCAGACCCTGTATACAGTAGAGAGAATGCTGCTTTAACCACATCAAAATACTGAGAGTACACATTACAATAAAGAAACGTTAGTTGTTTCATTCAAGCACAAGATGTGTGGAGAACAAGAACCCTTTCGCAAAGGACGCTTTAACAACCCTTTCACGTGAGCACTTCAAAACTGAATCAAACCCAGTTTCACACCGTTGAGGTGTGGAATGTCGATTTACAAACTGGGTCGAACCCAGTTCGCCCAACCTAGTTGCAGAGGTGGTTTTCAACCCAGTTATAATGGGATTAGGCATATTTTAAAAAGGCAGAACAAAAACTGGTCGAATGCACTCACAGCAGAAACAGCAATGCATGGAGCGCGAAAACTATTCAGAGCCATCTGTTGGGATCGAAGAGGAAAATGATAGCTTGGAAATGATTGTGGAGGTTCTGGCAGTTCTCAAATTCGAACGGTCAAGGACCATTAGGATTTCTTGATAGCAAGTAGAAGCTTCCAAGCACGTTTTTGAAGCCCTTGATCTGGCAACAGCAGCGACTCCTTGCTGTTTCCGTCACAATAAGATGAGTACAGCAAAATTGCACTCGGTGAAACTTACATCATCACATGTTATGCTACCAGAGTTTCATTGCTCATTTGAACGTGAATTTGCAAAACCCGGTGAAAATGGTTCCGTTTAACTGGGTTTAAGGTGTACCAGTGAAAGGAAGGTAGAGTGGAAAAAATCTCACTTCACACCTTTCACATGGGCACTACAAGTGAGTTTTGACTGAAGTCAGTGAAAAGTGACAAAATGTGACAGAATGATGGAGCAGTGCAGCTGTGGGAGTGAGGGAGAAACTAGCACACACACTGTTGGATGCCTGGAGTGAGACCATGATTCAGACGCAGCTGCTGTGTAAGTACCACTAGCAGTGAGGTATTGTAACGGAGAATTGAGGATGAGCTGTGGAAGACGAGATACGATCACTGGTACAAGCAGCATGATGATAAACTAAAGTCACTGAAGAGGGGTACAAAGACATGTGGTCTAGCAGAGGAAGAGCAGGGCTGGGTTTGAGTCAACAAGCTAAAGGCCAAACAAGTTCACAAAAATGAATTACTTCACTTGCAAATTTCCACTTGTGAATTTTAACATTTCATATATATATATATATTTTCGTAGCAAATGTGAGGTGTAGGTGGTGGTGGGGGGGGTCACATTTTGGAATTACAATGATATTCAGGGTTGTTATGAATATGGTTGTGTATGTCATGAATACGTTTGTGTATGTAATGAATATCATTGTGTGCACACACCACATACTATTCTCCTGCTGTCCCATTCCTGCCTATTATTTTACTGATTTTGGCGGCAATTTGTGGATTAGTGCCTCAATCCTGAGGTTCATATCGATACATAGCTGCTAGCATTACAGGCATTCATGAGCAAGAGGAAAGCAGAGTATGGATTGCTAAGAAGGCTGCACAAAGCAGGTGGGAAAGTGTTCCTCGTCAGTCTGCAACTTTAACGAATGTTACCAACACCTCCACACAAACAGGGTCAAGGATTATTGATCGAGATAATTTAGGCACTGGTTTGAAAGAAATCTCAAGGCACAGTGTGCAATGTGGTGGCATGTGTGTGTTGGAAGGTGAAACAATGCACGCTGGCTTGGCAACAGTGCTGTCAGTGAAATGCATTAAATGTGAAAGCAAATTTCGCATGGAGTCATCTAAGCGTGTGAAGACTGCTGATGGGCATCAGAGGTGGGTGGTAAATGATGCTGCAGGGCAGATGGCAACGGGTGGAGGCGCAACATTGCTCACATGCACAATGGGACCAATGAATGTCCCTGGGATGCCAAAATGATTGGATGCAGCCACAGAAGGGTTTGTGAGTGACAGCATGAAACAACTGCTTACTGAGAAATTACTTGCAGCAGGTGATGAGGAATAGAAATTGGCCATAGCGAGAGGTGATTTCCATCAGGGTGTTCCAGTCATCACCGTAGTAGTAGATGGAGGGTGGTCCAAACGGTGCCACAAACACAGTTACAATGCAAAGAGCGGTGTGGGTGTAATATTTGGACAACGAATGAAACTTCTGTTTGTTGGTGTTCGTAACAAGTACTGTGCTGTTTGTTACGTTTCTGAGAGGCAGGAGAAGGAACCACTAGAACACAGGTGCTACCGCAACTGGTCCGGCTCATCCGCAGCCATGGAGAGCGATATTGCACTTGAGCGCTTTCGACTCTCTGAGCAAACCCACGGCATAAGGTACATGCGTATAATCAGTGATGGCGACAGTTTGGTAATGGCCACTCTCCAGCAGTCAGTTTTCAATGGTCCATTTACTCAAAAAATCGAATGTGCCAATCATGCCTGTAAAGGGTGCAGATCGAGGCTAGAGATGTTGGCAGCTGATCACCTGGAATTTCGAGGCAGGGGAGGCCTAACCAAACAAGCCATGCAGAGGCTAACTGTTGGGGCTCGTGTTGCCATCAGGATGCACAGTGAAACGCAATATACAACAGCTTAGGCATGACCTCAAAAACGGTCCAACCCATGTGTTTGGTGACCACTGTGAATGTAACCCTGCATTTTGTAAGCTTAGATTGAATAGTGGTAGTAGCAGGATGGTAGCAGTAGCAGTAGTGATAGTGACAGTGACAATGGTGAAGACAGACAGGATGACCAGACTCTGACTGCACAATTAGAAGACATAATACAAGCAGAACTGGACGATGAACCAATGGCAACCGACGAACATGATATACATATTAAACCTACAACATTGCACAGTTTACCCGACGGACTTCTGCATGGAGAAGGTGAAAGCTTGTGGTGATCGCCTGGTGATGCTGAGTGCCCAACTGATCACTAATGAGACCAGCAATCTTGCCGAATGCTACATGTCAATCCGTAGCATATTTGATGGTGGCAAGCAGTACAACAGGGTGCAGTCAGGATCATTCAAGGGGCGATGCTATGCAGCAGGCATGCGGGTACGAGCTGGTCCTACTTGGCAGCTGAAGACAGTAGAACACATTCTCGGCGAAGCACCTGGCAAAGTAAGTCTTCATACATGACCACACATACACACAAATCTGTCAGTGTGTAATCATTATCATAATTATCATCAAGTATGTCTCTTCTGCCCTTGTGGGGTACAACACACGAACATGATGCTCGGAAAGCCTACTTGCAGGAGATGACAATCCGACAGTGGAGTTAGAACCATTCCATCCGACCTGGTAATTGACACCAGTGACTCTTGTTTGGCATGCAGCTCTGACGACACACTCGTGACACACATGTGCACCCATGCACAGGTTTCGAGATAGGGCCTTCCAAGATGGTGGGAGGTTGCGGTATACTAAATTTACGCCTTGTCAAGACTTCTTTCGATGCTCCCTCTCGGCGGTGCAACATCTGAATGGCAAATGGATGCTCAGACTGATGTAGCATGAACAGAGGACGCTACTTACTGAAGACGAAGGTTAATAGTCGCTTTACTGCTCTAAGAGATGTCCAAAATACATAGGTCCTGAATATGCTTGCGCATTAGCGCGCTCAACTTTTCTCCAATGCCTCGGTGCTTTGATACATTGTAGAAGTGTAAATACACCACCGAAACGGATAGCCAAGAACCGCATAGGCAGTCCCTGCTATTGAATACGAGCAATTAAAGTTGTTGCATATTTATGCAAATTAGGTGACCCCACCACCTTAACCCACATGGGTTCAGCCAACCTTACTGGTGTCTGTATATAGATGTGTGAAAGGGGAAGTGTGTAAGCAACACTGACTAGGTGGACAGATTGGAAGGAGTTTGGTGAAGAATGCACTGACAATGTACTCTGGTGTCAGTGAAGGTGGGGGACATGCAGGTGCTGTGGCGTGACCAGATATGGATGTGTATAAAGGAAAGATCATGGAAGGTTCAATTAGGGCTGTGGGTCAGGTGTGGGTCATCGTCGTACAGATGTACAAACATACACTCCTACAGAAGACCTTGCAACAGATTGCAGGAGGCAACACATTGCTATAGTTCCAAAGCGCAACCACTAGTTTATTGGAGACCAAAAATGCTAGGGTAAGAAGAGACACAGGTCATGGGGGAGGTGTACTAGTGAGGCAAGAGGACGAGACACTGCATAGGATTGTAGGTAGAGTGCTGGGTTGATGCACAGCCAACAACTGGCTACCTTAGACACCTTCTGCCAAGCGTTACATTGAGATTTACGAATCATTTCACAGGTAAAGTTCAAAGTGTGAAGATCCTTATGTTGAGTGGCAGATGTACGTATGAGGGTGTGATAGTGAAGGTTAGTTACTTCCCATATAAATGACATACATCTCACCACTCATCAAACAAGAAAGGCAGTTGCCTGGAATGACCAGAAGTGATGCAGGAAAGAGGTTTTCATAACAAGCCAGAAGCAGATGAGAAGACATGAAAGTGATGTCCAACACTGACAGTCGCATGGCTGCACTGTATACCACAAGTGACCTAGCATGAGATTGCCTACCCACAGTCAACAAACAGAACTCACCTCCTCATCACTCATGGAACAGCCATACTGTCCAACCAGGACATCCACCAGGTCAAAGTGCCCATTAATGGATGCCACCACAACAGGTGTCTGACCATCCTGCAGGGAGTGGAGACATATACAGTGGGAGATGGAGGGATGCAAGGACAGATCACTACACAATGTTATATACGTAATACACAACACGGACTTTGGAAAGTAAAGCAACCCAACCCCAATCCATCCTCATGCATTGCCAGCACCTTTGGTGCATCTACTTCCCATGAGACAACCCACTGCTAGACATGACTCTGGATGACAATCACAGGTCTGACACAAACTCACTCGAGTGTTTGCATACCTACATATTGCAGTACAGTTTGTGTGGGTGTTCTGGAAGTAAGGTGCAATACACGACTAAGAATTGGATCTCACATCTCACAAATTACCGCATGTTGAGCTGGAGATCACCAACAAACAGGGACTGGACTGCACTACTGCTGGCCCATGTGCATCAAAGTTCAATGGCATTATACAATTGGATTTAGATTGGCCATGGCATACGTATGAAAAGACACCATGTCTTTCATACAAGTAGTATGAAAAGGATGATTGAACACCAAAAGGTGCATCAAACCTTACCATAACAGGGCAGCCAACAACACAAGACAATGTACGCCCACACACAATCAGCCTCAGTCAGTCAAGAGCCAAAAGGGCACATGAACACACAACAAGTTACTGGTGCTGGTAAACAACTGCGACTACACCAACACTGCTCTACCAGCTCAGCCTTCAGACCAATGACTTGCAACCTACGTACCTCCATCTTCACATGTGCATGTGCAATACACAACCATTGCCACATCACACAAGACACTACTGGACCAACTGGATGTTAGAGTACAACTACAGTTCAAGTGCACACACCTTGTTACGAGCAGTTGGATCTAAATTCAATTTGTCAATCATGTGCCGCACAACATCAGCATGTCCTCCACGAGCTGCATGATGAACCATGGTCCAGCCAAAGACATCAGTTTTCTGGAGCAGTGAGTTCATCATTGGTGCTAAGTATTCAATGGTGCTGACATGGCCACCCCGTGCAGCCAAGTGCAGGGCATTGCGTCCAAGCTACAGACAGAATAAGTACAAGTGAACAGATGACTGGTACGTAGTAGTGGTAAAGTAGTGGACATGAGCACTTAGCATACGTTAGCATTAGCTACTTATGCACTAGCTTAGAGTGCACTTAGCATAGCAATAGGTTATCTAAACAACCTTGCAGTGTTAGATCACACCTGCAGCAACCACACTGCACCAACACACTGGGTTGCTCTAGCAACACCTATCACACTTGTTAGACTTTTCCATGTCATTCACACCATACACATCTCTGTGTGTCTCACCACACAGAATGTGCACGTAGGTATGTACATTATATTGGCCCCTCATCATATAATTTGCACCTGGTCCAGGATACAGTCACCATTCTGTTAAGACACTCCCTTTTGTCATACCATCCACTGCTACACTAGCCAGCACCACACTCACAGCGTATGATGTACATAGCAGGGAAGCCCTCAAATTACGACAAATGTCCTGCTAGTCAAATTAAAGAAAGACCACTAGGGCTACAGTGGCTACATGTACAGCATGCAGAGTGGGGAGTGACAGGGAATACAATATTTGGAGTTCAACATGTGTAAGTATGTGGGAGTTGAAGTGAACTAGAAGAATAAACTTTCCAGTGAGGTAGGGACAAGCATTAGTCCTACCAAACACAGAGGTGCATCAAGTGCACTTACATTGTCGACGTCTGTCAGAGAACAGTGATACTGGTCCACAAGAAGTTCTATGATGGAATTGTGACCCTTGAATGCTGCTCGCAACACAGGTGTCATGCCACCCTGTACATATAGGAAACACGGTAAGATAATACAAGAAGGGGGAGGGCAAGTAAGGACAGTCATATCACTACAAGTCGTCAACACAGTGTTTCTCAAAACATTAATTTGTTGGCAACAGGTCAAGGTCTAGGTGCATGTACCCCTTGTGCTGTTGTGCAACCAAAAATGCATTCAGAGTTGCACACATACCAAAACACTATATTGCTACTCCAGTGAATTCATCCCCTTTCAGATCATGCTCACTCACTGCCTGCTAGACACATACAGCACATCACACAACCTATCTATCACTACACATCTATCACTACACAGTATTAGGACACAACATGGACCTTTCAAAACAAATGAATCGTAGTCCACCCTTTCGTGCATCTACTTTAAAAGCTCCCACAAGACAACCCACTGCTGGCTGTAACTTTGAACAACAATTACACCACAGCTCACACAAGTGTGTGTTTGCACACCTAGCTATTGCAGTACAGTTTAGATTGCATTCTTGAAACACTACAAAGATTGCGCAAGGTGTGAAGTTGCTAGACCCTATTTCTGCCGCGGCGAGAAGTTGGGTCTAGCGGGCCAGACTAGATTGAATCCGGATTATCGGATGCAAGTCTATTCGTCAGTCGAAGGTAGTCTGGCTAGCTAGACCGTCCCACTTAACTGCCCGAGGCGCAAAAGGGAAGGGACGGTCTAACGGCAGTAACGATTAGTTCACACCTTCACATTATCAAACTCACACCTCGTGCACGTTGATAATACGGTCCGACTACTACGCAGGAGTACTATAACGTATCGATCGCTACAGAACTCCTGCGTAATTGGGGCGGACCATACGTCGGATGGAAGTGATCGAGAAATATAAGCTTTTTTGTATTTGCTGCTGCAAACCGCTCAAATATATAAGTACTTAGTCTCGCGTAGCCAGACCGCTTTCCCTCCTGGTGAAAGCGGCCTGGCTACGCGAGACTAATAAGTACTGACTGATGAAGCTGACGGTAGTGGGAGAAGCATTTGTGACAGCTACGCAGCTGAGCATCGCCTGAAAATAAAGCTTGTGTCGCACGTGCTACCTTACGGTGTTAAACGTTCAAAAAGCGACTGAGACTGTCGACGCCAGGACGTGCGCTTTGCGAGATAAGGTTTCTTCTGCTCATGCGTTCTTTCAAGCTCGAAACGAGCCCACTGCAATCCTCTCCGTGTCTGGTGGCTCTATCTCCAGCCAGAAAGAAATCCATTCATTGCCCGAAAGGCAGCGTGACTCAGCTCCCGCAGACTATGAATACTATTAGCAGGAATTCCTGCCAGTAGCATCTGGTTGGTTGAAAATAGGTGTGAACTAATCGTTACTGCCGCTAGACCGTCCCTCCCAGCCTAAGCGCCCCGGCGATTAGATGGGACGCTCTAGCTAGCCAGACTAGTCGAAGGTAGTCTCGTACCCAGCCCCAACTTCCGCAAACATGGCTGACGACGCGGAAGGTAGGGTCTGGGGACTATGTACATAATCCTTGGCGGTGATTGCGCAATATCACATGATGGGCACATGCTTCCATATCGCGTTTATATGGCAGCCCAAGACTATCGCGATGCTCCTTCTGTGCACAGCCTCCTAGCGATACGGAGACAAGACGACGCAATCTATCTTCCCTTCTGCGCGGTGGTAGCATAGTTGGAAGCTTCGTGAGGACGGTTTGGCCTGCATTGTGGCACCAGTTGACAGTGAGTACGCAAACTGCGTACGCTTCCCGACGGTGCTTTCAAGATCTGGACACCGGCTCAAAGCGGCTTGAAGCGCTAAGTCAATCCATTTCTAAGCTGGAAGGATCATTTTCGAGCTCTGAGTACTATCCTTTGACAGTTAGGACAAGGACAATTTTTACCCAACCATTCGATTCGTATCCCTAGCAATGACTCTGTATGCGCAATGGCTCGACCGTTAGCTTGACCCAAAGGAAGCTCCATCTCCGTCGTTTGCACCCAACGCACGCGCATGTGACCGACATGTGATTTGCTCATTATTATTCACGTATCTGCAATCTGATTGGAGGCCGGGGATCGCCGGACTCCGCCAAGAAAACTGCACATAGTCCCCAGACCCACCTTCCGTGCCTTATAAAATGGCGGTCGGAAGTGGGGCTGGGTACGAGACTAAGTCGAAGGTGGCGTCCGCAGCGAGATGTTGCGCAATCTCGGAGTCAGGCGCCCAATAGTCTCGTGAACCAGCCCCCCCGAGAGGTGGTCTGGCACAATTGCTCAATATTTTGATTAATTGGAAACTTCCGGTATAGGGCGTGCGTGACACTCCCTATAATACTAGGTTGTTGTCGTCCGCACCGTCATCGCGTGGATTAAACGGCTATGCAGTGCATCTTGTGCGGCCAAGAGTCGGCGTACCATCGAGTTATTACCACGGCCTGGATCAATGGCCTTCCGCAAGCCTTCCAGATGCAAACAAAGGACAGCATCGTTGGGAAAGTAGCATGTAGGCCCTGTTATCGGCTAGGAGAGCAGATCGTGCAGAAGTTGAAGGCGTTACGAGAGTCTTTAGGCGTGCTGAAGGACATAACAGGTATAGCCTTAGATGCGACAGTCAGGGGACAAGAGACAGAACTGCTGGACCAAGTTCCACCACAGCCAAGTTTTGACGCTGCTTCACAAAGAGCCTTCTTCAACTCCATCCGACGCCGTCCCGTACTATCTACGTCCGTACGAAGGAATATATCACGTGCGCGTCACGAGAAACAGGGGCGCCTGCCAACATCGTGGCAGGCACCCCCTAGGGCGCTAACTAAATGAGGGGGCAATTGTGCCAGACCACCTCTCGGGGGGGCTGGTTCACGAGACTAGGCGCCCAAGCGTTCGAGAAAAGATGGCGGATAACGGACGCATACAGAGCGATGCAGAAACTAAGCTGCTCCTGGAGATCTGGAGCCAGGACAACATCCAGAAGCAACTTCAAGGCAGCTTTAGTAATGTTAACGTATTTTCCAAGCTCGTTGAAGAGTTGCGCAGGAGCGGCTATCATCGCACCGTATCCAAATGTAGGATAAAAATATAGCGCTCAGGAAAAGATAAAAAGAAATCGTGGACAGAGTGCGGAGGAGTGGCGCGGGCAACGAATCGGAGGAGGAAGACCTTCCTGACGACTTCCAGTACTACTTGCAGATTAATGCTGTAGTGACTGATAGACCAAGTGTTACGCGGGTGAATCAGTGCTGGACTCGCTGAACAAGCGTCTCTTCTTCCTCTTAAAACGGTGTTTTCGTCAATAGTCCAGCCAAAGCAGTCCAAAATACATATATAAACACGGCAATCATTGCAGCAGGACCATTTTCACCACAATCAGCACTCTCAATGGTAATCTGGATTTCAATCGAGATTAAAGTGCCATGTGAAAGAAGGAGTTCTACACAAGTTCTATTGCTGGAAATTGCGAGGCCATATCCAGTCATATGTATTTTTGCACGAGCAGTTTGACATTAAGTTACGACGTGCTGTATATTACTGTGTAATATGCATACCTTGAAAGTCTTAGAGAGGCGTGATTGTTACTATCACAGACATTCATGTAATTGTACTCTTGAGTACCATGAAACACACTACATTGCTACTCCAATGTATTCCTCCCATTTCAAATCAAACTCATTGCCTGCAGCATGTTAGTAACATACACTACACAACCTACACACTTTGCAAGACACCTACATACTGCAGGTCATCATGACACAAAACATGCCCTTTCTGCTGCTGACAAGAGATCAACAACATATATGTACATATGAAACACAAACATGCTCTTCTGGTTCTGCCACATGTATGAATCCCTCCCACTTCAACCTCATTCACCACCTGCACCACTTGAACATGCATGCACTCTCATCACACAACCACTGCATACAGACAATGTACTTTACAGGACACCTGAGGGTACACCTATAGGCCTAGTGTACACTCACCTTGTCGCGAGCAGCAGGGTCCAACTTGTATTGCTCCACAACAAGCTTCACCACGTCAGCATGTCCTCTCTCAGCTGCATAGGTGACCATGTTGTTTCCATGATCATCAGTGTTATGGAGCAGGGATTCCATTCTGGGGGCCAGGTATTTGATCGTAGTGACTTGGCCCCCTGATGCAGCATAGTGCAGGGCATTGCATCCTTCCTACAAAAAGGAAAGGGGAAAACGTGAAACACCTGAGTGGTACAGGAGTGGACATGCAACGTTGCATGTGTGAAGAATGACAGTAAACAGTCCTATTCACTTTGCACAGAGAAGCAACCAGACATAGACCACATTCTACAGACCCAGAACGAAGAGTGTGTGGTGGGAGGAGGGAGGGAGGTCAGACTACTGTATGTCAGACTACACTATGGAAACATGCTGCTTGACAGTGTCTGAATGTAGACAGACAAGTGTGTGTACTTCACCTTATTCTTGGCTTTGACAGGACAGCCCTTTGCAATGAGCTTTTTCACTTTTGGCAGGTCTCCTCTCAAAGATGCACTTAAAAACTCCTCCTCCATCTCCTGTACAAGACACACAGACCAACATAGTGAGTGCTTCCACCAGTCGAGCTAGTGACATGCACCACATCACAGTGTAATGAGCTGCAGTGCATCGGCCGCAGGCACTAGCCACAGGTGACACTAGGCGCTCATTAAGGGAACCGGTCCGCGTGCCATTGCTACATGCAGTACAAACTTGTCACGGTTGGACACCCTCTGTCCCTCGCCAACAGAAGGCGCCACGACTTGAATACCTAACGCTACTCCATGGTCTCTGTAGATCTCACTTACCACGCTGCACTCACGATTTAATGCACGAGTTAGCTATACTTTACGCATGCAGCGAAGGAGAAGGCTGCTAACAACCATAGACTTGTTACCCAACCACCCTTTCGCTCGATGTAGCGGTAGTACCTACCTGTCTTGGCAGTGGAGGGCCGGCAGGGGAACGGTGAGTGTGCAGCCTTGCTGGTAAGGAATGTTAATTGGATTACCTGGTCAACTTCCCCAAGGGCGTTGGAATGTGGGCGGTGCCTTTAGGGGTCTGCACCTGTGTAGTAACATAAACAGGTCCGATAGGTCATGAATACACTTACAGTGCTAATGAATACACTCATCTATCTGCGGATGCCAAGGGGTGCCCCCACCTTCCTGTGTGGTCTGCAGACTCAGCAGTGTGTGCACACTTAAATGGCATCCTTGACCACATAGACAACTCAAGCACACACTGCATTTGTGAATGCAGGCCGCCAGACAAAGCAAGAGTAAACAATGACTTGAGAGTGTACAGAGCAGAATTAGTATCTCAGGCCACACAGACCTTGGTCAGGTGCTCAGACTGTAGTTCATTGTGAAAGGACTTCAAACACTTACAGAGGATGCAGGCCTCTGTGGTTGAAATCTTCTGTTTTTGTCTTATTATCTGATGCAACCTTGCACTCAAATTTCAACCTCTTTCATTGAGCATCGCCATAAGCAGCTACAGTGAAGGCAACTCTAATACTGCATGCTGACAAGTTAGAGTTTGGTAGCATCACGTCAGTGTATGCCATTTCATGGTCAAATAATTTCATTTGCTGAATGTACGCTCCACACTTTCAAATTCTTGCAGGACCACACAGGTGCACGTTTGGAATCAGTAGTGCAAGCAGATCCTTCTTCACTTCCCCTCTCCAGACATTCTCCCCTTCTTGTGCTATTAAATTCACTGCCACATTGACGGGATATTCGACAATCAGCTAAGTTGGCCTACCCAAACTGTACAGTTGCCACAATCAATCATGTAGTTAGCATGAATAATTAAGAACGCCACCACATGAACAGCGAGTGGAGTGCACATCAGGTATATACTAGTCCGGGTAGCTAGTGCTAAAGCAAACGCCAGGGGACGTCCTCGCCGCTGGCGTTTATTTCAGGGAGGGTCTAGCTAGCCAGACTGACCACTTTCGTGCGTTACTCCTCGTTTTCGTTTGCACACAAAGGTTATTGTGTCCCCGATGGGTACGAAACTTCGGTTTGTGTTGCTCCTTCTCTGCCTTCCAGCCGTCTTGGCCTACCCTCGCCCTCCTGGGGAAGAGGGGAAGGAGGAGGACAGGAGCGAAGGGACAGATGACGAAGGGACAGATGAGGAGGAGGAGGAGGAGGGAGATGACCTGGAAGACAAAGAGTTCTCTCCTCCAGACCACATTGCGGGCGCACCGCTGGAGCGGGACGGGCACCTGAACACGGTAAGCTAGTGTGTATCTGCATGCGTGCGTGTATACGCGTGTTTTGTGCTGCTACTCCAGCATGGCTGTTGTAGCTACATGTGTGTGCCTACGTGTGCCACCTGTCTGTTTTATGTGGCTACATATCCACAGTGTGTATCTGTGTGCGTCCATATTTTGGTATCGCAGACCCATTACCGCAAGGTTTCTATAAATATTTGCCTGACATTGGTATACTTATATTGCGGCTGTAGGCAATGGAGCTGCTCTCGCTCCACGGCATTGTTGGAATGTGTGTGCATGGCTGTTGGGTGTTTTTCAGTATATTCTTTGTTTTTCAAGTGCATCATGTCCCCTGCACACTAGGACTATTGTCCCATGTAGCACCATGGATAAAGATAGCAATGATTGAATCTACGCTATGCTATTGTCAGGATATTGTCAGCCATTATTTTTCAAACATGCCTGCCCTTACCTGTCTGTTCAGCGAATGTATGGTCAGCAAGCATTATGGCGGGAGTGGTCCTGTTAACAAGACTACTTGAGGGAAGAGTACACAAGAGGAACCCCTTTCATCTAACTCTTTCCCCTCCCCTCCTTCTCCCCTCCCCCCCCCCCCCTCCCACACACACAGAACATGGATGCTGAGTTGTTCCTTGGTAAGGACCAGGAGGAGGTGGAGGAGAGCACCACTCCCTACCAAGTCAGCAGACTGCTGCAGGAGGCCTTCTACAAAGCAGACAAGGTAAGAACACACAGAGAGATGGGGTGTCAGCCACTTGTAGCTACGTACTGCACAGACTCCTTCAAAATGGTCCCCATAAAGCCCATGCATCTCCTGAAAGCTGTTTCTGCCAAAAGGTCTTAGTCAGTTACAATGTTGCCACTGACGAAGACCTTCGAGGTCAAAACGTTTGCATTTCAATCTGTTTCCACTGCAACCGTGATTATGATTGCTCAACATTTGCCCAGCCCTAGCCCCTCCTTCCCTCCATGGTGTAGCCTGTCCCTCCATGGTGTAGCCCCTCCCTCCCTCCATGGTGTAGCCCCTCCCTCCCTCCATAGTGTAGCAGGTCTGGATTAAATGACGTTTAAAGGTGATCAGAGCAAATTGTAGCAGCACTTACACGTGGTGCTGTGGGAGGCACACAGGCCACAAGGTAGCTACTTCACTATTTGTCTTTACACGTGAGTAGCCCTCCCTCCAATGATTAGGAGAGTCACAATGAGAGCCCATGCAACATAAGCATGAGCCTTCCTAGACAGGTTGCCAAAACGTCTAAAAGGTCTATTTTCATTGTGGGCTAGTGTTTCCAAGCAACCTCAGCATGAGTCTTTCTAGCCTTTCAGGACTTTACAGCAATGAGTGCCCACACTAGTCTTGCGCAATAGACTGTTGTGCAGCCGCTGCATAGCACTCTGGTACACGAGGCCAACTCCTCTTTACATGCAGCAGTTATTGCTTGACCCCATCACTGTTTCCCTCCTCTTCCCCCTCTGTGTGTGTGTGTGTGTGTGTGTGTGTGTGTGTGTGTGTGTGTGTGTGTGTGTGTGTGTGCGTGTGTGTGTGTGTGCGTGTGTGTGTGTGCTGTTCCTTCCTTTGTGTAGAATGAAGATGGCTATGTGGAGTACTATGAGCTCAAGCAGTGGATTCTAACTAAGGTACTATGTTTCCAGGTGTCTAACTAGTGACCTTATAAGGTCACTAGTTAGACACCTGCACTAACCCAAAGCGAACTGTAGTAGTTGCTACTCGCTTGCCGCTTGCCGCTGTCGTCCCCGCCATCGCTGCTGCTGTGTTCGCCGTCGCTGTTTCCTAGTCGTTCGGTGCTGTCGTCTTCTCCGTCCTCCTTGTCGCTAAGGGAATGAAGCTGTTGTTAAGCATAACAGCTATTATTGATCTCAATTTAGTGTTGATGGTCATTACGCATTTAAAATCTACAGACGGTACGGCGACGTTTCATGTGACCGCCATTTTGGCGGATTAATTACATTGGACAGCTTGGATGAACCAATAGGAATCAGAAACGCCTCCGCATTTTGGTACAAGCCAGTTATACAATTCGGATTCAGGTCATCGAATATACGTGTATATTCAATAACCCCTCATCCTCATTGTATAACCTATACATGCATGCATACTTAACTACATTTGTGCATGTCTGCATAAGTATATACTGTATGTGTGATGTGCATGTGTGTGTCTGTGTAGATGAGTGAGCACCACGACGAGGCCATGCATGAGGACATTCCAGTGATGGGGGACCTCGACTCGGACAGCAACGGTGTGCTGACGTGGGAGGAGTACAGCTCTCGTCTGCGGAACCATGTGAAGCAGCTCATTGAGGAGGGGGAGGTGGAGCAGAGGGAGAGGGTGGGCAAAGACGGACATCCCTTGAGCGTTGACGAAGGTGCATAGGGGAGAAGGAGGGAGGGAGGGATGGGAGAGGGAGAGAGAGGGCAGGGAGACTGTAGAAAGGAGAGAGAGGGTGGAAGGAGGGAGGGGAGAGGAAGGGAAGAAGGGACAGGAGAGGGAGGGAGGGAGGGGAGAGGAAGGGAGGGAGGGAGGGCAGAAAGTGTGGGGAGGAAGAGAAAGGAAGGACATGGGTGAATGGTGCATATTCTTAGACCCATTTCATGGAAATGAGGACTGGGGACAGAGGGCGATGGGATGACTGGATCTGGTGTGTAAGATGTGTTATATTGGTATGTGTGTTTGGAGTACCATCAGCTTATACCCGCATCACACGAATGAAGGAGAGAGAGAAGGAACCTACAGAGGTTGGCTGAGGCTACATACTGTAGTGTGTGTTGTGTTTGTACAAGAATGTACATGTACGTACATATACACATATGTACATACATAAGTGTCATACATGTCATGCCATTGGTTGGCACACTCTTACCACACTCTGGTGCTCCTCTCCTTCAGAGGTTGAGCTGGCGCTGGAGACCACATTTGAACGTGACAAGAAGCGGTTCCAGTATGCCGATGTCAATCATGACGGAGGAGTGAACAATGAGGAGTTTATATACTTCTTGCACCCGGAGTACAATAAGGAAGCGGTGAGGGGTGAGGGGAGAGGTAGTGTGTGTGTGTGTGTGTGTGTGTGTGTGTGTGTGTGTGTGTGTGTGTGTGTGTGTGTGTGTGTGTGTGTGTGTGTGTGTGTGTGTGTGTGTGTGTGTGTGTGTGTGTGTGTGTGTGTGTGTGTGTGTGTGTGCATCCCCCAATGGTTGCACATCCATAGTGGAGACAGCCCTGTGTGGCTATTACAAGAATCCTCACCCCCACCCCACCCCCTCAGATGATGTCACTGGCAGAAGACCTCATAAAGAGACTGGACGGCAACCATAACCAGGCGCTCAGTGAGGAGGAGTTCCTTGCCTACTACTCCAAGAAGATGGGACACGTCTACACCAAGAATGAGGTACAGCACTGGAGGTCTGGTCCGGGTCTGGTCTAGCACTCTTCCACTAGCTGTCTCTTGTACACTTCTGTGACAGTCAGGCATCTTGTGTTACACGGCCAAAGTCATGCCAAGTTCCTAGCCTTGATGCATTAAAACGGCAGCAAGTTTGCTTGTTACGTACCTAATCCCTCCTCCTTCCTCGCCCCTTCTCCTCCTTTCCCTTTCCTTTCCTCTGTAGAACAAACAGAAGGAGCTGTTAGAGCGATGGCGTCGCACCTTCCACAGGGCCATTGATGCCAATGGAGACGGTACGGCTGATGTGAAAGAGTTTGCAGATTTCTTGGACCCATCCAATGAATACGTGAGTTGCAGACTATGGATGTATCTGTGAAGAATGTGTTGAGAACATGTTAGTGGCTAAACGGAAGTCACTTAATGTGTATATTGGTGGTAGGTGCGCGTGTCACACATGTACATGTATGTAGGGTATGGTGTGTGCAATGGTGTAGTGAGGGGGTGGGTTGTTGTGTGTCGCTGAGCCTGCTGCCTCCCTTGTGCCCCGCCCCCTGTGTGGGCAGCATGCCACTGACGAGGCCAGCTACTTGATCAGTCAGGCAGACAGAGATGGAGACGGCAGGGTGAGTGAGTGCTGTGCAGTGGGTGGTGGCGGTGGTGACAGTGTGTGTGTGTTGTATGGTGCTTGTGTGCACATGAATGTGTACTGTGTAGGTACGTGTATAAGATGGCAGGGTGAGTGAGTGCTGTGTAGTTCTGTCACTGCTTGTATTTAATGGTCATGTGCATAATCATGTTGGTTTCTATTGTTTGTGTTGATGTGTGTGTGTCGCTAGCCAAGTGTGGTAGCTACGTATGATGTGTGTGATGCTCTGAGTGCACATTGGACTGTGTTCTTTACAGCCCCCCTTGTGAGCAGTAGGCTCCCCTGATTGGCTCCAAAGCCATGCATGTGGGCTGTGCTCAGCTGGTGGCCCTCGTATTAGTGACCTTGTGCTTGGGAGAAGGGTTGAGATAAAATGCTGCTTACGTTTGGAGGTTCAAGTAGTGACCACTGGCACTTTCTAACTCGTGGACAGGTACAATGACAGGTCTTCTTGTTACCCAGCAAACATATGGTGAGCCATAGTGACACTTTACCCTGTGTCACCAGATATTGTGTGCATATGTACGTATATGTGTGTGTGCAGACAATTGAGTAGCCCCAAGAGGCTGTGTGTGGACCATCCAGTTACAGACCTTACTCTGACTGCAGTGACTTGGGAGATCACCTAGCAGGTGTGATGTGTTGAAGTATTGGAACATGGCACCACCCACATACATAGCTGTTAGTCCAGGCTAAAGGCCGTTGCAGCCAGGAGTGATGGTCATAGCCAGAAGTGATGCATGATTATAGAAACCGTGCTCCATGCCAGCTTTGCTAATGTGGTTTGCTCCAGCTAGTGCTGGGCCAGGTGGTGTCTCCTGGTGACCGTGAGGGCCGTCTGGTGTAACTGGTGTTTTGCTCCATGCCAGATTTGCTAATGTGGTTTGCTCCATGCTAGTGCTGGGCCAGGTGGTGTCTCCTGGTGACCGTGAGGGCCGTCTGGTGTAACTGGTGTTTTGCTCCATGCCAGATTTGCTAATGTGGTTTCCAACCAAACACTAAAAGTTACCTTGTGGCCGGCCGGTGCTGAAGTACTGGGACATTCTTGCATAATGTTTCTTATGTAATTAATATGTTTCTTAATTAAACGTAACAGAACTGCATATGGAGATCCAAGTAAGCTGAACGTGCAGGCTGTGAGCTGAGATGGTTGTTGTTTGCCGGACTAGGGGGAATATTCGAAACTGTCTACCACTCACTGGCCCTCACAGGTATGTGTACAGAAGCCACACCTGCCCTTGTTGATGGCTGGTGGAGTTGACTCCTGGTTGCCTTGAAAGCCTTATATGTGTGGGCTCTGTGTGACTGTGCTGCTGTTTGTGTGCTTCTGAGAGCACACAGATCAAATTGTGGTTGACTGTGTTTCAGTTGGTGTGCTTCTTCTCAGCCCTGAGTTTGTTCTACATTTGATTAAGCTGCACTTGACTGCATTGTGCAGACAGATGTGTGTGTGTGTGCGTGCGTGCGTGTGTGTGTGCGTGCATGTGTGTGTGCGTGTGTGTATGCATGTGGGAGTGTGTGCACCTGTACATGTGTGAGTTCATTAGTGTAGAGGGGCATGCATGGGTGTTATACCTTGAAAGCCCTATGAAGGCTGTGGTTGACTGTGAGGACATACATCAGCACATCAAATACATTGTGGGCATTCTTCTCCTGGTGCTGGTGGCCGGGTGGTGTGTCTTGGTGGCCTTGGGGGCCTTCTGGCTCTGGGTGTAACTCTTGTTGTTGTGTCAGGTTCTGATGAGCCCACTGTATAGCTGTGCTTGGCTGCTGTACTTCATGAGAGCCTTTCTTGTATATACTTTACTGTTTCTATCACAATCACATGTGTGTGTGTGTGTGTGTGTGTGTGTGTGTGTGTGTGTGTGTGTGTGTGTGTGTGTGTGTGTGTGTGTGTGTGTGTGTGTGTGTGTGTGTGTGTGGTGTGGTGTGTGGTGTAGTGTGTGTGTGTGTGTGTGTGTGTGCGTGTGTGTGTTAGCTATTCAGGCATGCTGTACATGTGACTGAGCACACTGTATAGCTGTGCTTGGCTGCTGTACTTCATGAGAGCCTTACTTGTATATACTTTACTGTTTCTATCCCCCTGTGTGGCGCAGCATGCCACTGACGAGGCCAGCTACTTGGTCAGTCAGGCAGACAGAGATGGAGACGGCAGGGTGAGTGAGTGCTGTGTAGTGGGTGGTGGTGGTGGTGACAGTGTGTGTGTGTTGTATGGTGCTTGTGTGCACATGAATGTGTACTGTGTAGGTACGTGTATAAGATGGCAGGGTGAGTGAGTGCTGTGTAGTTCTGTTCATGCTTGTATTTAATGGTCATGTGCGTAATCATGTTGGTTTATATTGTTTGTGTTGATGTGTGTGTGTCGCTAGCCAAGTGTGGTAGCTACGTATGATGTGTGTGATGCTCTGAGTGCACATTGGACTGTGTTCTTTACAGCCCCCCTTGTGAGCAGTAGGCTCCCCTGATTGGCTCCAAAGCCATGCATGTGGGCTGTGCTCAGCTGGTGGCCCTCGTATTAGTGACCTTGTGCTTGGGAGAAGGGTTGAGATGAAATGCTGCTTATAGTTGAAGGTTCAAGTAGTGACCAGTAGCACTTTCTAACTCGTGGACAGGTACACTGACAGGTCTTCTTGTTTCCCAGCAAACATATGGTGAGTCATACTGACACTTTGCCCTGTGTCACCAGATATTGTGTGCATATGTACGTATATGTGTGTGTGTGCAGACAATTGAGTAGCCCCAAGAGGCTGTGTGTGGACCATCCAGTTAAAGACCTTACTCTGACTGCAGTGACTTGGGAAGTCACATAGCAGGTGTGATGTGTTAAAGTATTGGAACACGGCACCACCCACATACATAGCTGTTAGTCCAGCTAAAGGCCGTTGCAGCCAGGAGTGATGGTCATAGCCAGAAGTGATGCATGATTATAGAAACCGTGCTCCATGCCAGATTTGCTAATGTGGTTTGCTCCAGCTAGTGCTGGGCCAGGTGGTGTCTCCTGGTGACCTTGAGGGTTGTCTGGTATAACTGGTGTTTTACTCCATGCCAGATTTGCTAGTGTGGTTTCCAACCAAACACTAAAAGTTACCTTGTGGCCGGTGCTGAAGCACTGGGACATTCTTGCATAATGTTTCTTATGTAATTAATATGTTTCTTAATTAAACGTAACAGAACTGCATATGGAGATCCAAGTAAGCTGAACATGCAGGCTGCTGGGTGAGAGGTTTGTTGTTTGCCAGACAGGGGGAATATTCAAAACTGTCTACCACTCACTGGCCATCACAGGTATGTGCACAGAAGTCATACCTGTCCTTGTTGACAGCTGGTGGAGTTGACTCCTGGTTGCCTTGAAAGCCTTATGTGTGGGCTCTGGTGACTGTGCTGCTGTTTGTGTGCTTCTGAGAGCACACAGATTAAATTGTGGTTGACTGTGTTTCAGTTGGTGTGCTTCTTCTCAGCCCTGAGTCTGTTCTACATTTAATTAAGCTGCACTTGACTGCATTGTGCAGACAGATGTGTGTGTGTGTGTGTGTGTGTGTGTGTGTGTGTGTGTGTGTGTGTGTGTGTGGGTGTGGGTGTGCGTGGGTGTTGTGTATGTGTGTGTGTGTGTGTGTGTGTGTGTGTGTGTGTGTGTGTGTGTGTGTGTGTGCGTGCGTGTGTGTATGCATGTGTGAGTGTGTGCACCTGTACATGTGTGAGTTCATTAGTGTAGAGGGATGTGCATGGGTGTTATACCTTGTAAGCCCTATGAAGGCTGGGGTTGACTGTGAGGACATACATCAGCACATCAAATACATTGTGGACATTCTTCTCCTAGTGCTGGTGGCCGGGTGGTGTGTCCTGGTGGCCTTGGGGGCCTTCTGGCTCTGGGTGTAACTGTTGTTGTGTCAGGTTCTGATGAGCCCACTGTATAGTTGTGCTTGGCTGCTGCACTTCATGAGAGCCTTTCTTGTATATACTTTACTGTTTCTATCACAATCACGTGTGTGTGCACGTGTGTGTGTGTGGTGTGTGTGTGGTGTGTGTGTGTGTGTGTGTGTGTGTGTGTGTGTGCGTGCATGCGTGCGTGCGTGCGTGCGTGTGTGGTGTGTGTGTGTGTGTGTGTGTGTGTGTGTGTGTGTGTGTGTGTGTGTGTGTGTTAGCTATTCAGGCATGCTGTACATGTGACTGAGTGTCAGCACTGCACTGCACGCACACCATCATCATAGCAACTGATCATCAGACTGAAACAAGTACCTCCACTAAATGCATACCCGTTACTCAAGTGCTGTGCCATTTGGTTAGGCCTTTTGTCTGCAATCGGGTATGAAAGTGAGTTGATGTGGCAGGAATCACGCAGGAGGAATTTGTACAGGCAGTGTTGACTGTACATACGTACATACATACTCACGTATGTATAGGACAAAGGTTTCATATATGGAGCTATTGTACATATCATTTATACATACTCAAGTCTGTCTGTCTGTCTGTCTGTCTGTATGTATGTATGTATGTATGTACAGTCAACACTGCCTGCACAAATTGGGACAACAGGTTCTATATATAGGGAGCTACTGTTTTGTAATCTCTCTCTCCATATGTATAACATTGTATGGGCAATGTTGACCATATGGGACAACTGGTTAGCTGGTAAGTACATGGAGGGGTGTGGTGGTGACGTTAGCAATTTGTACTGGTGTACAATGTGTATCTTGTTGCAGCCTCTGGTACTGTAGGGTTGGAACACAGAGAAGGCATGTGTGGATTGGAATTTAGTGTGTGTGTGGCCATGGGGGGAGAGAATTAATGTGGCAGTAGAGT
This sequence comes from Aplysina aerophoba, assembly GCA_949841015.1. Classification (NCBI taxonomy): domain Eukaryota; kingdom Metazoa; phylum Porifera; class Demospongiae; order Verongiida; family Aplysinidae; genus Aplysina; species Aplysina aerophoba. The sequence goes on along the minus strand of OX465035.1, from coordinate 7,110,003 downwards.
GCCATACACAATACAAGCACAAGCCATCTAGCTTGTATGCAGAGACAGCCCATCACGACTGTCCCCTCCTCTGTGTGGCCCCCATGTGCAGCGATGAGTCATGACCTCTGACCTGTGCAGTGTGTACTGTATGCGTGCTGTAGTGATGTTATCACACATGTCTTGCCACTCTTGTCACCTCAGGTCCACACTGTGTACCCACACCTGTGTGCATCTGAATACTGTCACATGTACTGCATCTCCCTGGCAGGTGTCAGGTGCAAGACCTTTGTACTCCGACCCCCAGCACCCCACCAGTTCACTCCCACTCAGTCTCATATAGCTATAGCTACATAGGTTGGGCCTTCTCTTTGAAGGCAAGCATGAACATGAGCTACCCAACATGTAATGTCCCCTTCCCATCTCCCCCCCCCCCCCCCCCACACACACAGACACTGGTGGAGGAACAGTGAGAGAAATGAGTGCAGGTAGGACAATGAGTCCGTGCATTTGACAAGGACAGTGAAATTGTTTTATCTTTATCTGTTCCCTTAATTCCTCCCCCTATATAGGCCTCCTGAAGGCTGTCCAGGTCCCTTTCAGTGAGCCGTACTCTGACAGCACATGACACCTCGTCTGACAGCTCCTGCCACGTGAGAGGTGAAGAGTGCCAGTAGGAAGGAGTGGAGGACTGAGGGAGAGCAGACAACAAGCAGACACACACGCACCACCAGACAACCGGCCTTGTTTAACTGTGTAATTATAACCCAATCCATGCAAAGTATTGCGTATATGCTAACATAATTACAGAACTTGTGGAAACTTACATTGAATATGATTAAGTATTATACGTGTGTACATCAGTTGAAAATAGTATGATATAAATGAAGTTGCTGACCATGGAACATGCAAGTATACAGGTGTGTTGCTCAATAGTGTACGTGTGTGTGGTGTATGTGTCTCTCTGCACACACGCAAGGGCCTTCACCTTTGCTTCTCCCCTGCACACACTTGGCAGGAATTGCTTGTACCAGCTTGGCCTTGTGTGCCCTCAGCTGGTGCGGGGAGGGGAAGAGGAGAGTGAGTGAGTGTGGGTGGGTGTACACTGCTGGACTGCAGTGCCTGCAGACGAGCATGCCAGCTGCAGCCAATCAGCTCTTGCTCCACCAGCGGGCATGCATGTGAAGGGACAAGACAACACAGACCATGCACCTCCCACAAAGCAGCAGTGTACTGCGAGTGGAAGAAGCAACTCAAACTGTGCGTCGGCCTCCAACAGAGCTCCACACACACACTACTGCACACAACACATCGCCACAGAACTCACTTCACTTTGCCCTTTAACAACACTGAACATCGTCTGTATTACGGCCACAATCGGCTTCCTCTCTTGCAGATCCAGTAAATAGCCCACTCTTTGGCTCCGACCTCCACTGCCCAGGGGTAATGTGGGCTACGTCCAGAAGACAAGCTCGGTCAATACCAGCCGAGAATGATGTGGACTATTGTACACACAAGACGACCATCTCCAGAATGTGACTTGCATGTGACCAGCATGTCACCGAGCTGCATGTGGCACTGGTCATGTGACCTGCATGTGACCTGAGTCACTCCACCTGCATGTGCCCATGTAAATTAGCCCTGTCAATAGCATGTGACACCACTCACCATCCAACAGCATGTAGAGGTGGGTGGTCCGGGACTCCAGGAGGGTACATTTCCTCACAGAGAACACCCTGCCTAGGCTGTGGAGTTCCACCTTGGGGTACTGGCTGTGAATGAGCCCTGAGAGGGGAAACATCTTGGCACCCTGGAGAGAGGGGAGGAGGTGGGGGAGCTTGTGAAGGACATGGACCACACCTGGTGCACTTGTGTGTGCACAACACAAAAGGCCCAACAGCACTCACCCCATCACCGTGACTTCCCCCATGCAGACCATTATGCCAGTAATGAACAGGTGCCTTCACACACGTTCAGAGTCAAGTTGGCATGTACAGCAAAAGGCACATACACTCCCTCCTCCACCTCACACACAACCACTCATTAGTATGTGTTCCACGTATGTCCACACAACAATGGGCTCACTCCCTACCTGCTGCACTTCAGTCCAGAAATGCTGCTTCAGAGCCCTATTGATCTTCTTGAGGGCATTTGGTTCTTGAATACTGAAATGTGTGAGACATCCAACACTTTGGGAAGCCATCAGTTTGGAGAATATTTCCATTTCAAATCTAGAACTGGCATCAATTTGAAGGAGAACCTGAAATGGGTATGACCACACAGCACACACACATTCAGACGTAACCTCCACCAACTGTCAGCAGCAACAACCAGCACACTGTACATGAACACTGCATCAACACATGGCCTGGTACACTACCTTACACCCATCTTACAGCCACACACACATAGTAATGTACACATACAGCATCAACACATGCATGACTGTATATGAATGCACACACACAGCATACCAGGTCTGCTGTCTTGCCAATTCTGTCAATCACTGACTGTGGACATCCCCGCGGTCAATGAGGGTCAAGCGGCCCTTCCTCCCTGCAGGGGACACAGCACCACACACGTACAGTGCTGGGCCACTTGTCAGCCACCGTAACCACACTGACATGTACACTGGTAGGAGGGGCAGTCTGACTACATCACACCACACACTACAGACCCGGCCCTACCACTACAGAGTGGGCCTGCATGCACTGCACAGTGTCCCCACCTGACACCACTGTGACTGGTCCCTTGACGAGTGAGGGCCGGTATGGAGTAGTTCTTCACCAGCTGGAGAGGAAGGTGCTCCTCAAACGACGACAACTGCTATGGCAGCATCACTCTCCTGTCCACCTTAGGACCATCCTGTCTCCTTCAGAGGCTCTTCTGCTTGCCTCCTCCGTTGCATGTGGTGCACGGGAGGTTACAAAAAATGAGTCCAGCTGGTTCATGTGTACAACTTGTGCATAAAGTAAAGGTGCCGTGTTAGAAAAGAGCAGTTAAAGGTACAAATGAAGAAGAAGGTGAAATGTGTGCAGAAATAAAGGCAATGCCTTACACAAGAATAATGAGCAAAATTGGTAACGGTTTCACAATGTCACCACCAACGCAGTGACAGATATAATGTAGCCAATGTTGAATCATGGGACACAGACTGTGTCTTCAGGTACCTAAAATATGAAAGGCAACAAAAAGAGCAGATAAAATAACTCTACAGGCCACTCCAGTAACTCCAAAGTCTGTGGTGTACAATGGCACACTCCCACACATCTACACACCACCAGCAGGCTGGGGACAAATACTAAATTCACATTAGGTTTCATTTGAAAGAGTTCTGAAAATAACTCTGTAGGCCACTCCATGCAGCAACTTCAAACTCTGTGGTGTACAAGAGGCACCTCTCAAGTAGCACACTTCCACACCAAACACAGCTCCACACACCACCAGTCAATCTGACTTCACATTAAGTTTCACTCACTGACTCACAGGAGAGTCACAGCCACTACCAACACACGTACTGTACGTATGTAGTACAGTACCTATCTAGTACAGTACAGTAACACACCTTCATTACAGGCAAGATGAGCTGAGAGCTCTTCTGAGAGCTCCAATGTCCTGCTGGGCAATGTTTGCATACTCAATTGCTTCAACAAGTACTCCCCATGTGGGAGGTTGAAAGCCTTCGCCCCCACACCATTTGGTCAGCCCTTCCTGTACTGCTTCTTCTTCCTTCAAGGGATGGGCAGTGAAGCATGCCGCTATTGTGGGTACGTCAAGCCCCACTCCTTCAAGGACTGCCCTCCCCTTGCCTGCAGCTCTTCTGCTGATATGCCTTCTGAATAGCATGAGGTGACATGGATGATCTGCGGAGAAAGAAAGACTATTCTCACCCACATTCTTCCAAAGTGATACCAGGATAACCAACTCACCATAAACCTTTTCTGACAAGATGGCATCATCACTCTGTGGTGAATCTGTTGAATCTGTCGAAGAGGTGACAAGTGGAGGAATGGAACACAATGTACCGATGTACACCTCCCCCACACAAACACATATACCAGCCTTCTGTGGTGGCTAAGCAGCATACACAGCTAGTGCAAGAATAAGTGAGACATCTCTAATCCCAATGCGGTAAAGGCAGGATTATGTTATGCAAGCACATACAGTACAGGTGCTTCATCAAATAATGCACAAAGGACCCCACCTCCTCCTCCTCCTCCTCCTCCTCCTCCTCCTCCTCCTCCTCCACGTCCTGAAGTGGGGTCCACCAACTGGAGTATCGTAGGATTGGAGGTGTGGGGTTGAAGCTATGGATTGATGGAAGAAAGAGTGTAGAGAAATTCACTGAGTTACACAAACATTACATGAGGAGAATGTGTAGGATTGCATGTGTCTTCAAAGGAAGAGCTACAAACTGGTCAAGCATGCTACAAGTTCAAAAGTGCATCAGTACGTAGTGTTGTGACTGCATGTGAACACAAATTTTGATAAGCACCACCCACCTGTGCTCCTTCAATGCGACAGAACCACACTCTTTGGTCTTTCGAGTACTCTTGGTGTTGCGAAGACAAATTGCAGACCAAGGTGTCCTCCTCACTTGTGACTGCAAAATGGCTAGGGAGCACTTCACATGGGCATTCAAAGGCAAAAATGGGTTTGACTTTCTCAGCAAATTTGGAACCAAACACTGCTCGGGCAGATGTCTGAATGGCTGCCTCGACAGTGGATCTCACTGCAGTGCAGTGCTCATGCAGCTTGGCTACACTGCGTTTTGCATGAACGGAAACAATCGGGATGATGCGAATGCACCCAGCGGATTCAACTATTGCTATGTCCAGACCTTTCCATTGAAACCTTATCGCCAGACGAGTGTTCTTCTTTCTGACCACCTTCCAACCTTTGTTCGCTAGCTCCACTGCAAGTCGAGCAAAGATGCCATGCGGAAGGTCTTCCGTTGAAAGAAAGGCATTAGCCTGGAATTGGAATGCAACCATTAGAGGGGCTACACTGCCGTGCTCAGACACATTCTCCTTGTCTTCTGACGGGAGTGCAGCAGGTATGAAGTACTCTAGAGTGTCAGCGCTAGGCAGCGACAAGCAGGCTGCCACACCGAGGTAGCACAGGCAGCGCAGGAGCCACACTGGGTCTACCTCCTTGGAGATGCCCAGCTCATTGAATAGGCTTGTATCCAATGACAGAATGCCTGTCTCCTTAAAGATCCTGGCAGCAATGCACTTTGGATCCTTGAATTCTACAGCCAGGAGCTTTGACACCACCTGAAGAAACACACTGCTATCTGTGCAGACTGTGTGGGAGACGTCTTCACGGTCGATGAAAGTGAAGACACCAAGGGAGTGAAATAGCTGCAAAAGGCTAAGGAATTCACGACTTGGGTCAGCCGAAGTGATGCACTTGAGCTCACGGGCATGATCCAGTAGCTTAGAGAAATTGAAGAACTTCTGATCAACCATTCGGGATACCATTTCAAATTGATACCACGCGATAGGTATCTTGGCATTGAGAGCACCGGCAGGATGGGAGAGGACCTCACGCAGGTTGTTAATGCTGGCTTGCTCCCTCAGAGTGCGCTCTGAGACTTCCTGACGTGGCAAGTTGTTCACCAGGTGGAACAGCTGGCCTTCTAAATTGGGAATTAGGCTGGAGTAGTAAGGCTTATTCTCGAGCTGTTTGATTTGCCTGCCGATCTCTTCAGTTGCTGTTGCGATGTTGCCCATTTGGTCTAATTGATCCGCAAAAGTGCCTACTAGGACGGTACGGAGGGGCGGCAGACGATTATCAACTAGCAATCCTCGCACATCACCTGACACCTTGTGCACTAGGGTGTACACACTGGACAGGGATCGCAGCATCATTGCCCATGCTGTTTCGGGCCTTGACCCTGATTCCACCACTGTGGTGTCATCAGGTCTGTACGTTATCGGTACTGGTGCATTGAGGCCCTCTGCAGCATTGAACACTAGCACGTATGTGCAAGGGACAGCCAGCAACAAGGGGAGGACAGCTTGGAAGCTAGGTTGTCCACCTGTGTCTAATAAGTGAACAAACTGAGCACCATTTAGCAGTATGCCCTCCCCCAGACTGGGATCACGCATAAGACGAAAATGTGCTTGTTGAAACGCAGACACATCTGCAGTGTTAGCAGAAGGCTGGAGAGGGAGTGAATCGCTTTCAGTGTCACTGGGGTCTGCACGAGAGCTACGAGAGGTAGCTTTACTGGCAGCGGTAGGTGGGTTGATTTCAATTACTGGTTGTGCCAATTTGCCGTGTCGGTCTTCTGGGCCATCCTCTGGTATGTGGTACTTGCGCTTCTGGCAGGAGGACTTGATGGAGCTGGCCATTTTGTCATCAGTGAGAGGCAACCACACAGAGGTTCCTTCCACAGCATACTTCTCAGCTGAAATGGTGACCACATCAGGCTTTTCCATTACACCTGTGCTGGTTTTCACTTCTTTGGGCTTATTGTGTACGAGTAGGTGTTTCAGACAAGATTTACCCTTGCCTGGAGGACCTGCAAAAATACAGCAATTGATGGTGACTTTTACAGACCCCTGCTTCTTCACTGCCTCCTCGTAGTCAGAGCGCCATGTGGGAGGTGTTTCAGGCTCTGCAGCAAATAAGGAGTGATACTAGCTTACTACAAAAAATACAACTCTCTATATACACTGTACATGAGGGAGTGGATACATTTAGAAATGTGTAAGCGACCACTGCAGGCTATATACCTGTTACAGGGTGACTGAAAAAAGCCAACTACTTCTTTACCATACAGTGGTGGCACATTATGGGCATACAGGAAAGGAGTAATGGGGAGATAGAGAGAATACATAGTAGCAGGCTAGATAGCTAGGAGTGCTGACAGAGAGAGCAATTAAATAAGAGATGAACCAACAGAAGATACTGGAGACGCATGCAAGAGAGATTCAGCGCAGGCGGGAAGTGGCACAGACCACTCTAAGGCAGCTAGCAGACGGAAAAGTGATTCTGAACACTGTGGCACTGTTTCAGACTTCATGCTGCACCGGCTACAGTGCTACTGCTGATTTGCACAGTTTAAGTCTAAACCTGATGCATCCATACATCTACTGCTCCATGTTCATGAGAAATGTCTGAAGATGCTGTGGAGAAAGTCCTCGAGTAGGGTGGGTCGACAATTTAAGATAATCCTTAGCTGATAGACTTAATCCCTTTCAACAGTACTCCTCATATTGATGGCTAAAGAGTTGTACAATGTGGGATGGCCTGTCTAGGATGTGTCTACAGTATGCATTATTTATTCATTGAAAAATGGCCGCCATACTGCCAGTAATTCACATCTGTCAAAATGAAATTAATTGCTTCGTCAAACACAGGAGCCATGATCATACATAAATGCATGCTTAATATACAAAATGGATACCAAACCTACCTATAAACAGCGCATGTCATCAACCCTCTTACCCATGCACTTAATAATGAAAAGTCTCACCGAACTTTTTCAACCGTTGTGTACAGACTAACCAGTGTGTGCATCTAGACAAATAGGGTATCATTTTGTATAGAATTCATAGAGGTAGAAACTAGTATGAAACACAATAGTAAGCTGAAGGTCATTGTCCCATGTAAGCAAAAATGGCTGTCACGTACAGAGTTGTAAGAGTTTGCAAATGTTCTCAACTATCGTTTGATAGGCAACACAAAGTATTTGGAACTACCAGTCCATAAATTTTCAAGGTTATTCAAGTTTGGTGCATTCTGTGGTTTTTGTCTCTGTTTGTATAACGGAATCCCTTGCTAGCTAAATGGCGAACATGGCCCGCTTTTCAAAGGCCTTTGTCTTGGCTTCAATTGAATAAAACCCTGCTCAAGTTCTCTATCAAATGTACGAACGTAAGCCTATTAGCGTATTATATTTTCATATCTATCAAAGGTACGTACTGTAAGCCTATCTATTATTCTGTCGTATTGTAGTAATTGTTTGGTGACTGCTATTATTATTCTTCTGGAGAATATTCTTCAAGTTGCGTGATTGTATTACACTATTGGTATACAGCCCGGGTCAGAGGGTTAATTCCCACCAGTGTAAGCTCACCAGATTCACTTTCAGATTCAGTGATCCCCAGTAGCATCTTAGCAGTGCTGAGGTCACCACGAGTAATAGCTTCCTCCAGAGGTCCAGGGTCCTTGATGCCAGCAAGTGCACCTTTAGAAGAACAAGAGCAGTTCACTGTGAACAGTGTATAATAGCATTCTGGGAGGGAGAAACCCTGCACCAAAATGTGCAGTGTGTCAATGTACGTAGAAGTGGACCTTTGTTAGAGACATTCGAGTGCTCCTTTAGAAGAACAACAACAGTTCACTGTGAACAAGCAACACACAAAACAACACCCCTCTGCAACTGCATCAAGACAAACAGTAGGCAGCTGTCTGGTCACTTGTCACCTGCTAGGAGTAAACTGTCACTTGTCAGGTGTCACCTGTCACCTATCAGAACTCAGGTGGTAGCTATTAGTCAGCCAAGTGCAAGGACCTACTTATCTGACTTATATTATTGGCATGTGCATGACAACCCTGCTCTCTTTATTACTTCGCACGCTTATGTACATAATTGCAATTAATCTTTATACTGCACGATTGACCTACAATTGAAGAACCTATTGATTCACATTTTGCAGTTTCTTTGTCTCTGTTTTGTACTTTTCTTTTCGTTTCTGTTACTGGGTGCCTGTAAGAATAGCATATGGCTAAAGGTTCCCCAGTCTAAATATGATACCTGATACCTGATACCTGATATTAGTATCCATGAGAAGGTGAGGTAGACAGGGGGCTACTCCATGCGTACAACTATTGCGAGGCATTAATTTTGTGGAATGCAATTTTAATGCATTAGCACATGATCACAAAATAAAAGCATGCAAATTCCTTGAGTGCATGCTGGGTAAAGCCGACACAATAACATTGCTCCAATTTGATGGCTATCTGTATATACAGTAATGTGTGGGAAGGATGGGCATGTGGCTCTGGAGGTGGACAAAAGTGAGATATCTTGTAACACAGTTTTGTAGATGGAATGAGTATACAATGGGGAAATCTGCAGGCAAACTGGACAGTTCCCAAAAACAAAGCTGCAACATCCTCACTCAATTAAGTGGCATTGGCAAAGTATTATGCACCCTTTTCTATTTGCATACACATACATACAGTACTATGTCAGTGAGGTGTGCTACTGAGCTGGCTGTGAGTGCATGCACAAGGTCTGTTTTTTTGTGCTGCACAGGTGAGGGAAGACAGAAAAACATGGCCTCAACTGAGGCTGAACCGTGGACTTATGCACGAATGGGCTTGTGTGAAGTGACAAAACTTCAGCGGATTAGCTGCATGTTGCAGTTGCCCAGAAACTGCCAATCTGTTAATCAATCAAGTTGAGTGAATTAGCATGGCTGTTTCGGAGCGGCAACTTAGTTTTCTCGAGTCGGAATTGGGATCGGGACCAAGACTGGGGCCATTGGAAGACATGTTCGTTTTAACATTTTTCTCTTCCAAGACTTTAACAAGAGACAAGTGACCAAGCTTGGACATAGAACTGATACCAGGCAAGTGCGCTTTAGTCTAAAAAGTATGCTTTATACTCTCTTCGCAGCAAAATGCGTCTCTCTCTCTGCAAGTAATCGCTTCATAGCACACTTCTCCTAGTTTTCCAGCTAGTGTGCTACATATCAAAGACAAGTCAGGTATGCACAGAAAATTACCCTATAACCCCTTTCACATGGACCAAAAAATGCGGGTCAAATCCGGGTCGAATACGGATTCGACCCGGATAACACCTTTCACATGCGCGAGTCGACCCCAGATACAGAAGCGGGTCGAACCCTGCTACCAACCCTGGGTCGAATCCGGGTTAAAAATGGCGGACAAGGGAGTTACGCGGCAGATGACGAGGGGGTAGCCTCTGGGAGATTCGGCAGGTGTACATTCTCCGGGGAGGAATCTTTCGATTTAACTGCATTGATAACTTGGCTGAAACGTAGTGCGCCGCTGTGGCCAACAGCCTCTCCCGATTCATCTGCGCGTACGACCGAACCACCCTACACCTTCTAGCGCTTCTTTGCCGAAAGAGCACGCCTCAGCTTCAAACTAGAAGAAGGAAAACAGTGTTCTTGTCACTCGTGAATGCCATTATGTAGAATACCAATCGTCGTTGTAATGTGTCCATGTGAAAGCAAACTGGGTTCGACCCGCTTCCGTTTGCGTCATATCTAGGTCGAATCCAGATTCGACCCGGATTATTTATCAGTCCATGTGAAAGGGGTTTATATGGCTCATTCTACTGCCCTTTCCGTAACTCGTGTTTTGAACGGGTTTATTTAAGCAACATTAATTGGTGTTTTAGCCTTTTTTCTTCGGAGACTACAGTTAACAGAGACAAGTAACAAGCCATGAACGTAGAAGTGATGCAAAGCAAATATACTTTAGTCTATGTGTACATGTAGCACACTAGCTAAAAACTGGGAGAAGAGTACTATGGAGTGATTACTTGCAGAGAGAGAGAGAAACGCATTTAGCTGCCGAGATAGCATAAAGCTTACTTTTTTAGACTAAAGCACACTGGATTTGTATCATTTCTACAATAATGGCTTGTTACTTGTCTCTTAACTGCATGTAGTTTTCAAAGAGAAAAAGGCTAAAACACCAATTAATGTTGCTTAAATAAACCCGTTCAAAACACGAGTTACGGAAAAGGCAGTAGAATGAGCCATATAGGGCTATGTTCTGTGCTTACCTGACTTTCCTTTGATATGTAGCAGACTAGCTGGAAAACTGGGAGAAGTGTGCTATGGAGCGATTACTTGCAGAGAGAGAGACACGCATTTTGCTGCCGAGAGAGCATAAAGCTTAGTTTTTAGACTAAAGCACGCTTGCTTTGCATCATTTCTACCTTCATGGCTTCTTACTTGTCTCTTACTTGTAGTCCCTGAAGAGAAAAAGGCTAAATACTTTGCGAGTTAACTTCCTCGAGGAATTCAAATCCCTCGTTCTCGGTTTCCAAATCAAAACTAAGTTGCCGCCATTAATTTTGTATTATGCAAAACAGCCGTGATTAGCCAGTGGAAGTTGACAGCACATGCGCATGTGTGTAGGGGCTGTGTCTTGGAGGCTGGCACATCTAACCACATCAAAAAGCATGAGAGTCACAGCACACTTGTTGTATATTTACGTAGCCACACATTATACACTTTGGCTGCAGTTCTTCCAAAATGCATGAGAATTCCACACATGCATACGTACATGCCCACTACTTGCTGTATATTTTGTTACACATTAGCTATATACTCTGTATGTCTTTCTATATAAGAAAATGACAAGCATGCCAAACACAAGTAAACATGTGTACGTGAACAGGGTATATTGAACTGCATTGTCAGTGGATGACTCAGACCACCGAGCCACAGGACTGCATGCACCAGGGAGCTAAGCCATGGAAAAGAGCTATGCACCTGTGGGACGAATGACCGTGTGGTCACATGGTAATAAGGTCATGTGGTGCATCACTGACCACATTAGTGTGGGGCTCACAGTGGCTGACACAGAAATGAGCCAAAACACACTCACCATTCTGGATGAGGACCTGTGCCACATGACGGTGATTGTGTTTGACGGCCTTATGCAGAGGAGTTTCACCTGACTCTGAGGTGGGCACTCCAGGTGCTGCACTCTGTTACAGGAAAAACATCAGGGGACAACAGGAAGAGAGAGGTGGAGGGGATGCATCGAGCAGAGTGGCACAATGCATTGACAAACAACACGGGTTCACTGTGGTGCTGGTAAAAATGAAGAGGACAGCGTGACAGCATCCCACCAACACAGCCAACATTGAACCATCTGATCTGCTGTGACAAGAACAGGCTGGAATCACCAACATGCAGCCAAACAACACATTGCCTTCATTCAATCAACTTGTGGAAATTCTGTCTGTGTTTGCACATCAGTCACATGCTCACACACTAAACACTGGAGCTATCACCATTGGAAAGACACTTGCACGTATAACACACACACCTAGCTAAGAGGAGTGGGCTCTTACTTGAAAAGTTGACACTGACAACATACTACTGTACACACACTCACATCCATATGGATTTGGATCACATACTAAAACTCACCTTGTCACGAACAGTCGTGTCTAACTTGTACTCCTCAAGAAGGACTCGCACTACTTCAGCATGCCCTTTCTCTGCTGCCCAGTGGAGCATGGTGAAACCTTGGTGGTCAGTGCTATGCAGCAGGGATGCCATTTTGGGCGCCAGGTACTGGATGGTGTTTATGTGGCCGCCTTTTGCTGCTAGATGTAGTGCGTTCGTGCCATCCTGCATAAAGGGAATGTACAGCACCTGATTACACATCTAGTATGGACAGTGGATGTGCACACATCGTGTACAGTACATGACAGATGACAGAGACAGAAGGCTGCCTTATCCTAAAGGGCACACAGTCAGTGACTACAGACACAGTGTGCAGAGTGGGGTGCTCCCATCCTACTGAGGGGCAGCCATTGTGACGTGGCTGAATTGCATGGATACAGTGCAACCATGTGTGTTGATACTCTTCAGACTGTGGAGGCTAGCTGCCATGGACAGGTGGCTGGTCACTGATCACCACACATGCACTTGGTCCGCCTTGTACTATCAAACACAGATGTGGCTAGAGTGGAAGTGATGCTCAACATTAGGCTAAGACACTCTGTGAGGCCTCAGCCTTACAGGAAGGTCAATAAAACATGTTCAAACTCCACTTACATTGTCGACATCATTCAACGAGCCATTGTACTGGTTCACAAGTAAATCTATGATGCTTGGCTGCCCTGCATAAGCTGCTCTCAATACAGGTGTCACGCCCTCCTGCAGGAGACACAGCACACAGACAACAACAAGGGGAAGAGTGGAAGGGAGTGCACAGAGAACATGTCACCACAGATCATCAGCACTAACCATGGCTGCTGTAGTGTAAGGAAAAGTCAAGAACTATTCTGTATCAACACCCACACTACCAACAGGCTGTTTTCACTACATGAATCTCTCCCACTTCAGCCTCGTTCACTTGTACTACTTGTCACATGCGTGCACTCTCATCAGACAACACACAACACACTATGCACAGACAATGTACTTTACAGGACACCTGAGGGTACACCTATAGGCCTAGTACACACTCACCATGTTACGAGCAGTGGAATCCAGCTTGTACTCGTCAATGACAAGCCGTACCACATCAGCATGTCCTTCTTGAGCTGCGAAGTGCAGCATGTTGGATCCCTTCTTGGTAGTTTCGTGGCGCAATGACTCCATCTTTGTGGCTAGGTGCCTGATGATTTCTACATGCCCACCGTATGCAGCATGGTGCAGAGCATTCCACCCACGCTATAAGGATGGAAAGAATAACAAGTGAACACAAAATGAGAAATAATAACCCTGTGATGCATGCACTCCGAGGCTAACAAGTGAATACATGACTGGAAGTGCACTTTGTCTGTGCAATGAATGACAGGAAGTAAGCCTGCAGACGTGTGTACTTGTACACAGTGAAGTAACCAGGCAACCAGGTCACAGTGGCTATATAAATGGCTCACAGAGTTGTGGTGTGTGTGTGCATGTGCATGTGGGGGAGTGGGGCATAATGCTATGTTCTATGGAAACATGTTATGTATGTTTTGCGGTGAATTTGTAGAAGTGCAAATTTTACCTGGTCTGTAGTGTTCACTGGGCAACCCTGCCCAATGAGGTCTTTCACTTTGTCAAGGTCTCCGTCAAAAGCTGCTCTTAAAAAGGCAAACTGCAGACCCTGTATACAGTAGAGAGAATGCTGCTTTAACCACATCAAAATACTGAGAGTACACATTACAATAAAGAAACGTTAGTTGTTTCATTCAAGCACAAGATATGTGGAGAACAAGAACCCTTTTGCAAAGGACACTTTAACAACCCTTTCACGTGAGCACTTCAAAACTGAATCAAACCCAGTTTCACACCGTTGAGGTGTGGAATGTCGATTTACAAACTGGGTTGAACCCAGTTCGCCCAACCTAGTTGCAGAGGTGGTTTTCAACCCAGTTATAATGGGATTTGACATGTTTTAAAAAGGCAGAACAAAAACTGGTCGAATGCACTCACAGCAGAAACAGCAATGCATGGAGCGCGAAAACTATTCAGAGCCATCTGTTGGGATCGAAGAGGAAAATGATAGCTTGGAAATGATTGTGGAGGTTCTGGCAGTTCTCAAATTCGAACGGTCAAGAACCATTAGGTTTTCTTGATAGCAAGTAGAAGCTTCCAAGCACCTTTTTGAAGCCCTTGATCTGGCAACAGCAGCGACTCCTTGCTGTTTCCGTCACAATAAGATGAGTACAGCAAAATTACACTTGGTGAATCTACAGTAGCCATATTGTAAGTAAAACTTACATCATCACATGTTATGCTACCAGAGTTTCATTGTTCATTTGAACGTGAATTTGCAAAACCTGGTGAAAAATGGTTCAGTTTAACTGGGTTTAAGGTGTACCAGTGAAAGGAAGGCAGAGTGGAAAAAAAATCTCACTTCACACCTTTCACATGGGCACTACAAGTGAGTTTTGACTGAAGTCAGTGAAAAGTGACAAAATGTGACAAAATGATGGAGCAGTGCAGCTGTGGGAGTGAGGGAGAAACTAGCACACACACTGTTGGATGTCTGGAGTGAGACCATGATTCAGACGCAGCTGCAGTGTGAGTACCAGTAGCAGTGAGGTACTGTAACAGAGAATTGGGATGAGCTGTGGAAGACGGGATACGATCACTGGTACAAGCAGCGTGAAGATAAGCTAAAGACACTGAAGAGGGGTACAAAGACATGCGGTCTAGCAGAGGAAGAGCAGGGCTGGGTTTGGGACAACGAGCTAAAGGCCAAACAAGTTCACAAAAAGGAATTACTTTCACTTGCAAATTTCCACTTGTTACATTTTGGAATTACAATGATATTCGTGGTTGTTATGAATATGGTTGTGTACGTATGTCATGAATACGTTTGTGTATGTAATGAATATCATTGTGTGCACACACCACATACCATTCTCGTGCTGTCCCATTATGGCCTATTATTTTACTAACTTTTGGCTGTAATTTTTGGATTAGTGCCTCAATCCTATATCGATACATAGCTGCTAGCATTACAGGCATGAGCAAGAGGAAAGCAGAGTATGGCAGAGCAGATAGGGCAACTTGCAAGAGGAAGAATAGAAAGGAGATTGCTAAGAAGGCTGCACAAAGCAGGTGGTAAAGTGTTCCTCGTCAGTCTGCATCTTTAACGGATGTAACCAACACCTCCACACAAACAGGGTCAAGGATTATTGATCTAGATAATTAGGCACTGGTTTGAAGGAAATTTTAAGCCACAGTGTGCAATGTAGTGGTATGTGTATGTTGGAAGGTGAAACAATGCACGCTGGGTTAGCAACAGTGCTGTCAGTGAAATGCATTAAATGTGAAAGCAAATTTCGCATTGAGTCATCTAAGCGTGTGAAGACAGCTGATGGGCATCAGAGGTGGGTGGTAAATGTTGCTGCAGTGCCAGGGCAGATGTCAACGGGTGGAGGCGCAACATTGCTCACATGTCCCTGGGATGCCAAGTGATTGCATGCAGCCACAGAAAGGTTTGTGAGTGACAGCATGAAACAACTACTCACTGAGAAATTACTTGCAACAGGTGAGGAGGATAGGAAATTGGCTATAGAGAGAGGTGATTTCCACCAGGGTGTTCCAGCCATCACCATAGTAGTAGATGGAGGGTGGCCTAAACGGTGCCACAAACACAGTTACAATGCAAAGAGTGGTGTGGCTGTAATATTTGGACAACGAATCTATTTGTTGATGTTCGTAACAAGTACTGTGCTGTTTGTTACGTTTCTGAGAAGCAGGAGAAGGAACCACCAGAACACAGGTGCTACCGCAACTGATCCGGCTCATCCACAGGCATGGAGAGTGATATCGTGCTTGAGGGCTTTCAACTCTCTGAGCAAACCCACGGCATAAGGTTTATGCATATAATCAGTGATGGCGACAGTTTGGTAATGGTCACTCTCCAGCAGTCAGTTGTCAATGGTCCATTTATTCAAAAAATCGAATGTGCCCATCATGCCTGTAAAGGGTACAGATCGAGGCTAGAGAAGTTGGCAGCTGATCACCTGGAATTTCGAGGCAGGGGAGGCCTAACCAAACGAGCCATGCAGAGGCTAACTGTTGGGGCTCGTGTTGCCATCAGGATGCACAGTGAAACTGGCAATATACAACAGCTTAGGTATTACCTCAGAAACAGTCCAAACCATGTGTTTGGTGACCACCGTGACTGCAACCCTGCATTTTGTAAGCTTAGATTGAATAGTGGTAGTAGCAGTGACGGTAGCAGTAGCGGTAGTGATAGTGACAGTGACAATGGCGAAGACAGACAGGATGACCAGACTCTGACTGCACACTTAGAAGACATAATACAAGCAGAACTGAAACTGGCAATATACAACAGCTTAGGCATGACCTCAGAAACGGTCCAATATACGGTACGTTGCATAAAAAAGTTACCGTCTACGGACGTAGCTACGCGCCGATTGCAGAGGATAGATGAAGGAAAACACTGCAGCAGTCGCAACAATACCAGAAAGAAAGCTTTCGCACTTTCGAACGATCGATCTCAATAGAGCGCTACTACGTTCTTTGCGATCGACACTTTAAAGCGCTAATATGATTTTCCTTACAGGCGTATGTCTACGATGGGTTACGTACGGGTGCATGTACGGGCGTACGCACGGGCGTATGTGCGAGTACGTACGGTTTGACCTACGGGCGTATGTACGCCCGTAGACGGTAACTTTTTATGCCACGTACCGTACGAAAGGTCAAGCAAATAAAAGCTTCCAAGCACCTTTTTGAAGCCCTTGATCTGGCAACAGCAGCGACTCCTTGCTGTTTCCGTCACATCCACACCCAGAATAAGATGAGTACAGCATAATGGCACTTGGTGAATCTACGGTAGCCATGTTATAAGTAAAACTTACATCATCACATGTTATGCTACCGGAGTTTCATTGCTCATGTGAACGTGAATTTGCAAAACCCAGTGAAAATGGTTCAGTTTAACTGGGTTTAAGCTGTACCAGTGAAAGGGAGGTAGAGTGGGGAAAATCCTTTCACATGGGCACTATACAAGTGAGTTTTGACCGACATCTGAAGGTGATAAAATGTGACAAAATTGATGGAGCAGTGCAGCTGAGGGAGTGAGGGAGAAACCAACACACACACTGCTGGATGCCTGGAGTGAGACCATGATTCAGACGCAGCTGCAGTGTGAGTACCACTAACAGTGAGGTATTGTAACGGAGAATTGAGGATGAGCTGTGGAAGACGAGATACGATCACTGGTACAAGCAGCGTGATGATAAACTAAAGTCACTGAAGAGGGGTACAAAGACATGCGGTCTAGCAGAGGAAGAGCAGGGCTGGGTTTGAGTCAACAAGCTAAAGGCCAAACACGTTCATAAAAAGGCGAAGATAAACTAAAGCCACTGTCCTAGCAAATATGAGGTGTTAAACCCACATGGGTTCAGCCAACCTTACAGGTGTCTGTATATAGATGTGTGAAAGGGGCAGTGTGTAAGCGATACTGACTAGGTGGACAGATTGGAAGGAGTTTGGTGAAGAATGCACTGACAATGTACTCTGGTGTCAATGAAGGTGGGGGACATGCAGGTGCTGTGGCGTGATCAGATATGGATGTGTGTAAAGGAAAGGCCATGGAAGGTTCAATTAGGGTTGTGGGTCAAGTGTGGGTCATCGTCATATGTACAAACATACACTCCTACAGAAGACCTAGCAACAGATTGCAGGAGGTGACACATTGCTAGAGTTCCAAAGCGCAACCACTAGCTTATTGGAGACCAAAAATGCTACGGTAAGAAGAGACACAGGTCATGGAGAGGTGTACTAGTGAGGCAAGAGGAGGAGACACTGCATAGGAATGTGGGTACTGTAGAGTGCTGGGTTGATGCACAGCCAACAACTGGTTACCTTAGACACCTTCTGCCATGCAGCACATTGAGATATACGTATCATTTCACAGGTAAAGTTCAAAGTGTGAAGATCCTTATGTTGAGTGGTAGATGTATGTATGAGGGCGTGATAGTGAAGGTTAGTTAATTCTCATATAAATGACATACATCTCACCATTTATCAAACAAAAAGGCAGTTGCCTGGAATGACCAGAAGCGATGCAGGAAAGAGGTTTTCATAAGCCAAAAGCAGATGAGAACACATGAAAGTGATGTCCAACACTGACAGTCGCATGGCTGCACTGTATACCACAAGTGACCTAGCATGAGATTGCCTACCCACAGTCAACAAACAGCACTCACCTCCTCATCACTCATGGAACAGCCATACTGTCCAACCAGGACATCAACCAGGTCAGAGTGCCCATTAATGGATGCCAGCACGACAGGTGTCTGACCGTCCTGCAGGGAGTGCAGACATTTACAGTGGGAGATGGAGGGATGCAAGGACAGATCACTACACAATGTTATATACGTAATACACAACATGGACTTTGCAAAGTAAAGCAGCCCAACCCCAATCCATCCTCATGCACTGCCAGCACCTTTGGTGCATCTACTTCCCATGAGACAACCCACTGCTAGACATGACTCTGGATGACAATCACAGGTCTGACACAAACTTACACGAGTGTTTGCATACCTATTGTAGTACAGTTTGTGTGGAAGTTCTTGAAGTAAGGTGCAATACGCGACTAAGAATTGGATCTCACGTCTCACAAATTACTGCATGTTGAGCTGGAGATCACCAACAAACAGGGACTGGACTGCACTACTGCTGGTCCATGTGTATCAAAGTTCAATGGCATTATACAATTGGTCTACAAGGAGTACTCTGCGGAGACATCAATTATATCTCTTGGTCACAATATACGTACGTATGAAAAGACACCATGTCTTTCATACAAGTAGTATGAAAAGGATGATTGCACACCAAAAGGTGCAGGAATCCATATGCATCAAACCTTAACATAACAGGGCAGCCAACAACACAAGACAATGTACGCCCACACACAATCAGCCTCAGTCAGTCAAGAGCCAAAAGGGCACATGAACACATAACAAGTTACTGGTGCTGGTAAACAACTGCAACTACACCAACACTGCTCTACCAGCTCAGCCTTCAGACCAATGACTTGCAACCTACGTACCTCCATCTTCACATGTGCATGTGCAATACACAACCATTGTCACATCGCACAAGACACTACTGGACCTACTGGATGTTAGAGTACAACTACAGTTCAAGTGCACACACCTTGTTACGAGCATTTAGATCTAAATGCAATTTGTCAATCACGTGCCGCACAACATCAGCATGTCCTGTAAGAGCTGCATGATGGACCATGGTGCTTCCAGAGACATCAGTTTTGTGGAGCATTGAGTCCATCATTGGTGCTAAGTATACAATGGTGCTGACATGGCCACCCTGTGCAGCCAAGTGCAGGGCATTGAGTCCATCCTACAGACAGAGTAAGTACAAGTGAACAGATGACTGGTACGTACATGCAGTAGTGGTAAAGTAGTGGACATGAGCACTTAGTATAGGTTAGCACTAGCTACTTATGCACTAGCTGAGAGTGCACTTAGCATAGCAATAGGTTATCCAAACAGCCTTGCAGTGTTAGATCACACCTGCAGCAACCACACTACACCAACACACACTGGGTTGCTCTAGCAACACCTATCACACTTGTTAGACTTTTCCATGTCATTCACACTACACACATCTCTGTGTGTCTCACCACACAGAATGTGCACGCAGGTATGTACATTATATTGATCATATAATTTGCACCTGGTCCAGGATACAGTCACCATTCTGTTAACCCTTTATCGCCGAAGTTTATAATTCGCGCCGACCCCCCAACGCCGGAGATAAAATGGCGCCGCCTAGGTAAGAACCAATATCGTTGCGTATTACACTTTATAGTCCTTTCTTACAGCCGAAACGGATTCAGTAAGGATTTTATCATGTATGTCCGTGATCCAGGAGGATTCTTGGTAGCTCTTGTTCTTTGCCGTTGTTAAATGCAACGGAAGCAACGATGGAGACAGCTCGTGCGGTCGAGGAAGATTGGCGTGAAGTCAAACGTAAGTGCGGGGCGCGAAGCTGAAGGTTAGTCTACGGCTGTCAGCCCGTATGATTGTGGGGTTGATTTTGACTCTGGCCGCTTTGTATACACCCGCGCGCGCGAACGTGGACGGCTACTTTCGTCGAGGAAGAAGGTGTCAGCATGGTACCGGCTTAATTGTTCGCCGTGCGGGCGACAAGAAGACTGGATAGGTACGCCGTATGAAAGCTCTCGCATTGCTACAGGACCCCTGTAACAGAAGTAGCTGCTCCAAGTTTGTAGTGCCAGGAAAGCAACTTAAATTTCGCGTGCTCCGTTATGACACATAAATGTGTCAACCAGCGTTTAAGGGCTAATAATATTATGACACATAAATGTGTCAACCGGCGTTAAAGGGTTAAGACACTCCCTTTTGTCATACCATCCACTGCTACACTAGCCAGCACCACACTCACAGCGTATGATGTACATAGCAGGGAAGCCCTCAAATTAAGACACATTTCTTGGTAGTCAAATTAAAAAGGCCACTCAGGCTACAGTGGCTACATGTACAGCATGCAGAGTGGGGAGTGACAGGGACTACAATATTTGGAGTTCAACATGTTTAAGTATGTGGGAGTTGAAGTGAACTAGAAGAATAAACTTTCCAGTGAGGTAGGGACAAGCATTAGTCCTACCAAACACAGAGGTGCATGGCTACATTGAAGAACATCAAGTGCACTTACATTGTCGACGTCTGTCAGAGAACAGTGATACTGGTCCACAAGAAGTTCTATGATGGAATTGTGACCCTTGAATGCTGCTAGCAACACAGGTGTCATGCCATCCTGTACATATAGGAAACACGGTAAGATAATACAAGAAGGGGGAGGGCAAGTAAGGACAGTCATATCACTACAAGTCATCAACACAGTGTTTTACAAACATTAACTTACTGGCAACAGGTCAAGGTCTAGGTGCATGTACCCCTTGTGCTGTTGTGCAACCCAAAATGCATTCTGAGTTGCACACATGCCAAAACACTATATTGCTACTCCAGTGAATTCATCCCCTTTCAGATCATGCTCACTCACTGCCTGCTAGACACATACAGCACATGACACAACCTATCTATCACTACACATCTATCACTACACAGTACTAGGACACAACTTGGACTTTGCAAATGAAATGAATCGTAATCTACCCTTTGGTGCATCTACTTTAGAAGTTCCCACAAGACAACCCACTGCTGGCTGTAACTTTGAACAACAATTACAGCACAGCTCACACAAGTGTGTGTTTGCATACCTAGCTATTGCAGTACAGTTTAGATTGCCTTCTTGAAACACTACAATACAAACTGTACAAATTTGATCTTACTTTGCATCATATTGCATGTGGATCAACAAATGTGGTTGGGGCTGGACTGCTACACTGCTGGCCCACAATTGCACTCTGGGAGCAGACATGCTATATACAGTACATACGTATATACCATAAGAGACAGTCCCTCCTTTCACGTGGCACTTTGAGTCCGGATTGTCCCATTCACATGCGCAGGCGAGTCCGGATTCAATTGGGATTCGAATTGATTACTTCCGGAGTTCGGTGAACTCCAGTAATGTGTAGTAAACGACCATTTTCAGGCGTACGTAGCAGCTGCAGGAAGCGGAAAACTACAATCCTGTTGTGATCGGGCTTCAATTTGACAGCTGCTACGCGTTTTCGAGCGAACAAGGCCGAGCTCGTACGCCATGTGTGGACGAACAATACTGAGCTCGTGTGTTGTGCATGGATCGACTGAGCCAAAGCTGGTGCATCTACTTCCCATGAGACAACCCACTGCTAGACATGGCTCCAGTGAGGTAGGGACAAGCATTAGTCCTACCAAACACAGAGGTGCATGGCTACATTGAAGAACATCAAGTGCACTTACATTGTCGACGTCTGTCAGAGAACAGTGATACTGGTCCACAAGAAGTTCTATGATGGAATTGTGACCCTTGAATGCTGCTCGCAACACAGGTGTCATGCCATCCTGTACATATAGGAAACACGGTAAGATAATACAAGAAGTGGGAGGGCAAGTAAGGACAGTCATATCACTACAAGTCATCAACACAGTGTTTTACAAAACATTAACTTACTGGCAACAGGTCAAGGTCTAGGTGCATGTACCCCTTGCGCTGTTGTGCAACCCAAAATGCATTCTGAGTTGCACACATGCCAAAACACTATTATTATTGCTACTCCAGTGAATTCATCCCCTTTCAGATCATGCTCACTCACTGCCTGCTAGACACATACAGCACATGACACAACCTATCTATCACTACACATCTATCACTACACAGTACTAGGACACAACTTGGACTTTGCAAATGAAATGAATCGTATTCCACCCTTTGGTGCATCTACTTTAGAAGTTCCCACAAGACAACCCACTGCTGGCTGTAACTTTGAACAACAATTACAGCACAGCTCACACAAGTGTGTGTTTGCATACCTAGCTATTGCAGTACAGTTTAGATTGCATTCTTGAAACACTACAATACAAACTGTACAAATTTGATCTTACTTTGCATCATATTGCATGTGGATCAACAAATGTGGTTTGGGGCTGGACTGCTACACTGCTGGCCCACAATTGCACTCTGGGAGCAGACATGCTATATACAGTACATACGTATATACCATAAGAGACAGTCCCTCCTTTCACGTGGCACTTTGAGCCCGGATTGTCCCATTCACATGCGCAGGCGAATCCAATTGAATCTAGTCTGGCCCGCTAGACCCAACTCCCCCCTTTAGAGGAGCGAAGTACGTACGCAGACACTGGGCTATACGAACCTGAACGCCTGAGATTCTCTTCTCCTCTCCTTGTGCGGTATGGAAGCGCAGAGCAGCACGTTGTTTCCAAGTTACTACTTGGTTCCGAAAATTGCGCAAGGTGTGAAGTTGCTAGACCCTATTTCCGCCGCGGCGAGAAGTTGGGTCTAGCGGGCCAGACTAGATTGAATCCGGATTGGATTTATCGGATGCAAGTCTATTCGGCAGTCGAGGTGGAGTCCGCAGCGAGATATTGCGCAATCTCGTAGTGAAGCGCCCGAGCGTTCGAGAAAAGATGGCGGAAAACGGACGCATACGGAGCGATGCAGAAACTAAGCTGCTCCTGGAGATCTGGAGCCAGGACAACATCCAGAAGCAACTTCAAGGCAGCTTTAATAATTTTAACGTCTTTTCCAAGCTCGTTGAAGAGTTGCGCAGGAGCGGCTATCATCGCACCGTATCCAAATATAGGATAAAAATAAAGCGCTCAGGAAAAGATATAAAGAAATCGTGGACAGAGCGCGGAGGAGTGGCGCGTGAAACGAATCGGCGAAGGAAGACCTTCCCGACGACTTCCAGTACTTGCATTGTGTCCTCTCTACACTCGCAGATTAATGCTGTAGTGACTAATAGACCAAGTGTTACGCCGGTGCATCAGTGCTGGACTCGCTGAACAAGCGTCTCTTCCTCCTCTTAAAACGTTGTTTTCGCCGATAGTCCAGTAAAAGCAGTCCAAAATAAATAAACACAGCAATCATTGCAGCAAGAACCATTTTTCACCACCTAAATCAGTTGTCTATGACCACAACCATGACATCATTGACCACCAGGGCCACTGTGTGTGCTATATATATGAAATACTAGACAGATGATCATCATCGTGGGGGTGAGCCTGAGCGAGAGTGCGCAATCTGCAAAATGGCGGGAAAATGGTGTGCCTAGGAATTGTATTCTTACCACGCAGTGTAGCTATATGGATGAACAATCTCATGGCTCTTTGCAGAATGTAGGCCAGTGATGGTAGCTACAGCAACTGAAATGTGAGAAACTGAAGGAGCTGTGTGGTCAATCAACACAGTGTGCGTGGCCATTGTGCTTTATGTTGTTTGGGCGAGTAGCTATGTCCGCTAGTTGGCTGCGCCCTGGTGGTGATTCCCCCATACCTTTCCAAGCATAGCACCTGAACACAGTAGTCGATTAGCCGTATTTTAGACGGCAGGAGGGCGAATGTGAAGTAGCCTTCCCTGCATTGCCTTCCTCTGAGCGTAGCACCTGAACACAGTAGTCGATTAGCCGTGCTTTAGACTGCAGGAGGGCGAATGCGAAGTAGCCTTCCCCGCATTGCCTTCCTCTGAGTGTAGCACCTGAACACAGTAGTCGGTTAGCCGTGTTTGGTGCGATTAGCCGTGTTTTAGACTGTAGGAGGGCGAATGCGAAGTAGCCTTCCCCGCATTGCCTTCCTCTGAGTGTAGCACCTGCACACAGTAGTCTGTTAGCCGTGTTTGGTGCGCATCCTCTTTCCTCAGAAGCCTTCCGCACCAGCTAGTCTACAGAGGTTCGCTAGCGGCAGCCATTGTGAATGAGTAAATAGAACTATACGGCATGACGTACGGCACATATATACATATATATAATTATATATATATATACACATACAGACAGCGGTGGCGTACTTCACGTAAGTGTGGGGCTCGCTCAGGCTCGCCCCAACAATCATCACTCTCAATGGTAATCTGGTTTCCAATCGGGATTCAAATCTAGATTAAAGTGCCATGTGAAAGGGGAGTTTCTACACAAGTTCTATTGCTGAAAATTGCGAGGCCATATCCAGTCATATGTACTTTTACAAGGACAATTTGACATTAAGTTATGACATGCTGTATACATTACTGTGTAATATGCATACCTTGAAAGTCTTAGAGAGGCGTGATTGTAATGATCACAGAAATTCATGTAATTGTACTCTTGAGGTACCATGAAACACACTACATTGCTACTCCAATGTATTCCTCCCATTTCAAATCATACCCACTCACTGCCTGCAGCATGTTAGTAACATACACTACACAACCTACGCACTTTGCAAGACACCTACATACAGGTCATCATGACGCAAAACGTGCCCTTTCTGCTGCTGACAAGAGATCAACAACATATATGTACATATGAAGTACAAACATGCTATTCCGGTCCCATCACATGTATGAATCCCTCCCACTTCAACCTCATTCACCACCTGCACCATTTGTCACATGCGTGCACTCTCATCACACAACCCACAATCACTATAAATTATACAGACAATGTACCTTACAGGACACCTGAGGCTACACCTATAGGCCTAGAACACACTCACCTTGTCACGAGCAGCAGGGTTCAACTTGTAGTCCCCTACTACAAGCTTCACCACGTCAGCATGTCCTTCTTGAGCTGCCCAGTTGACCATGTTGTATCCGTTATCATCAGTGCTATGGAGCAGGGATTCCATTCTGGGGGCCAGGTATTGGATCATAGCGACATGGCCCCCCGCTGCAGCATAGTGCAGGGCATTGTGTCCTCTCTACAAAAAGGGAAAGAAAACGTGAAACACCTGAGTGGTACAGGAGTGGACATGCAACTTTGTATGTGTGAAGAATGACAGTAAACAGTCCTATTCACTTTGCACAGAGAAGCAACCAGACATAGACCACATTCTACAGACCCAGAATGAAGAGTGTGTGGTGGGAGGAGGGATGAAGGTCACATTACTGTGACTGTGTTCTACACTATGGAAACATGCTGCTTGACAGTGTCTGAATGTAGACAGACAAGTGGGTGTACTTCACCTTATTCTTGGCTTTGACTGGGAAGCCATTTGCAAGTAGTTGTTCCACTGCAGGTAGGTCTCCTCTAAGAGATGCACTTAAAAACTTGTCCTCCATCTCCTGTACAGAACACACAGACCAACACAGTGAGTGCTTCCACCACTTGAGCCAGTGAGAAAGGCACCACATGGGTGTAGCCAGGGGGGTTCGGGGAGTTTGGAAGAACCCCCCTCCCTGACTATGGCCATGGATAATGTACTTTTAAAACCCTAGGTAGCTAGCTAGGTAGTTAGCTAGCACACAGTTTGTGATGTTTGTGATGTTATCATGTACATGTTATTGTATGTCCTTCAAAGTCATTAACTAAGATAGCTATCCAACGTCCAAAGTTCTTCCCTAGGCGGTGATCACCCTTGGTGGTAGAACCCCCCTTCCCAGAATCCTGGCTACGCCTATGCACCACATCACAGGGTATTGAGCTGCAGCGCATCGACCCGCAGGCACTAGCCACAGCAACTTGTCACGGTTGGACACCCTTTTCAGTCTGTTCAACGGAAGGCGCCACGACTTGAATACCTAACGCTACCCCACCATGACCACCGCAGCGAAGATCTCAATTACCAATACCCCACGCTGCACTCACGAAATAATGCACTCGTGCAGCGAAGGAGAAGGCTGCTAAAAACCAAAGACTTGTTAGCTACCCAATCCCTTTTCCCGCTCCATGTAGCGGGGTAGTACCTACCTGATCTTGGCACTGAGGATCAAGTGGACGGCCGGCAAGGGAACGGAGAGTTGCAACTAGTAGCTCCAACTGCTGGTAAGGAATGTTAATAGGTCAACTCCCCCAAGGGCGTTGGAATGTGGGCGGTGCCTTTAGGCCTGCACGGCTGCACCTGTAACATCATAAACAGACTGATTGATCAGGAATACACTCACAGTGCTAATGAATACACTCATCTATCTGTGTGGGACCATGACGTGTCTATGGTGGGACTCACCCACCAAGGGGCGGCCCTCCCTGTGTGCAGTGTCTGCACACCTTCCTATGTCTGCACAGTTGTATGGCATCCTTGACCACATGGACAACTCAAGCATACACTGCTTTGTGAGTGCAGGCTGCCAGACAAAGCAATATTGGACAAGGCTGGACTTGAGAGTGTGTGGACAGAGCAGAAATAATATCTCGGCCACACAGACCTTGTCAGGTGCTCAGACTGACGTTTATTGTGAAAGGACTTCAAACACTTACAGAGGATGCAGTCCTCTGTGGCTGAAATCTCCTGTTCTTGTCTTATTATCTGATGCAACCTTGCACTCAAATTTCAGTCTCTTTCATTGAGCATCGCCATAAGCAGCTACAGTGAAGGCAACTCTAACACTGCATGCTGACAAGTTACAGTAGCATCACGTCAGTGTATGCCATTTCATGGTCAAATAATTTCATAATTATGCTGAATGTACGCTCCATGCTTTCAAATTCTTGCAGGACCACACAGGTGCACCTTTGGAATCAGTAGTGCAAGCATATATAGGGATATCCTCCTTCACTTCCCCTCCCCAGACATTCTCCCTTCTCGTGCTATTAAATTCAGTGCTATAATTATACGATGAGGGGATTATCGACAATCAGCTAAGTTGGCCTACCCAAACTGTACAGTTGCCACAATCAATCATGTAGCTAGCATGAATAATTAAGAACTCCACCACATGAACAGCGAGTGGAGTGCACATCAGGTATACACTAGTCCGGGTAGCTAGTGCTAATGCAAACGCCAGGGGACGTCCTCGTCGCTGGCGTTTATTTCAGGGACGGTCTAGCTAGCCAGACTGACCACTTTCGTGCGTTACTCCTCGTTTCGTTTGCGCACAAAGGTTATTGCGTCCCCGATGAGTACGAAGCTTCGGTTTGTGTTGCTCCTTCTCTGCCTTCCAGCCGTCTTGGCCTACCCTCGCCCTCCTGGGGAAGAGGGGAAGGAGGAGGACAGGACCGAATGTACAGATGACGGAGAGGTAGATGAGGAGGAGGACGAGGAGGAGGAGGGGGATGACCTGGAAGACAAAGAGTTCTCTCCTCCAGACCACATTGCGGGCGCACCTCTGGAACGGGACGGGCACCTGAACACGGTCAGCTAGTTTGTATCTGCGTGCGTGCGTGTATACGTTCGCTTTGTGCTGGTATTCCAGCATGGCTGTTGTAGCTACATGTATTTTATATATGTAGCTACGTACATATCTGTTGTTAGGACGTTCTGTGTGTCCTGTAGTGGCCGCCTCTCGCTAGCAAGGGTTGCACTTCACTTGAGAGACAGGCTCGCTTCCACTCCA
This sequence comes from Aplysina aerophoba, assembly GCA_949841015.1. Lineage (NCBI taxonomy): Eukaryota > Metazoa > Porifera > Demospongiae > Verongiida > Aplysinidae > Aplysina > Aplysina aerophoba. The sequence continues at coordinate 7,081,885 of OX465035.1, read as the reverse complement.
GCCCCACTTCTGGTATTGCATACTCGATATCGCCAGGAAGACCAATCGGCGTGAAATTTGGTGCACTAATATAACGGCATTATGTAATGCATAATTTCATTCTCTTCTCTTTCATTTCACTCTCTACCCAGTCAGCAGACTGCTGCAGGAGGCCTTCTACAAAGCAGACAAGGTAAGAACACACAGAGAGATGGGGTGTCAGCCACTTGTAATGTCCAGACTTCTTCAAAATGGTCCTCATAAGACTCATACATGTCCTGAAAGCTGTTTGAGCCAAAACGTCTTGCATGTGTATTGTAGCCCCTCCCTCCCTCCATGGAGTAGCCCCTCCCTCCCTCCATGGAGTAGCCCCTTACTCCCTCCATGGTGTAGCCCCCCCCTCCCTCCATGGAGTAGCCCCTCCCTCCATCCATGGTGTAGCCCCTCCCTCCCTCCATGGTGTAGCCTGTCCCTCCATGGAGTAGCCCCTCCCTCCCTCCATGGAGTAGCCCCTCCCTCCCTCCATGATGTAGCCCCTCCCTCCCTCCATGGAGTAGCCCCTCCCTCCCTCCATGGAGTATCCCCTTCCTCCCTCCATGGTGTAGCCCCTCCCTCCATCCATGGTGTAGCCCCTCCCTCCCTCCATGGAGTAGCCCCTCCCTCCCTCCATGGTGTAGCCCCTCCCTCCCTCCATGGAGTAGCCCCTCCCTCCCTCCATGGAGTAGCCCCTCCCTCCCTCCATGGAGTAGCAGGCCTAGAGTTTAAAGGTGGTCAGGCCAAGACAAAACAACAATTATTGGCAGCACCTGTGTGGTGCTGTGGGAGGCACACAGACCAGAAGGTAGCTACTTCACTGTTTGTCTGTAAAAATGGTCAAGCCCCAAACTCCAGTCATGTCCTGGGCTGCCTAGGTAGCTCCACTGAGCCTGACTAGCCCACCCCTTCTTCCATAGAGGGAGGGAGGGGAGCAGAGAGGGAGGTGTGGAGTGTGGGGGGGGGGACAAATGGAGGATGTGGACAGATGACACGTATGCTCAGACCCATGTCCTAGATACGAGGACTGGAGAGGGAGGGAGGTGGGATGACAGAAGCTGGTGTTGTATGAGCAGAGAAGACGTTATAATCGGATGTGTTTTGGAGCACCATCTGTTTGAACCCACATCAGAGGAGTAAAGGATAGAGAGAGAAGGAACCCAGGTTGGCTGAGGCTGCATACTGTAGTGTGTGGTGTGTCTGTAGACGATACATACTGTATGTACCTGTGTGTATGTGTATGTATTATATATGTATATGTACATATGTACATAAGTAGCATACCATCGGTTGGCACATTTCACTTTACCACACTGTTGATTGACACTCTTCTCCTTCAGAGGTTGAGTTGGCGCTGGAGACCACATTTGAACGTGACAAGAAGCGCTTCCAGTATGCCGATGTCAATCATGACGGAGGAGTGGACAATGAGGAGTTTATATACTTCTTGCACCCAGAGTACAATAAGGAAGCGGTGAGGGGTGAGGGGAGGGCTAGTGAGTGAGTGTGTGTGTGTGTGTGTGTGTGTGTGTTGTGTCCCAATGGTTGCACATACGTACATTGTGGAGACAGCCCTGTGTGGCTATTTCAAGAATTCCCCCCCCCCCCCCTCTCCCCCGAATATGCAAATGTTCCTATGCCTGGTAAGATGCAGAGCAGTACTGTTGTGGCACAGTTGCTAGGTTTGTTCTTGTTTAACTCGGTTCCCATGTGTACTCGAATGTGTTTGTGTGTGTTGAGCCCGTACTTGTTTGTCAGGCTACTTGTGGCTACGTAAGTTTTGTTTAGGGTTGGACTGCTTGTAATGTTTTTGTCCAGGTGGGTGTGGTTTGGCCACTTTTGAGGCAACTTTACACCCTTCGCTCACTAGCGGTGGGCGCCCCTTAGCGACTAGCAGTAAGTCCTAAATGATATTACCTGGTTGTTGTGGGTGGGTGTTCGCGATATGTGTTTGTGTGTTGGGAGAGTGTGGTTTTCACTGTTCAGAGTTCAGTTTGGTTCATCCCTGGTGTTGTTTTGGGTGTTGTATTGGTTTATTTGCCTTATGCCAATTGCTTCATGTTCTGTATGTGTGGGCGGTGGGTTCGGGTCCACTGCCCTTCACTTGTGATTCTGTTGATGCAGAATTCAATTAAACAATGTGCATACTCCTGTGTACAGTGTGTGCACATGTGATGTTCATTCTGCATTGGTGTATAGTGTCTATCGGTTACTGTTCAGAGTGTTCCTAGTTGTTCTTTCCTTTGCCCTTCCCTTTGTTCTTCCCGCCTGTGTTGGTGTGGTCTTTTGAGGAGCCTGTTGGGGTGAGGTTGGGAGTCTTTTCTTTCTCCCTTTCAGCGACTCTGGCCTCAGTGGCTGGCTCCAGCTGTTCTAATGTTTTGTGGACAAACCGGGTCCAAAGTTGTTTGTCCGTGTCCCCTAAACTGGGGTTCCTAGGTTCGTTTTGTAGCTCATTCTTGAGCTGTTGGAGGTTGTTCTCCATTTTAGTGACTAGCACTTCATTTGTTTTGATGGCTGTTGTTAGTCATGTGAGATCGGCCTCCTCCGCTTGCCTCCTTCTCCGCCTGCCTCCTTCTCCGCCTGCCTCCTTCTCCGCCTGCCTCCTCCGCCTGCCTCCTTCTCTGCCTGCCTCCTTCTCCACCTGCCTCCTTCTCCGCCTGCCTCCTTCTCCGCCTGTCTCCTTCTCCGCCTGCCTCCTTCTCCGCCTGCCTCCTTCTCCGCCTGCCTCCTTCTCCGCCTGTCTCCTTCTCCGCCGGCCTCCTTCTCCGCCTGCCTCCTTCTCTCCCTGCCTCCTTCTCCGCCTGCCACCATTTGTGGATCTGTTCCTTGTCCGGTTTTGTGCCTGGGAAGGACAACCTAATATTTATTTTGAGTGCCTTTGGGACCCCTTGTTTGTCCGTCAGGCTCCTGCGGTTTGCCAGATTTGTGTTCAGCAGACATCTCCTGGTGTGTGTCTGCTCAATTGCCTGGCAGCCAAAGACCGAGGTATGCACGATACATATGTAAGTGCATGTGTACAGCACAATGGGTTGCGTACACACATGATGGGTCTACCATTCAAAATGTACTGTAATTATAATGTAACCAGGAGTGATGGTCAGCCACAAGTGATGCATGATAATAAAAACCTTGCTCCATGCCAGATTTGCTAATGTGGTATGCTCCATGCTAGTGCTGGGCCCGGTGGTGTCTCCTGGTGACCTTGAGGGCCGTCTGGTGTAACTGGTGTTTTGCTCCATGCCAGATTTGCTAATGTGGTTTCCAACCAAACACTAAAAGTTACTTGTGGCCAGTGCTGAAGCACTGGGACATTCTTGCATAATGTTTCTTATGTAATTAATATGTTTCTTAATTAAACGTAACAGAACTGCATATGGAGATCCAAGTAAGCTGAACGTGCAGGCTGTGAGCTGAGATGGTTGTTGTTTGCCGGACTAGGGGGAATATTCGAAACTGTCTACCACTCACTGGCCCTCACAGGTATGTGTACAGAAGCCACACCTGTCCTTGTTGATGGCTGGTGGAGTTGACTCCTGGTTGCCTTGAAAGCCTTATATGTGTGGGCTCTGTGTGACTGTGCTGCTGTTTGTGTGCTTCTGAGAGCACACAGATTAAATTGTGGTTGACTGTGTTTCAGTTGGTGTGCTTCTTCTCAGCCCTGAGTTTGTTCTACATTTGATTAAGCTGCACTTGACTGCATTGTGCAGACAGATGTGTGTGTGTGTGTGTGTGTGTGTGTGTGTGTGTGCGCGTGTGTGTGTGTGCGTGCGTGCGTGTGTGTGCGTGCATGTGTGTGTGCGTGTGTGTATGCATGTGGGAGTGTGTGCACCTGTACATGTGTGAGTTCATTAGTGTAGAGGGGTGTGCATGGGTGTTATACCTTGAAAGCCCTATGAAGGCTGTGGTTGACTGTGAGGACATACAGCAGATACATTGTGGACATTCTTCTCCTGGTGCTGGTGGCCGGGTGGTGTGTCCTGGTGGCCTTGAGGGCCTTCTGGCTCTGGGTGTAACTCTTGTTGTTGTGTCAGGTTCTGATGAGCCCACTGTATAGCTGTGCTTGGCTGCTGTACTTAATGAGAGCCTTTCTTGTATATACTTTACTGTTTCTATCACAATGTGTGTCTGTGTCTGTGTCTGTGTGTGTGTGTGTGTGTGTGTGTGTGTGTGTGTGTGTGTGTGTGTGTGTGTGTGTGTGTGTGTGTGTGTGTGTGTGTGTGTGTGTGTGTGTGTTAGCTATTCAGGCATGCTGTACATGTGACTGAGTGTCAACACTGCACTGCACTGCACGCACACCATCATCATAGTAACTGATCATCAAACTGAAACAAGTGCCTCCACTAAATGCATACCCATTACTCAAGTGCTGTCATGGTGCCATTTGGTTGGGCCTTTTGTCTGCAGTCGGGTATGAAAGTGAGTTGATGTGGCAGGAATCACGCAGGAGGAATTTGTACAGGCAGTGTTGACTGTACATGCATACATACGTACTCACGTATGTATAGGACAAAGGTTTCATATATGGAGCTATTGTACATATCATTTATACATACTCAAGTCTGTCTGTCTGTCTGTCTGTATGTATGTCTGTATGTATGTACGTATGTATGTACAGTCAAAACTGCCTGCACAAATTGGGACAACAGGTTCTATATATAGGGAGCTACTGTTTTGTAATCTCTCTCTCCATATGTATAACATTGTATGGGCAATGACCGTATGGGACAACTGGTTAGCTGGTAAGTACATGGAGGGGTGTGGTGGTGACGTTAGCAATTTGTACTGGTGTACAATGTGTATCTTGTTGCAGCCTCTGGTACTGTAGGGTTGGAACACAGAGAAGGCATGTGTAGGTTGGACTTTAGTGTGTGTGTGGCCATGGGGGGGGAGAGAATTAATGTAGCAGTAGAGTGCCATACACAATACAAGCACAAGCCATCTAGCTTGTATGCAGAGACAGCCCATCACGACTGTCCCCTCCTCTGTGTGGCCCCCATGTGCAGTGATGAGTCGTGACCTCTGACCTGTGCAGTGTGTACTGTATGCATGCTGTAGTGATGTTATCACACATGTCTTGCCACTCTTGTCACCTCAGGTCTCCACTGTGTACCCACACCTGTGTGCATCTGAATACTGTCACATGTACTGCATCTCCCTGGCAGGTGTCAGGTGCACGACCTTTGTACTCCGACCCTCAATACCCCACCAGCTCACTGCCACTCAGTCTCATACAGCTATAGCTACATAGGTTGGGCCTTCTCTTTGACGGCAAGCATGAACATGAGCTACCCAACATGTAATGCCCCCTTCCCGTCTCCCCTCCCCCCCCCCCCCCCACAGTGTCCATCACTGTGAAAGTGAGTCTCCACATTCGGGCATGTGGAAGGGGAGTTGAGCAGTAAGGGGATTTCCCTCTGCAGCTGTACTGTATAAGGCAGCAGTGCGGTCAGACTTTGCACTCTGTCCTATTCTTTCAGATGTGTCCGGTCCTCAACTCTACATCACACAACAGGGAATGCAATGAGTGGGCTACACCACCTCACAACATGTACTGTACAGGAACACAGGAGTCAGGTACTTCAGCCACACAAACAAAATGATGATACACACACACACACACACACACACACACACACACTTCTCTTCTTCTTCTTGTCTCCTTGCCCTAAAAGGGCGTTGGGCAGGACCTAGGCTATTGCCTGGGTCCTGTTTCTGAGGCCAACTGACTGTCAAAATGGGTGGGCTGGCCAGGCTCACGCCAGACAGTCTTGGGGCGAGTGGCTGCTGGGCACCTTGGCCGTAAAAAATGGCCGTCAGGGGCGCGCCAGGTAGACCGCACGGTACGCCGTAGCCAATGGTGGCCGTGATGGCAATGCGGTCCAACTGCCAGCTGAAGACCCCAGGGGGTGTGGTGAAAGGGTGGTGTTGACAGGTGGAGTCCAACGGAGCATAAAAGTCGCTGGGCTTCGATGGATGGAACCGGATACGAAACCGCGACAAAAGCTGCGCCTGGTGCCGACGGGGAGCTAAACCGCTGGCTCCAAAGTGTGCCCTGTATGCGTAGAGCTCAACCCAGCAGCCACAAACGCGCCACTTCCGCACACGAAATCGCCCCGAAATTGCTGTCATTCAGCGACCTCGTGGCCTCCACGCCGCCATCTTTTGGTGACGTCACACACACACACACACACACACACACACACACACACACGCACGCACGCGCGCTGGTCAATACCAGCCGAGAATGATGTGGACTATTGTACACACAAGACTACCATCTCCAGAATGTGACTTGCATGTGACCAGCACGTCACCTAGCTGCTGTGGCACTGGTCATGTGACCTGCATGTGACCTGAGTCACTCCACCTGCATGTGCCCATGTAAATTAGCCCTGTCAATAGCATGTGACACCACTCACCATCCAACAGCATGTAGAGGTGGGTGGTCCGGGACTCCAGGGGTGTACATTTCCTCACAGAGAACACCCTGCCTAGGCTGTGGAGTTCCACCTCAGGGTACTGGCTGTGAATGAGCCCTGAGAGGGGAAACACCATGGTACCCTGGAGAGAGGGGAGGAGATGGGAGAGCTTGTGAAGGACATGGACCACACCTGGTGCACTTGTGTGTGCACAACACAAAAGGCCCAACAGCACTCATCCCATCACCGTGACTTCCCACATGCAGACCATTATGCCAGTAATGAACAGGTGCCTTCACACACGTTCAGAGTCAAGTTGGCATGCACAGCAAAAGGCACATACACTCCCTTCTCCACCTCACACACAACCACTCATTAGTATGTGTTCTACGTATGTCCACACAACAGTGGGCTCACTCCCTACCTGCTGCACTTCAGTCCAGAAATGCTGCTTCAGAGCTCTATTGATCTTCTTGAGGGCATTTTGGTTCTTGAATACTGAAATGTGTGAGACACCCAACACTTTGTAAACCCATCAGTGTGTAGAATAGTTTGAAACTCAAAAGTTTCCATTTCAAATCCAGAACTGGCATCAATTTGAAGGAGAACCTGAAATGGGTATGACCACACAGCACACACACATTCAGAGGTAACCTCCACCAACTGTCAGCAGCAACAACCAGCACACTGTACATGAACACAGCATCAACACACGGCATGGTACACCACCTTACACCCATCTTACAGCCACACACACATAATAATGTACACATACGTACAGCATCAACACATGCATGACTGTATATGAATGCACACACACAGCATACCAGGTCTGCCGTCTTGCCAATTCTGTCAATCACTGACTGTGGACATCCACTCGGTCAATGAGGGTCAAGCGGCCCTTCCTCCCTGCAGGAAACACAGCACCACACACGTACAGTGCTGGGCCACTTGTCAGCCACCGTCACCACACTGACGTACACTGGTAGGAGGGGCAGTCTGACTACATCACACCACACACTACAGACCCCGCCCTACCACTACAGAGTGGGCCTGCATGCACTGCACAGTGTCCCCACCTGACACCACTGTGACTGGTCCCTTGACGAGTGAGGACCGGTCTGGAGGAGCTCTTCACCAGCTGGAGAGGAAGGTGGTCCTCAAACGACGACAACTGCTATGGCAGCATTACTCTCCTGTCCACCTTAGGACCAGCCTGTCTCCTTCAGTGACTCTTCTGTTTGCCTCCTCCATTGCATGTGGTGCATGGGAGGTTACACAAAATGAGTCTAGCTGGTTCATGTGTACAACTCATGCATAAAGTGAAGGTGTCGTGTTAGAATAGAGCAGTTAAAGGTACAAATGAAGAAGAGGGTGAAATGTGTGCAGAAATAAAGGCAATGCTTTACACAAGAATAATGAGCAAAATTGGTAACGGTTTCACAATGTCACCACCAATACAGTGACAGATGTAATGTGGCCAATGTTGAATCATGGGACACGGACTGTGTCTTCAGGTACCTAAAATATGAAAGGCAACAATAAGAGCAGATAAAATAACTCTATAGGCCACCATGCAGTAACTCCAAACTCTGTGGTGTACAAGAGGCACCTCAAGCAGCACACTTCCACACCAAACACAGCAGCACACTTCCACACCAAACACAGCAACACACCACCAGTCAATCTGACTTCACATTGAAGGTTTCACTCACTGACTCACAGTAGAGTCACAGCCACTACCAACACACGAACATACCTTCATTAAAGGCAAGATCTTTTTTGAGACCTTCAATGTCCTGCTGGGCAATTTCTGCAAATGCAATGGCCTTAACAAGTACTCTCCATGTGGGAGGTTGAAAGCCTTTGCCCCCACACCATTTGGTCAGCCCTTCCTGTACTGCTTCTTCTTCCTTCAAGGGATGGGCAGTGAAGCATGCCGCTATTGTGGGTGCGTCAAGTCCAACTCCTTCGAGGACTGCCCTCCCGTTGCCTGCAGCTCTTCTGATGATATGCCCTCTGAATAGCATGAGGTGACGTGGATGATCTGCGGAGAAAGAAAGACTCTTCACACTCACATTCTTCCAAAGTGATACCGGGATCACCAACTCACCATACACCTTTTCTGACAAGATGGTATCATCACTCTGTGGTGAATCTGTTGAATCTGTTGAATCTGTTGAAGAAGTGGAGGAATGGAACACAGTGTACTGATGTACACCTCCCACACACAAACACACATACCAGACAGACAGGATTATGTTATGCAAGCACATACAGTACAGGTGCTTCATCAAATAATGCACAAAGGTCCCCACCTCCTCCTCCTCCTCCTCGTCCTGAAGTCGGGTCCACCAACTGGAGTATCGTAGCATTGGAGGGGTGGGGTTGAAGCTACGGGTTGATGGAAGAAAGAGTGTGAGAACATTCACTGAGTTACACAAACATTACATGAGGAGAATGTGTAGGATATTGCACAGGTCACCGAGCTACGAAAATGACACAGAAGCAACAACTGTCCAAATGCATGGTGCTACAAGTGCAACATTATTGCTGTAAGGATAGACACAATTGCACCCACCTGTGCTCCTTCCACGTGACAGAACCACACTTTTTGGCTCTTTGAGTACTCTTGGCGCTGTGAGGTTGAATGGCAGACCAAGGTGTTCCCACTTGCGACAGCTAAGTGGGTGGGGCTGGCTTCACACGGGCAGGTAAAGGCAAAAATGGGTTTAGCTTTCTTAGTGAATTCCGAACCAAACACTGCTCGGGCAGATGTCTGGATGGCTGCCTCGACAGTGGATCGCACTTCAGTGCAGTGCTCATGTAGCTTAGCCACACTGCAATTTGCATGAACGGAGACAAACGGGACGATGCTAATATATCCTGCAGATTCAACTATTGATATGTCTACATCTTCCCATTGAAACCTTATCACCAGACGAGTGTTCCCCTCTCTGACTACCTGCCAACCTTTGTTGGCTAGCTCCACTGCAAGTCGAGCAAAGATGCCATGTGGAAGGTCTTCTGTCGAAAGAAAGGTATTACCTTCAAATCGGAATGCTACCATTATAGGAGCTACACTGCCGTGCTCAGACACATTCTCCTTGTCTTCTGACGGGAGTGCAGCAGGTATGAAGTACTCTAGAGTGTCAGCGCTAGGCAGTGACAAGCAGGCTGCCACACCGAGGTAGCACAGGCAGCGCAGGAGCCACACTGGGTCCACCTCCATGGAGATGCCCAGCTCATTGAAAAGCTTGTATCCAATGACAGAATGCCTGTCTTCTTAAAGGTCCTGACAGCAATACACTTCGGAACTTTGAATTTTACAGCCAGGAGCTTTGACACCACCTGGAGAAACACACTGCTATCTGTGCAGACTGTGTGGGAGACATCTTCACGGTCGATGAAAGTGAAGACACCAAGGGAGTGAAATAGCTGCAGAAGGCTACGGAATTCACGACTTGGGTCAGCTGAAGTGATGCACTTGAGCTCACGGGCATGATCCAGTAGCTCAGAGAATTTGAAGAACTTCTGATCAACCATTCGGGATACCATCTCAAAGTGATACCACCCGATAGGTATCTTGGCATTGAGGGAACCGGCAGGATGGGAGAGGACCTCACTCAGGTTGTTAATGCTGGCTTGCTCTCTCAGAGTACGTTCTGAGATTTCCTGACGTGGCAAGTTGTTCACCAGGTGGAACAGCTGACCATCTGAATTGGGAATTAGGCTGGAGTAGTAAGGCTTATTTTTTAGCTTTTCGATTTGCCTGTCGATCTCGTCAGTTGCTGTTGCAATATTGCCCATTTGCTCTAATTGATCCGCGAAGGTGCCTACTATGACGGTACGGAGGGGCGGCAGATGATTATCCACTAGCAATGCTCGCACATCACCGGACACCTTGTGCACTAGCGTGTACACACAGGACAGGGATCGCAGCATCATTGCCCATGCTGTTTCGGGCCTTGACCCTGATGACAGCACTGTGGTGTCATCAGGTCTATACGTTATCGGTACTGGTGCATTGAGGCCCTCTGCAGCATTGAACACTAGCACGTATGTGCAAGGGACATCCAGCAACAAGGGGAGGACAGCTTGGAAGCTAGGTTGTCCACCTGTGTCCAACAGGTGGACAAACTTAGCATCATTTAGCAGTATGCCCTCCCCTAGACTGGGATCACGCATAAGACGGAAATGTGCTTGTTGAAACGCAGACACATCTGCAGTGTTAGCAGAAGGCTGGAGATGGAGTGAATCGCTTTCAGTGTCAGTGGGATCTGCACGAGAGCTATGAGAGGTAGCTTTACTGGCAGCGGTATGTGGACTGATTTCAATTACTGATTGTGCTAAATTGCCGTGTCGGTCTTCTGGGCTATCCTCTGGTATGTGGTACTTGCGCTTCTGGCAGGAGGACTTGATGGAGCTGGCCATTTTGTCATCAGTGAGCGGCAACCACACAGAGGTTCCTTCCACAGCATACTTCTCAGTTGAAATGGTGACCACATCAGGCTTTTCCATTACACCTGTGCTGGTTTTCACTTCTTTGGGCTTATCGTGTATGAGTAGGTGTTTCCGACAAGATTTACCCTTGCCTGGAGGACCTGCAAAAACACAGCAATTGATTGTGACTTTTAAAGACCCCTGCTTCCTCACTGCTTCCTCGTAGTCAGAGCGCCATGTGGGAGGTATTTCAGGCTCTGCAGCAAATAAGAAGTAACATTACTTACTACAGCTTACTACAGAAAAAACAACTCTCTAGACACACTGTACATGAGGGAAGTGGATATATATATTTAGAAATGTGCAAGGGACCACTGCAGGCTATATATCTGTTACAGGGTGACTGAAAATAGCCAACTACTTCTTCACCATACAGCGGTGGCACATTACGGGCACACAGGAAAGGATTAATGGGGAGATAGAGAGAATACATAGTAGCAGGCTAGATAGCTAGGAGTGCTGACAGAGAGAGCAATTAAAAAGAGATGAACCAACAGAAGATACTGGAGACGCATGCAAGAGAGATTCAGTGCAGGTGAGAAGTGGCACAGACCACTCTAAGACAGCTAGCTGACGGAAAAGTGATCCTGAACACTGTGGCACTGTTTGAGACTTCATGCTGCACCGGCTACAGTGCTACTGCTGATTTGCACAGTTTAAGTCTAAACCTGATGTATCCATACATCCACTGCTCCACGTCCATGAGAAATGTCGGAAGGTGTCATGGAGGGAAGAAAGCTTGGAGGAAGACTTCGATTATGGTGGGTTGACAATTTAAGATAATGCTTAACATAATAACAGTACTCCTCATATTGATGACTAAACAGTTGTACAATGTGGGATGGCCTGTCTAGGATGTGTCTACAGTATGCATTATTTATTCATTGAAAAATGGCCAACATACTGCCAATAATTCACATCTGTCAAAGTGAAATCAATTGCCTCATCAAACACAGGAGCCATGATCATACATAAATGCATACCTAATACAAAATGGATACCAAACCTACCTATAAACTGGGCATGTCATCAACCCTCTTACCCATGCACGTAATGATGGAAACTCTCACCAAACATTTTCAACCGTTGTGTACAGACTAAACCAGTGTGTGCATCTATGTATACCAATAGGGTATCATTTGTAGAGGATCCATAGAGGTATAAACTAGTATGATACACAATAATAAGCTGAAGGCCATTGCCCCACGTAAGCAAAAATGGCCGTCTCGTACAGAGTTGTAAGAGTTTGCAAATGTTCTCCGCTATTGTTTGATAGGCAGCACAAAATGTTCAGAGCTTTGAGTCCATAAATAGTCAAGGTTATTCAAGGTTGGTGCATTCTGTGGTTTTAGTCTCTGTTTGTATAGCGGAATCCTTTGCTACACAGCAAACATGGCCCACGTTTCAAAGCCAAACGAAGTCACTTTTGTCGTGGCTTCGATTAAATGAAACCCTTCAAGTTACAGTGCTCCAATCCTAAAAGTTCCACTTTGGTTCTAGAGGAAAATGTGGCACTGTGCCTATATGCTGAATAGCAACAATTGTTCATACACTTTTCTGGGTCAATAATTAATTAAATTTTCATGTGTGGGCGGGACGATAGGTCACGTGATACACACTCAGTATTAAGTACGCCTAATTAAAATTACGTTTTTGGATATTATTTCAGGAAGGAGTTATAGTTAGGAGCATATACTTTCAAGGAAACATCTTTGGTATATTGTCAACGTTTCCCTATCCTTGTTCCTTGGTACAACCTGCTGAAGCAAAGTTGTTCGCTAAAATAGTCTTTTTTAGTGCCTGTCAGTGTTTAGATAGGCTCTTACGATCGAATACAAGTTAAGCGCCCATAGTTTCTTAACAATTGCCTGGATAGTTGTGCAATAACATACCACAGTGTTTTCAGGTCTCTACTGTACAGGTCGCCTGTCACACCAATGATCATGCAATACAGCACAAAACTTGCAGTTCCAGAGTTATATGGTGACGTCACGTCACATGAGGTCACATGTACCGTGCACGTGTTATATGGTGACGTCACGTCACATGAGGTCACATGTACCGTGCACGTGTTATATGGTGACCTACACTCATCATGTAACATTACAGGCAACAGTGCAGACAGCAGACACACATTTCTTAAAGGACACACAGTCAGTGGCTACAGACACAGTGTGCAGAGTGGAGTGCTCCCATCCTACTGAGGGGCAGCCATTGTGATGTGGCTGAATTGCAGGGATAAAATGCAACCATGCGTGCCACATGCTATTGTCACTCACATGCATTACACCACCATTAACCTCACTTATCACCAGTATGTATCACATGTCACATGCACTGTCTCACACAACCCACACAAGCTAATTATGGATGCTTTGAGGGCATATTACATATATGTGTAGATGTACCATCATGCATTCACCTTGATACGAGCAGTGGCGTCTAAATGATACTCATCTATGACAAGCTGCATCACTTGAGGATGACCTTTCCAGGCTGCTTTGTGGAGCATTGTGTATCCATGATAATTGGCGTAATGGATCATGGACTCCATCATGGGCGCCAAGTATCGAATGGTACTGACATGGCCACACTCTGCTGCTAGCTGCAGGGCAGTATCTCCATCCTACAAAAAGGGGGTTAGAGCAGCATGAACCTACGTAAGATGTAGATAACCTGAAGAGATACTGCACCACAACAGGAGTTAATATACATATACTCATTGGGTCGGTGGCTGGCCATTAAAAACAGCTATATACATACGCTGTGTTACAGTGATTACCGCTTAGGCTAATGTGCTAAGGTGGCGGGTGCATCTAATTATTGCACATATTATTCATGACCTATTAATCATATTCATATGTAACACAGGAAATAATTATACAACCCTAATTCAAAATGCTTGCCCGCAGATAGGAATGAAGTACCTATGGTACATACCTAATTTTATGTTTCATGCTGGCAAAAAGATGTAGGTATTCTACCAAAGTCAGCTCTAATTCTTTTGTAACATTTCAGTTCTACAATAATCAAGGAACTAGTTTACAAAGCAGCATACATAGCATTTACTTCCATAGATGATGCAATATGCCTGCATTTATTGTGCAGTCAGAACTTTCATTTATTACATTTTATTTGGCCGTCTTTTAATTAAATTAGACTTCTGAAACATTCTGAAACACATCGGTACCTTGTAAGTCATGTACCTACGTGAGGATTTTAAATAACAATTACTCATCTGATGTCTGCAACAGGCTTATTTCATACATTGGCATGAGGCAGGAAAGCAGTTCTGGTCCTTCCTCATGGAATCAGGAAACTGCCCATGTACGAACAATGAGCGGCGGTAAAAAAATTATATTTACGTAGCTACAGCAAATAGCCAAAGAAGCCACCCTCCTGCAGCTTCTAGTTCAGATACAGTAGAAAAAGTCTAGAAAGTTAAGAACTACTGACTACGTTGCAAAAGCTACATGGACAATAAAAATCACAGTGATTTTAGTGCACCCGCTCCCATAAGGCATGGCACACAGGAATTATCTGGTATTTTAGCAAGCTGTTTTCCTCTCCTTGCATGAGAAGAGGGTGACTATATGCTTGAGCAGTTGAAGAAAGTGGCATGAGCTGCATATTAATTAATGACCAATGTACTTTATACAGGACACCCAAGAGTACACCTATATATAGGTCTAGTACACACTCACCACGTCACGAGCAGTGAGTTCCAATTTGTATTCTTCAATGGAAAGCCGTATCACTTCATTATGGCCACAGCCAGCTGCCAGGTGGAGCATTGTGTGACCATGGTTGGTTGCGGAGTGGAGCAGGGAGTGCATCTTAGGTGCCAGGTACCGTATGGTGTCTACATGGCCACCATTTGCAGCTTTGTGTAGGGCATTCCATCCTTTCTACAAAAAGGGGAATACAAGTGAACAGATGACTGGATGTGCACTTTGCCTATATACACAATAAATGACCGGAAGTAAATAGACATGTGCACTTTGTGCACAGTGAATCCAACCTGAAATAGGTTACAGCAGCTAGTTTAGCAGTAAAAGAAAGATAGTATGGTACGTGACACGGATAATTCACATTTTTGATGGCTTTTTCGGTTTTCCAGTGCCGACAGACAAGGTTATCTGCTTGGATTTTCCACACGTATCCGCACGGATGAATCCAGGCAGATAATCTGTGTGGATTCGTACGGAAATGGTGAGAACCAAGTAGCTACAAACTTGTAAACCCAAGCCAGTTTAGTTGATGGTCTTTATATAGTATGAATTGGCATCGAAGGTTGTCACCGTATTACAGCAGAGTATGTAAATAGACTTGCAACACGTTACCTTTAACCGCCTGCATGTGACAAAATGGCTGACATGGCCCAAAAGAAAGTCTCAGCACCAGCCTGACTTTAAGAATATTTCTTCAGCAGCCGATAACCGTCATTGACTGAGTGCGAACAATTGTGCAATCATTCACGAACGTTTTCCACATTACATAAATCCGCAGACGATCCGTGTATTGCTGTGTGGGCACCTACGTATTGCCATGCGGCTACCCTCAGATAACCTACGCGGCATGCTTGCAAAGAAATGTAAGTTAGACGTGTCACGTACCGTATGTTTAATAATGATTGAATCAATGCACACGAAAACTTTACCTGGTTTCTAGTGTTCACTGGGTAACCCTGCCCAATGAGGTCTTTCAGTCTGTCTAGGTCTCCATTACCAGCTGCTTCTAAATAGGCATACTGCAGACGCTGTGCAGAAGACAATGCAGCTTTAACCACATCGTGAAACACTGAGTGAACGCATCACACTGCAGACATTGAGCATTTTTGTTTCACATCACTTATTCATACAATATATTTGATCTGGTGCATGATTTGTGATGAAAAGGACTCTATTCACAAAACCACTCTACAAGTGGGGCAAGTCACACTGTTTAGTACAGGCATTCCAAAATCTCCAATTATCATTTAATTCACTAGTCTGCTTACTTTTGGATATGCAGCCTACGTATATGTGGAGCTACATAGTGATAATAGTCTGGTATCCAGACACACACACTGAGGCAACCAGGTTCACATCCAAACCCTGCTCTTCCCAAATGTCCTTGATCTCAGACAAAGGCAGCCATAGTGTGGCCAAACATCTTTGATTGACTTGGCTAGTGTTTTCGGCAAAGTTATCAAGTACACACCTACTCATTGATGACACTGAACACACTGAGCGATACGGTGCAATTCCAAAGGTTAGCGTCACTCTTGTCTCTTGTCAGATGCCATCTTTTATTGGGTACAATCCTTCCTTAATAGGTATCTCTACCATGATGTCTATTTAAGGCAGTGTGTTCAACCCACATATACGTACTAAATATATGGTTAAGCCCACTTTCTAGGTGTCTGTGTGAAGGGGAGGGGGTGAGTGGTCAAGGTGACACTGGCCAGGTGGACAGATTGCCAGGAGATTGGTGAAGCATGCATGGATGCAGTACTCAACATATTAAAGGTTATTGTACACAATGGGCTATGTTGCTTGCTCTATAATGCTCTAATATCTCTTTTAGTCGTTGATATAATGCCATTTTCACATGGACCTACGTATGTAAAGTGGGTTCAACCCGGGTTGAGCATTTCCGTTTCAAATGGCAATAAATCATTGCATAACAGTAGCGAGTTATAGTGCGAAAAGATGACATTCGGAGTCTGGGTCTGCTGTCTTATCGTTCTTCTCTCTATCAAGTGGCTGCACAGAAGGCGTGCAGCATGTCGGCGCTTACATCTGACTATGGACATGGCTTGGGAAGCGCGTAATCGCCGTCACAGAACAGCGTGTGCGAGGATACAGCTGCTTCTTTTCGAGTCCATGTCGTGACAGCTGTCTACTGCGTATCTGCAGAGAACTGTCTGGGTGAGGTACAGGAGCCGTTCATTTTGGAACGAAATTGCTGGAAATTGGAGTGTGAGAGAATTGCGATCAACTATACGCTCGTAACCCACTTTCACACCTCGTAACCCACTTTCACACCTTGTAACCCGGGTTCAACCCTGCTCAGTAGCAGGGTTGAACCACTTTGCTAACCCAGGTTGAACCCGGATTAAGTGATTCGTGTGAACGGGTTAACTCAGGTTCAACCCGGTTTTAATGTGCATGTGAAAGGGGGATATCAATATCAATACCAATATCAACATTAGAGTGCATACGTGCAGGAGCACTAGGGAACAAGCCCAATGAGGCACTGTTATGAGTACAGAAAACATTGCAGATCAAGTCTACATAGCCATACAGTCATTTTGAATCACCCAAATCTCGCAGTCCACATTGAGTAAATCAATAGGGTAGTCCTGCGGTCTTCACATGCCAAGTCTGTGATTGCAGCAGATCATTGCATGTCATCACTGAAGGATGCAAAATTAGGAAGCCTTTGTTTGAAATTTTGTCAGCAGATGTCGCCTTTCTATATCCCATCTCGAGCACCGTAACAGCCAATGATCACAGTCTTCCACTTCATTCATCCCACACTCTCTACGTACACAACCTCTCTTCTCTAGGTACGTACACCCTTCCATCTGCCAGTCTCAATAAAGGAGCCGATTCGCCCCTTAACATCATCAGGATTCTCCTATTGCTCTTCACCTCCTATTAAGACCATTCACATACACAGAGTTCAAAACACAAAACCTGTAACCCTGTAACCCCATTTGATCTGTATTATTTACATACTATGATGTCAGTGAAAGTGGGCAAATGGTGGTGCAGCAGCAGTTATCTTCATGGAAGGTATGGTGGTTGCCACTTCTGATTAACTGCTGTCTGGTTGTGTGCAATTAAGGAGAGTGCTTTGCAGCAAGCCCAGCAAGTCAGATGAAAACACATAAACGTGATGAGAACACATGAAAGTGATGTCCAACACTGACAGTCACATGGCTGCACTGTGTACCACAAGAGACCTAGCATGAGATTGCCTACACACACATCAACAAACAGCTCTCACCTCATCATCACTCATGGAACAGCCATACTGTCCAACCAGGACATCCACCAGGTCAGAGTGCCCTTTACTGTAAGCCAACAAAACAGGTGTCTGACCCTCCTGCAGGGAGTGGAGACATAGACAGTGGGAGATGGTTGGATGCAAGGACAGATCCCTACACAATGTTATAATATTATATGTATTACACAACATGGACTTCAAGTAAAGCAACCCAACCCAATCCATCCTCATGCACTGCCAGCACCTTTGGTGCATCTACTTCCCATGAGACAACCCACTGCTAGACATGACTCTGGATGACAATCACAGGTCTGACACAAACTCACACGAGTGTTTGCATACCTATTGCAGTACAGTTTGTGTGGGTGTTCTGGAAGTAAGGTGCAATACACGACTAAGATTTGGATCTCACATCTCAGTAATTACTGCATGTTGAGCTGGAGATCACCAACAAACAGGGACTGGACTGCACTACTGCTGGCCCATGTGCATCAAAGTTCAATGGCATTATACAATTGGTCTATAAAGAGTACTGTGTGGAGACATCAATTATATTGTACTGTTGGTCACAACATAGGTACGCATGAAAAGGCATAATTGGGAATAATTATATAGACAAGACATTGGCTGGTCGTAGTTGGTTGGCATCACATGCAGTGCCCGTAAGGGGCAGCTAACACATGACACAAGAACAGGTCATGCTTTAGATTGGCCATGACATACATATGAAAAGACACCATGTCTTTCATACAAGTAGTATGAAAAGGGTGATTAAACACCAAAAGGTGCAGGAATCCATATGCATCAAACCTTACCATAACAGGGCAGCCAACAACACAAGACAATGTACGCCCACACACAATCAGCCTCAGTCAGTCAAGAGCCAAAAGGGCATGTGAACACATAACAAGTTACTGGTGCTGGTAAACAACTGCGACTACAGCTCAGCCTTCAGACTAATGACTTGCAACCTACGTACTTCCATCTTCACGTGTACATGTGCAATACACAACCATTGCCACATCACACAATACACTACTGGACCTACTGGATGTTAGAGTACAACTACAGTTCAAGCGCACACACACCTTGTTACGGGCATTGGGATCCACATGCATTTTGTCAATCACATGCCGCACAACATCAGCATGTCCTGTAAGAGCTGCACGATGGACCATGGTGTTTCCAAAGTCATCAGTTTTCTGGAACAGTGAGTCCATCATTGGTGCTAAGTATTCAATGGTGCTGACATGACCACCCCCTGCAGCCAAGTGCAGGGCATTGCGTCCATGCTACAGACAGAATAAATACAAGTGAACAGATGACTGGTACGTACATGCAGTAGTGGTAAAGTAGTGGACATGAGCACTTAGCATAGGTTAGCACTAGCTACTTATGCACTAGCTTAGAGTGCACTTAGCATAGCAATAGGTTATCTAAACAGCCTTGCAGTGTTAGATCACACCTGCAGCAACCACACTGCACCAACACACTGGGTTGCTCTAGCAACACCTATCACACTTGTTAGACTTTTCCATGTCATTCACACTACACACATCTCTGTGTGTGTCTCACCACACAGAATGTGCACGTAGGTATGTACATTATATTGGCCCGTCATCATATAATTTGCACCTGGTCCAGGATACAGTCACCATTCTGTTAAGACACTCCCTTTTGTCATACCATCCACTGCTACACTAGCCAGCACCACACTCACAGCGTATGATGTACACAGCAGGGAAGCCCTCAAATTACGACAAATGTCCTGCTAGTCAAATTAAAGAAAGACCACTCAGGCTACAGTGGCTACATGTACAGCATGCAGAGTGGGGAGTGACAGGGACTGCAATATTTGGAGTTCAACATGTGTAAGTATGTGGGAGTTGAAGTGAACTAGAAGAATAAACTTTCCAGTGAGGTAGGGACAAGCATTAGTCCTACCAAACACAGAGGTGCATGGCTACATTGAAGAACATCAAGTGCACTCACATTGTTGACGTCTGTCAGAGAACAGTGATACTGGTCCACGAGAAGCTCTATGATGGAATTGTGACCCATGAATGCTGCTCGCAACACAGGTGTCATGCCACCCTGTACATATAGGAAACACGGTAAGATAATACAAGAAGGGGGAGGGCAAGTAAGGACAGTCATATCACTACAAGTCGTCAACACAGTGTTTTACAAAACATTAACTTACTGGCAACAGGTCAAGGTCTAGGTGCATGTACCCCTTGCGCTGTTGTGCAACCCAAAATGCATTCTGAGTTGCACACATACCAAAACACTATATTGCTACTCCAGTGAATTCATCCCCTTTCAGATCATGCTCACTCACTGCCTGCTAGACACATACAGCACATCACACAACCTATCTATCACTACACATCTATCACTACACAGTACTAGGACACAACTTGGACTTTGCAAATGAAATGAATCGTAGTCCACCCTTTCGTGCATCTACTTTGGAAGCTCCCACAAGACAATCCTCCACTGGCTGTAACTTTGAACAACAATTACAGCACAGCTCACACAAGTGTGTGTTTGCATACCTAGCTATTGCAGTACAGTTTAGATTACATTCTTGAAACACTACAATACAAACTGTACAAATTTGATCTAACTTTGCATCCGATATTGCACGTGGATCAACAAATGTGGTTGGGGCTGGACTGCTACACTGCTGGCCCACAATTGTACTCTGGGAGCAGACATGCTATATACAGTACATAACTCCCCCCCCCCCCCCTTTAGAGGAGCGAAGTACGTACGCAGACACTGGGCTATACGAACCTGAACGCCTGAGAGACTCTTCTCCTCTCCTTGTGCGGTATTAAAGCGCAGACGCAGCACGTTGTTTCCAAGTTACTACTTGGTTCCAAAAATTGCGCAAAGGTGTGAAGTTGCTAGACCCTATTTCCGCCGCGGCGAGAAGTTGGGTCTAGCGGGCCAGACTAGATTGAATCCGGATTATCGGATGCAAGTCTATTCGTCAGTCGAAGGTGGAGTCCGCAGCGAGATATTGTGCAATCTCGTAGTCAAGCGCCCGAGCGTTCGAGAAAAGATGGCGGAAACGGACGCATACGGAGCGATGCAGAAACTAAGCTGCTCCTGGAGATCTGGAGCCAGGACAACATCCAGAAGCAACTTCAAGGCAGCTTTACTAATGTTAACGTATTTTCCAAACTCGTTGAAGAGTTGCGCAGGAGCGGCTATCATCGCACCGTATCCAAATGTAGGATAAAAATAAAGCGCTCAGGAAAAGATATAAAGAAATCGTGGACAGAGCGCGGAGGAGTGTCGCGGGCAACGAATCGGAGGAGGAAGACCTTCCTGACGACTTCCAGTACTACTCACAGATTAATTCTGTAGTGACTGGTAGACCAAGTGTTACGCCGGTGCATCAGTGCTGGACTGGCTGAACAAGCGTCTCTTCCTCCTTTTAAAACGTTTTTTCGTCGATGATCCAGCCAAAGCAGTCCAAAATGCATAAACGCTGCAATCATTGCAGCAGTAATCATTTTTCGCCACCTAACTCAGTTGTCTTTGACCACAACCATGACATCATTGACCACCAGGGCTACTGTGCTATGTGAAATGCAATCTGCACTCTCAATGGTAATCTGGATTCCAATTCAAATCTAGTAAAGTGCTGAGAAAGGGGTAGTTCTCGAATACCAGCTTCAAAACAGGGTCGAAAACCTTGTCGACGTTTTGACCAGATGCTCTGGTCGAAACGTCGGCAAGGTTTTCGACCCTGTTTTGAAGCTGGTATTCGAGAACTACCCCTTTCTCATGCCTGGGCCAGCTGAGAAGCCCTCACTTCATTAGTAAAGTGCCATGTGAAAGAGGGAGTTTCTACACAAGATCAATTGCTGAAAATTGCGAGGCCATATCCAGTCATATGTATTTTTGGATGAACAGTTTGACATTAAGTAATGACATGCTGTATACATTACTGTGCAATATGCATACCTTGAAAGTCTTAATTAAGAGAGGCGTGATTGTAATGATCACAGAAATTAATGTAATTGTACTCTTGAAGTACTAGTACCATGAAACACACAACATTGCTACTCCAATGTATTCCTCCCATTTCAAATCATACCCACTCACTGCCTGCAGCATGTTAGTAACATACACTACACAATTAACCTACACACTTTGTAAGACACCTACATACAGGTCATCATGACACAAAACGTGCCCTTTCTGCTGCTGACAAGAGATCAACAACATATTTAATGCTGTAGAGGCTCATTATCGCGTCAACATATGAGCGGAAGTCAATTATTATGAGCAAAATATGCAACAGTAAGAGTAAAACCCGGGACGTTTTGACCTCGAAGGTCTTTGGCAGCCAAGGAGACAGTCTCCTTGAAACGTCCCGGGTTCTTACTCTTACTGTTGTGCATTTTGCTTGTAATAATCCACTTCCATTCAAACATGCATGTACATATGAAACACAAACATGCTATTCTGGTTCAACCACAAGACTGTATGAATCCCTTCCATTTCAACCTCATTCACCACCTGCACCACTCCTCACATGCGTGCACTCTCATCACACAACCCACAACCACTGTTCACAGACAATGTACTTTACAGGACACCTGAGGGTACACCTATAGGCCTAGTACTCACTCACCACGTCACGAGCAGCAGGATCCAACTTGTATTGGTCCACAACAAGCTTCATCACGTCAGCATGTCCTCTCTCAGCTGCCCAATGGGCCATTGTGTATCCGTCATCATCAGGACTGTGGAGCAATGACTCCATCTTAGGGGCCAGGTAAAGGATGGTACTAATATGGCCGCCCCCCGCAGCTAGGTGCAACGCATTCTCTCCTTTCTATAAAGGAAACAAGAAAACAAATTGCAAACACTGAGTGGAACAAGAGCGGACATGTATGTGTGAAGAATGACAGTAAACAGTCTTATTTACTTTGCAAAGTAAAGCAACCACTATACAGACTAGGTTATACAGGTCAGATTACCGTGACTGTGTTCTACACTATGGGAACATGCTGCTTGACAGTGTCTGAATGTAGATAAGTGTGTGTACTTCACCTTATTCTTGGCTTTGGCAGGACAGCCCTTTGCAATGAGCTTTTTCACTTCAGGTAAGTCTCCTCTTTTCGCTGCAGCTAAAAACTTGTCCTCCATCTCCTGTACAGGACACACAGACCAACACAGTGAGTGCAGTCGAGCCAGTAAGAAAGGCACCACATCACAGTGTAATGAGCTGCAGCGCATCGGCCCCCAGGCACTAGCCACAGCACTTGTCACGGTTGGACACCCTTTTTGGGGCGAGCCTGAGCGAGCCCCACACTTACGTGAAGTACGCCACCGCTGTCTGTATGTATATATATATATATATATATATATGTGCCGTACGTCATGCCGTATAGTTCTATTTACTCATTCACAATGGCTGCCGCTAGCGAACCTCTGTAGACTAGCTGGTGCGGAAGGCTTCTGAGGAAAGAGGATGCGCACCAAACACGGCTAACAGACTACTGTGTGCAGGTGCCACACTCAGAGGAAGGCAATGCGGGGAAGGCTACTTCGCATTCGCCCTCCTACAGTCTAAAACACGGCTAATCGCACCAAACACGGCTAACCGACTACTGTGTTCAGGTGCTACACTCAGAGGAAGGCAATGCGGGGAAGGCTACTTCGCATTCGCCCTCCTGCAGTCTAAAGCACGGCTAATCGACTACTGTGTTCAGGTGCTACGCTCAGAGGAAGGCAATGCAGGGAAGGCTACTTCGCATTCGCCCTCCTGCCGTTTAAGGTGGTAGGGAAGGCTCAAAGCTTCCTTTAGGGTACATTACTTTTGACTATGTAACTCTTAAACCATACAACCATTCATATTCAATATTGCAGATATGATCATCAAGTAAATTTCCCATAATCTGGTGCTATTCATTGATTGATAGACATTTCCGTTCCTGAAATAATCTAATTGGAAGTCAAAACTTTTCACTTCAGCTAAAGTCTACCAGCTTCAGGGAAATTCTATCTAGTTCTGACCTGGATGGCTGGAAGGGACCAAACCTGGGATATGCAATCTACAGGCAAGCGTGCACAAACCAATGGCAGCGATTATTCATTTTCCTTTTTGTTGCAGAGATATTCCAATTGACTTGCAAAGCAACGAATTTTGCTATAACTTCCACGCCATTACGATTTTCTATAATCGCTGCCATAGGTTTTTGCACACGACTATATACTATCGAAAATGGGAAAACGCGTCTGGATCGACTGCAACGCGCCAGACTAGATAGGCCAGCAACACCTTTGTCCTACACAGGACCATGCCAATGCAAGCGCCCTTACAAACTTTGCACCTATTTCCTAAGCTCAACTCTAAGAAGTACATCTATTATACCTCCTTAAGACCTTTTCAAGCTTTCCAATGTGCGCACTCACCAACGCGAAGCCAAAAATCCCACTCGGCGACGGTCGAGCCAATTTATTGTGGTTTTCACACCTCACTTCACACCTTTCCGTGTTATCTTGTGACGTAGTGAATGTCTGCATTCCTGCTATATACAGCTGATCGTACGGTTCAGGGCTAACAGGCGTATCGCAACCTTCCTTAGTTAACCGCTAGCCTTCGAAAGTTGGGAAACGCCTGCTGCGTGATGCCTAAGCTAAAGGATTCGAAGCGACGAAGCCACCTTGCGGGCATAGGCTCAGAAGGGCACGCCTCCCGAGGCGCGTAGGGTTATCCAGCAGACAGTCCAAGGACTTCGCTATCCCGACACTCTGGACCACCGAGGAAAGGCGAGTTGGTTCTGAAGTTCGTATAAGGTATCGCTCTCCCACTGGACGATACTTCGCGAGCAGGACGGCCGTTCAGGAATTTCTCACTTGCCCTAGCGACGCGCCGAGTACAACTTCGACCGCCCTCCCTTCCCGGTTGCATTGCTGTACGCTGTCTTCAGTAATGCGACCAGTCCTTGTGGCGCGCTCTCGAAACTGGTAGCACGGAAGCCATTTACCTGCGCTAACATTACGCTGTACGAGCAGTGCGGAGCAGGTGCTCGCCCATTTTCCACGAACTTCGCGTTTAGAAGCGTAAGGGCTTCCTCTAACGTACACGTCAAGTTGGCCCACGTCCATACCATTTGCCAGAGCAGCAATTACAATTTGAACCATCAATTAATCAGTTGTACTTGGAACTTCACACGAATTTTAGGTTTTTCTTTTCTCTCATAAGTCATGCAGTCATGTAGTGTCTGCGCTAAAACTTCGGATACATCAATGAGAGCCAACACCAAACATCTGTACCAAAAATTGTGCAAATTTGATTTCGTCGCTTGAGCCTTCCCTACCACCTTAAAATACGGCTAATCGACTACTGTGTTCAGGTGCATGCCATCGGCACCTTTAGCTCGCTCAGGCTCGCCCCCACGATGCTGTGAGCATCTGCCTAGTTAGTCTGTCTAACGGAAGGCGCCACGACTTGAATACCTAACGCTACTCCACCATGGCCGCTGAAGATCTCACTTACCTACCCCACGCTGCACTCACGAATTAATGCACTCGCGCAGCGATGGAGAAGGCCGCTAAAAACCAAAGACTTGTTAGCTACCCAATCCCTTTTCTAGCTAGACGTAGCGGGGTAGTACTAACCTGATCTTGCTACACAGCACTGAGGAGCGAGTGCATGGAGGGCCGGCAGGGAAGGGTGAGTTCCAACTACCTCGAACTTAGTCTCGCGTGGCCAGACCCTTTCCGCTGTTACGATTGCGCAACACGCTCGTGGTATTACGCAATAGCGGAAGCGGAGAATAGGGTCTGGCCACGCGAGACTACCTCGAACTTAGTCTTGCAGGACCACACAGGTGCACGTTTGGAATCAGTAGTGCAAGCAGATTCTCCTTCACTTCCCCTCCCCAGGCATTCTCCCCTTCTCGTGCTATTAAATTCACTGCCACAATGACGGGATATTCAACAATCTGCTAAGTTGGCCTACCCAAACTGTACAGTTGCCACACAATCAATCATGTAGCTAGCATGAATAATTAAGAACGCCACCACACGAACAGCGAGTGGAGTGCACATCAGGTATATACTAGTCCGGGTAGCTAGTGTTAAAGCAAACGCCAGGGGACGTCCTCGCCGCTGGCGTTTATTTCAGGGAGGGTCTAGCTAGCCAGACTGACCACTTTCGTGCGTTACTCCTCGTTTTCGTTTGCACACAAAGGTTATTGTGTCCCGATGGGTACGAAACTTCGGTTTGTGTTGCTCCTTCTCTGCCTTCCAGCCGTCTTGGCCTACCCTCGCCCTCCTGGGGAAGAGGGGAAGGAGGAGGACAGGATCGAAGGTACAGATGACGAAGGGACAGATGAAGAGGAGGAGGAGGAGGAGGAGGGAGATGACCTGGAAGACAAAGAGTTCTCTCCTCCAGACCACATTGCGGGCGCACCGCTGGAGCGGGACGGGCACCTGAACACGGTAAGCTAGTGTGTATCTGCATGCGTGCGTGTATACGCGTGTTTTGTGCTGCTACTCCAGCATGGCTGTTGTAGCTACATGTGTGTGCCTACGTGTGCCACCTGTCTGTTTTATGTAGCTACATATCCACAGTGTGTATCTGCGTGCGTCCATATTTTGGTATCGCAGACCCAATACCGCAAGGTTTCTATAAATATTTGCCTGACATTGGTACACTTATATTGCGGCTGTAGGCAATGGTGCTGCTCTCGCTCCACGGCATTGTTGGAATGTGTGTGCATGGCTGTTGGGTGTTTTTCAATATATTCTTTGTTTTTCAAGTGCATCATGTCCCCTGCACACTAGGACTATTGTCCCATGTAGCACCATGGATAAAGATAGCAATGATTGAATCTACGCTATGCTATTGTCAGGATATTGTCAGCCATTATTTTTCAAACATGCCTGCCCTTACCTGTCTGTTCAGCGAATGTATGGTCAGCAAGCATTATGGCGGGAGTGGTCCTGTTAACAAGACTACTTGAGGGAAGAGTACACAAGAGGAACCCCTTTCATCTAACCCCCCCCCCCCCCTCCCCCCACAGAACATGGATGCTGAGTTGTTCCTTGGTAAGGACCAGGAGGAGGTGGAGGAGAGCACCACTCCCTACCAAGTCAGCAGACTGCTGCAGGAGGCCTTCTACAAAGCAGACAAGGTAAGAACACACAGAGAGATGGGGTGTCAGCCACTTGTAGCTACGTACTGCACAGACTCCTTCAAAATGGTCCCCATGCATAAAGCCCATGCATCTCCTGAAAGCTGTTTCTGCCAAAAGGTATTAGTCAGTTACAATGCTGCCACTGACGAAGACCTTCGAAGTCAAAACGTTTGCATTTCAATCTGTTTCCACTGCAACCGTGATTATGATTGCTCAACATTTGCCCAGCCCTAGCCCCTCCTTCCCTCCATGGTGTAGCCTGTCCCTCCGTGGTGTAGCCCCTCCTTCCCTCCATGGAGTAGCCCTCCCTCCCTCCATGGTGTAGCCCCTCCCTCCCTCCATAGTGTAGCAGGTCTGGATTAAATCACGTTTAAAGGTGATCAGAGCAAATTGTAGCAGCACTTACACGTGGTGCTGTGGGAGGCACACAGGCCACAAGGTAGCTACTTTACTATTTGTCTTTACACGTGAGTAGCCCTCCCTCCAATGATTAGGAGAGTCACAATGAGAGCCCATGCAACATAAGCATGAGCCTTCCTAGACAGGTTGCCGAAACGTCTAAAAGGTCTATTTTCATTGTGGGCTAGTGTTTCCAAGCAACCTCAGCATGAGTCTTTCTAGCCACTCAGGACTTTACAGCAATGAGAGCCCACACTAGTCTTGCGCAATAGACTGTTGTGCAGCCGCTGCATAACACTCTGGTACACGAGGCCAACTCCACTTTACATGCAGCAGTTATTGCTTGACCCCATCACTGTTTCCCTCCTCTTCCCCCTCTGTGTGTGTGTGTGTGTGTGTGTGTGTGTGTGTGTGTGTGTGTGGGTGTGGGTGTGTATGTGTGTGTGTGTATGTGTGTATGTGGGTGTGGGTGTGGGTGTGTGGGTGTGGGTGTGGGTGTGTATATGTGTGTGTGCTGTTCCTTTGTGTAGAATGAAGATGGCTATGTGGAGTACTATGAGCTCAAGCAGTGGATTCTAACTAAGGTACTATGTGACTATGTGTGTATGTACATGTTTGTACCATAATGCGTGGGCGTTTCCTTTGATGTGGTGAGGTGTGTATATCACTAAGACACCTCATTAAATATTCATGCAGCTGCAAAACCATTGTTTCCAGGTGTCTAACTAGTGACCTTATAAGGTCACTAGTTAGACACCTGCACTAACCCAAAGCGAACTGTAGTAGTTGCTACTCGCTTGCCGCTTGCCGCTGCCGTCCCCGCCATCACTGCTGCTGTGTTCGCCGTCGCTGTTTCCTAGTCGTTCGGTGCTGTCGTCTTCACCGTCCTCCTTGTCGCTAAGGGAATGAAGCTGTTGTTAAGCATAACAGCTATTATTGATCTCAATTTAGTGTTGATGGTCATTACGCATTTAAAATCTACAGACGGTACGGCGACGTTTCATGTGACCGCCATTTTGGCGGATTAATTACATTGGACAGCTTGGATGAACCAATAGGAATCAGAAACGCCTCCGCATTTTGGTACAAGCCGGTTATACAATTCGGATTCAGGTCATCGAATATACGTGTATATTCAATAACCCCTCATCCTCATTGTATAACCTATACATGCATGCATACTTAAGTACATTTGTGCATGTGAGCATAAGTATATACTGTATGTGTGTAGGGGGGAGGGAGGAGAGGGGGAGGGGAGGGAGTGCATAGGGGGGACAAGTAGAGGGTGTGGATAAGTATATACTGTATGTGTGATGTGCATGTGTGTGTCTGTGTAGATGAGTGAGCACCACGACGAGGCCATGCATGAGGACATTCCAGTGATGGGGGACCTCGACTCGGACAGCAACGGTGTGCTGACGTGGGAGGAGTACAGCTCTCGTCTGCGGAACCATGTGAAGCAGCTCATTGAGGAGGGGGAGGTGGAGCAGAGGGAGAGGGTGGGCAAGGACGGACACCCCTTGAGCGTTAACGAAGGTGCATAGGGGAGAAGGAGGGAGGGAGGGATGGGAGAGGGAGAGAGAGGGCAGGGAGACTGTAGAAAGGAGAGAGAGGGTGGAAGGAGGGAGGGGAGCTGAAGGGACTGGGGACAGGGGGAGATGGGATGACTGGATCTGCATGGTGTGTAAGATGTGTTACCGTATGGACCTTAATTTTCGCGGTACTAAACTTTCGCGGATTGAGAATTTTCGCGTTTTTATTTTCACGGATGCGCGTGACACAACATTATATTGAATATATAGACTATATATCTATACTAATATGTACTTCGCATATAAGTCATAAAGAAAGCATGTCTGGGCGAGGCGTCGGAATAGCTACAGCAAAGCAATGACGCCGTTCAGCACTACTCTGCTCTGCGTACTTGTCCCTCGTCGTATAATCTTTCGTATTCGGCCCATTCCAACTTCCTCTGTAAGGTCTGCGTAGAAACCCACCGCGGGTAAGTGTTAATCGTCGTTCAGAGTTACGGAGGCGTGCGAAAGTTGTCGTTTCTAAGATCGCTCAAAGGATTTGAAGTCTCGAGTCGGAATTAGTCACCACAGAGGCGATTCGACGCTACGCCACACCAGCGTTCACAGCCATTTTGTAGAAATATGACGTCACTATTCATTAAAATGGACGTTATTCGCCTGCCCAGTAAGCGCTGGTCTAAATTTTCGCAGGCCTAAACTTTCGCGGATAGCTGTCGAACCGCGAAAACTGCAAAAGTTTAGTACCGCGAAAATTAAGGTATATTGGTATGTGTGTTTGGAGTACCATCAGCTTATACCCGCTTCACACGAATGAAGGATAGAGAGAGAAGGAACCTACAGAGGTTGGCTGAGGCTACATACTGTAGTGTGTGTTGTGTTTGTACACGAATGTACATGTACATACATATACATATGTACATACATCAGATGTACGTACATACGTAAGTGTCCTCTCACTTGCCACACTCTGTTGGGTGGTGCTCCTCTCCTTCAGAGGTTGAGCTGGCACTGGAGACCACATTTGAACGTGACAAGAAGCGGTTCCAGTATGCCGATGTCAATCATGACGGAGGAGTGAACAATGAGGAGTTTATATACTTCTTGCACCCGGAGTACAATAAGGAAGCGGTGAGGGGTGAGGGGAGAGGTAGTGTGTGTGTGTGTGTGTGTGTGTGTGTGTGTGTGTGTGTGTGTGTGTGTGTGTGCATCCCCGAATGGTTGCACATCCATAGTGGAGACAGCCCTGTGTGGCTATTACAAGAATCCCCACCCCCGCCCCACCTCCTCAGATGATGTCACTGGCAGAAGACCTCATAAAGAGACTGGGCGGCAACCATGACCAGGCGCTCAGTGAGGAGGAGTTCCTTGCCTACTACTCCAAGAAGATGGGACACGTCTACACCAAGAATGAGGTACAGCACTGGAGGTCTCGTCCAGGTCTGGTCTAGCACTCTTCCACTAGCTGTCTCTTGTACACTTCTGTGACAGTCAGGCATCTTGTGTTACACGGCCAAAGTCATGCCAAGTTCCTAGCCTTGATGCATTAAAACGGCAGCAAGTTTGCTTGTTACGTACCTAATCCCTCCTCCTTCCTCGCCCCTTCTCCTCCTTTCCCTTTCCTTTCCTCTGTAGGACAAACAGAAGGAGCTGTTAGAGCGATGGCGTCGCACCTTCCACAGGGCCATTGATGCCAATGGAGATGATACAGCTGATGTGAAAGAGTTTGCAGATTTCTTGGACCCGTCCAATGAATATGTGAGTTGCAGACTATGGATGTATCTGTGAAGAGTGTGTTGAGAACATGTTGGTTGTATGGCTAAACAGAAGTCACTTATGTGTATATTGGTGGCAAGTGGATGTGTCGCACATGTACATGTATGTAGGGTGTGGTGTGTGCAGTGGTGTATTGAGGGGGTGGGTTGTTGTGTGTCGCTGAGCCTGCTGCCTCCCTTGTGCCCCGCCCCCCTGTGTGGCGCAGCATGCCACTGACGAGGCCAGCTACTTGATCAGTCAGGCAGACAGAGATGGAGACGGCAGGGTGAGTGGGTGCTGTGCAGTGGGTGGTGGTGGTGGTGACAGTGTGTGTGTGTTGTATGGTGCTTGTGTACACATGAATGTGTACTGTGTACGTACGTGTATAAGATGGCAGGGTGAGTGAGTGCTGTGTAGTTCTGTTCATGCTTGTATTTCATGGTCATGTGCGTAATCATGTTGGTTTATAAGTTTGTGTTGATGTGTGTGTGTCGCTAGCCAAGTGTGGTAGCTACGTATGATGTGTGTGTGCTCTGAGTGCACATTGGACTGTGTTCTTTACAGCACCCCTTGTGAGCAGTAGGCTCCCCTGATTGGCTCCAAAGCCATGTATTTGGGCTGTGCTCAGCTGGTGGCCCTCGTATTAGTGACCTTGTGCTTGGGAGAAGGGTTGAGATAAAATGCTGCTTACGTTTGGAGGTTCAAGTAGTGACCACTGGCACTTTCTAACTCGTGGACAGGTACAATGGCAGGTCTTCTTGTTGCACAGCAAACATATGGTGAGCCATAGTGACACTTTGCCCTGTGTCACCAGATATTGTGTGCATATGTACGTACGTATATGTGTGTGTGTGCAGACAATTGAGTAGCCCCAAGAGGCTGTGTGTGGACCATCCAGTTACAGACCTTACTCTGACTGCAATGACTTGGGAGGTCACATAGCAGGTGTGATGTGTTAAAGTATTGGAACATGGCACCACCCACATACATAGCTGTTAGTCCAGCTAAAGGCCGTTGCAGCCAGGAGTGATGGTCATAGCCAGAAGTGATGCATGATTATAGAAACCATGCTCCATGCCAGATTTGCTAATGTGGTATGCTCCAGCTAGTGCTGGGCCAGGTGGTGTCTCCTGGTGACCTTGAGGGTCGTCTGGTATAACTGTTGTTTGCTCCATGCCAGATTTGCTAATGTGGTTTGCTCCATGCCAGATTTGCTTGTGGTTTCCAACCAAACACTAAAAGTTACCTTGTGGCCGGTGCTGAAGCACTGGGACATTCTTGCATAATGTTTCTTATGTAATTAATATGTTTCTTAATTAAACATAACAGAACTGCATATGGAGATCCAAGTAAGCTGAACGTGCAGGCTGTGAGCTAAGAGGGTTGTTGTTTGCCAGACAGGGGGAATATTCAAAACTGTCTACCACTCACTGGCCCTCACAGGTATGTGTACAGAAGTCACACCTCTCCTTGTTGATGGCTGGCGGTGTTGACTCCTGGTTGCCTTGAAAGCCTTATGTGTGGGCTCTGGTGACTGTGCTGCTGTTTGTGTGCTTCTGAGAGCACACAGATCAAATTGTGGTTGACTGTGTTTCAGTTGGTGTGCTTCTTCTCAGCCCTGAGTCTGTTGAACTCTGTTCTACATTTGTTAAGCTGCACTTGACTGCATTGTGCAGACGTGTGTGTGTGTGTGTGTGTGTGTGTGTGTGTGTGTGTGTGTGTGTGTGTGTGTGTGTGTGTGTGTGTGTGTGTGTTTGTGTGTGTGTGTGTGTGTGTGTGTGTGTGTGCTGGCCTATCACAGTACGCACACTGTCCCGTATGTCCGATAGTCGTACAACATGGTACAACAGGTTTTCTATAGGGAGCTACTGTACATACTCATTTATACATACTCATTTATGTATGTACAGTCAACACTGCCTGTACAAATTGGGACAGCGGATTCTATATATAGGGAGCTACTCTTATCATTTTGACTGTTTTGTGTGGCATCCATATGTATAACATTGTATGGGCTATGTTGACCGTATGGGACAACTGGTTCCTACAGTGAGTGTTTCTGTAGGGCTATGTTGACTGTAGGTGTTTATGTTGTGGGGCAGCTCAAGCTACAACTTGCACATGCAGTATAGATATTGTATACTGTAGGAACTACACACTGAATCACGTGTTAGTACTACAAGTGCATATTGCACATCAACCTGCGGTGTGAACCAGACAAGTTGGCGTTTCAGTATGTGATGTCTTCACTACATTTCCTTATTGGGCTGGTAAGATGCGGAGCAGTACTGTTGTGGCTTGAGCTGCTGCTGCAACAACTGGGTACGTGTGTCCACACCTACCGCTGTGCCACAGCAGCGTATGGCATGTGTCCAGTGGTACACTATAGGGCTGGAGTCACATCAGGTCAGCCTGCTGTTTGCATAGCTGTCAACATGTGCCTTGTAGCTTGTAATGAGCTGTATAGCTGGTATGTGGAGGGGTGTGGTGGTGATGTTAGTAATTTGTACTGGTCTGTGTATCTCGTTGCAGCCTCTGGTACTATAGGGTTGGAACACAGAGAAGGCATGTGTAGATTGGAATTTAGTGTGTGTGTGGCCATGGGGGGGGAGAATTAATGTGGCAGTAGAGTGCCATACACAATACCAGCACAAGCCATCTAGCTTGTATGCAGAGACAGCCCATCACGACTGTCCCCTCCTCTGTGTGGCCCCCATGTGCAGCGATGAGTCATGACCTCTGACCTGTGCAGTGTGTACTGTATGCATGCTGTAGTGATGTTATCACACATGTCTTGCCACTCTTGTCACCTCAGGTCTCCACTGTGTACCCACACCTGTGTGCATCTGAATACTGTCACATGTACTGCATCTCCCTGGCAGGTGTCAGGTGCAAGACCTTTGTACTCCGAGGGGGTTGTTGTTTGCGGTGTGAACCAGACAAGTTGGCATTTCAGTATGTGATGTCTTCACTACATTTCCTTATTGAGCTGGTAAGATGCGGAGCAGTACTGTTGTGGCTTGAGCTGCTGCTGCAACAACTGGGTACGTGTGTCCACACCTACCGGTGTGCTGCAGCGTATGGCATGTGTCCAATGGTACACTACAGGGCTGGAGTCACATCAGGTCAGCCTGCTGTTTGCATAGCTGTCAACATGTGGCTTTTAGCTTGTGATGAGCTGTATAGATGGTAAGTACATGGAGGGGTGTGGTGGTGATGTTAGCAACTTGTAGTGGTCTGTGTATCTCGTTGCAGCCTCTGGTACTTCAGGGTTGGAACACAGAGACGGCATGTGTGGATTGGAATTTAGTGTGTGTGGGGCCATGGGGGGGGAGAATTAATGTGGCAGTAGAGTGCCATACACAATACCAGCACAAGCCATCTAGCTTGTATGCAGAGACAGCCCATCACGACTGTCCCCTCCTCTGTGTGGCCCCCATGTGCAGTGATGAGTCGTGACCTCTGACCTGTGCAGTGTGTACCTTATGCATGCTGTAGTGATGTTATCACACATGTCTTGCCACTCTTGTCACCTCAGGTCTCCACTGTGTACCCACACCTGTGTGCATCTGAATACTGTCACATGTACTGCATCTCCCTGGCAGGTGTCAGGTGCAAGACCTTTGTACTCCGACCCTCAACACCCACCAGCTCACTCCCACTCAGTCTCATATAGCTATAGCTACATAGGTTGGGCCTTCTCTTTGACGGCGAGCATGAACATGAGTTACCCAACATGTAGTGCCCCCTTCCCGTCTCCCCCCGCCCCCCCACACACAGACACAGACACTGGTGGAGGAACAGTGAGAGAAATGAGTGCAGGTAGGGCAATGAGTTTGTGCATTTGACAAGGACAGTGAAATTGTTTTATCTTTATCTGTTCCCTTAATTCCTCCCCCTATATAGGCCTCCTGAAGGCTGTC
>OX465035.1:7024673-7042173 GCA_949841015.1 Aplysina aerophoba | reverse complement strand
TGAATACTGAAATATGTGAGACATCAACACTTTGGGAAGCCAACAGTTTGGAGAATATTCTGGAACTCAAATGTTTCCATTTCAAATTCAGAACTGGCATCAATTTGAAGGAGAACCTGAAATGGGTATGACCACACAGCACACACACATTCAGAGGTAACCTCCACCAACTGTCAGCAGCAACAACCAGCACACTGTACATGAACACAGCATCAACACATGGCATGGTACCTTACACCCATCTTACAGCCACACACACATAATAATGTACACGTACAGCATCAACACATGCATGACTGTATATGAATGCACACACACAGCATACCAGGTCTGCCGTCTTGCCAATTCTGCCAATCACTGACTGTGGACATCCCCTTGGTCAATGAGGGTCAAGCGGCCCTTCCTCCCTGCAGGGGACACAGCACCACACACGTACAGTGCTGGGCCACTTGTCAGCCACCGTCACCACACTGACATGTACACTGGTACGAGGGGCAGTCTGACTACATCACACCACACACTACAGACCCCGCCCTACCACTACAGAGTGGGCCTGCATGCACTGCACAGTGTCCCCACCTGACACCACTGTGACTGGTCCCTTGACGAGTGAGGGCCGGTCTGGAGTAGTTCTTCACCAGCTGGAGAGGAAGGTGCTCCTCAAACGACGACAACTGCTATGGCAGCATCGCTCTCCTGTCCACCTTAGGACCAGCCTGTCTCCTTCGGTGGCTCTTCTGCTTGCTTCCTCCATTGCATGTGGTGCACGGGAGGTTACACAAAATTGCATAAAGGTGTCGTGTTAGAAAAGAGCAGTTAAAGGTACAAATGAAGAAGACGTGAAATGTGTGCAGAAATAAAGGCAATGCCTTACACAAGAATAATGAGCAAAACTGGTAACGGTTTAACAATGTCACTACCAATACAGTGACAGATGTAATGTAGCCAATGTTGAATCATGGGACACAGACTGTGTCTTCAGGTACCTAAAATATGAAAGGCAACAAAGGCAAGAGCAGATAAAACTCTACAGGCCACTCCAGTAACTCCAAAGTCTGTGGTGTACAAGAGGAACCTCAACACACCAAACACACATGACAAAAAACAGATAAGTGTGTGTGTGGGGGGAGGGGAGGCTAGCTGTTAGTCCATGCAAACTGTCCCTTCAACTCCCTAGCAAAGCACACAACCAGGCTCCTAGTGAAGTAAGAATTTTGAGTTAGTGCTGGCCACCAAGAGCTCTAGCTCTTTGAGGCAAGAGAACACATACATTTTTACCTGTCAAGTACACACACTCTTGCACATGCATGCACGCACGTGCATACACACACACACACACACACACACACACACACAAACACACACACACACACACACACACACCTTACACACCTTACACACCTTACACAGAGTGTAACAAACATACCAATCGGGTGTAAAGTTCCTTCCTCAGATTCTCAATGTGTTGTTGCACAATGTCTGCATACTCCATTGCTGAAATGAGCACCTCCCAGGTGGGAGGTTGGCGGCCTTGCCCACCGCTCCATCTGGTGAGACCAGCCTGTACTGCCTCCTCCTCATCCAGGGGTTGGCTACTGAAACAAGCGTCTATTGTCTCTGTGAGAAGCCCCACCCCCTCAAGGACTGCCCTCCCCTTTGTTGCAGCTTTTCTGCTCACATACTTTCTGAAGAGTATGAGTTGGTCTGGATGGTCTGCAGAGAAGGCACAACACTTCACAGCACATTCCTCACAAGTGACAGAGCTAACCAACTCACCAGACACGTTCTGGGACAACACAGGGTCTCTTCCACTATCAACAGTGGAGGCTCCAGTGTGTGAAATATCTAAGGGAGATCACATGTGAAAGGGTTGGGTTAAATGAACACACTCCACATCAGGTGACTGCATACACATACAGGTACACACCACCAGTCAATTTAACTTCACGTTAAAGGTGTCACAGTAGAGTCACAGCCACTACCAACACACGAACGTATGTACCTTCATTAAAGGCAAGATCTTTTTTGAGAGCTTCAATGTCCTGCTGGGCAATCTCTGCAAACGCAATGGCCTGAACAAGCACTCTCCATGTGGGAGATTGAAAGCCTTTGCCCCCACACCATTTGGTCAGCCCTTCCTGTACTGCTCCTTCTTCATTTGAGGGATGGGCAGTGAAGCATGCCGCTATTGTGGGCGCATCAAGCCCCACTCCTTCAAGGACTGCCCTCCCCTTGCCTGCAGCTCTTCTGCTGATATGCCTTCTGAATAGCATGAGGTGATGTGGATGATCTGCAGAAAAAGAAAGACTCTGCACACTCACATTCTTCCAAAGTGATATACTGGATCACCAACTCACCATACACCTTTTCTGACAAGATGGCATCATCACTCTGTGGTGAATCTGTTGAATCTGCTGATGAGGTGAGAAGTGGAGGAATAGAATACACTGTACTGATGTACACCTCCCCCCCCCCCCCACACACACACACAAACACACATACCAGCCTTCTGTGGTGACATGGCCCTTTTGTTTGAACAGGAAGTTGGGTTTTGCTGCGCATGCACTCTCTGCTGCTGTTTACTCGTCTGAAGTGTACCCATTCTAGTCACATTTGAACTCTGTAGTGAATCTGCTGAAGAGGTGAGAAGTGGAGGAATGGAACACACTGTACAGACATACATACACATCCACCCCCCACAACACACTCACACCTCCCCCCACAGATCCCACACACAAGCCTTGGGCTGTGATACTACTGTGTGCAGTACTGTGGTGGCTGAGCAGCATACACAGCTAGTGCAAGAATGTGAAAATCCCAATGCAGTAAAGGCAGGATTATGTTATGCAAGCACATACAGTACAGGTGCTTCATCAAAGAATGCACAAAAGGTCCCCACCTCCTCCTCGTCCTCCTCCTGAAGTGGGGTCCACCAACTGGAGTATCGTAGGATTGGAGGGGTGGGGCTTAAGCTACGAGTTGATGGAAGAAAGAGTGTAGAGACATTCACTGAGTTACACAAACATGTTTTTGCATGGGTCTTAAAAGTAACAGCTACAAACTGGTCAAGCATGCTACGTACAACTTCCTAGTTTATGGCGAGAAATAATAAAGCACATTAAACAATTCTACCGGCCACCAGTAGCTCTAAAGTCATTGGTGCACAAGAGGTGCCAGCACACCAACACCAAACACACTTACATACATTGCACATGGACATAAGCAACAGTTGGTAATACACAAAGATATACATATACTGTACATACACAAAGATACACATATACTGTACATACACAAAGATACACATATACTGTACGTACACAAAGATACACATATACTGTACATACACAAAGATACACATATACTGTACATACACAAAGATACACATATACTGTACGTACACAAAGATACACATATACTGTACGTACACAAAGATACACATATACTGTACGTACACAAAGATACACATATACTGTATGTACACAAAGATACACATATACTGTACGTACACAAAGATACACATATACTGTACATACACAAAGATACACATATACTGTACGTACACAAGATACACATATACTGTACATACACAAAGATACACATATACTGTACATACACAAAGATACACATATACTGTACATACACAAAGATACACATATACTGTACATACACAAAGATACACATACCGTATAGCGGGAAATTTTGGATCGGTGCAAATTTTCGTATATTTCGTATGATGGCTTGCCATACGAAAATAAATACTACGAAAAGTTTTACATTCGAAATTATTTTAATGCCGTCACATTGTGAACGCGAGCAATCTCCCACATAGTACGTCGATAGAGCAATGGCTTTGTGCCGGTACTTCAAGCCTTTGGACGTGGGCGTCGTTCCAGACCCCAGTAGATCTCTGTCCGCAGATGTTAGCCCTGGAGCGATTAAAGACGCCAACGAAGCTGTGAGAAATGCGTCACAAGGAAGCAGTAAGCTTAGAGGAAAATACGCCAAGTTCACACCAGAACAAAAGGCATCGATCGGCGAGTATGCCTCGCTGCACGGCAGCTATTCATCGTTTTTTGAAGCAGTTGGGAGTCGAAATGAAGCCTACTTCGGTTCAGACTTGGAAAGGGAAGTATCTGGCCGAAATCAGCCGCAAGTGGAAAGCTGGTGAGATGAGCGATCTCAGCATCAAGTCCTTGTGCGTCAAGAAGCATGGGAGACCTTGTAGACGTGGTACCCCCTCACCATCGACTCCACTGAAAATGACGACATTATTGACACGCGTACTTGCCAGGATCAGGAGGCGTAGAATTATCCGCGCACGCGAACATACGAAAATAAGAATACGAAAGTTTTATTCTAAAGGCCTTACAGCCATTTATACGAAAATTTGCACCGTCCAAAATTTCCCGCTATACGGTAAACTGTACATATACAAAGATACACATAAACTGTACATATACAAAGATACACATAAACTGTACATATACAAAGATACACATATACTGTACATACACAAAGATACACATATACTGTACGTACACAAAGATACACATATACTGTACATACACAAAGATACACATATACTGTACATACACAAAGATACACATATACTGTACGTACACAAAGATACACATATACTGTACATACACAAAGATACACATATGCTGTACGTACACACTATAGCTACATTACACACCTACACTCAACCAACCTCCTTGGGTTGTAGCTCCTCCATCATCTTCCTCCCAAGTGACTTCATCTTTGGGTAGCCATCTGCTGCCATGATGACTTCACAATACTTCATCAGAGTGTTCACATTCGCATGATTTGCCAAGTGCTCATACAGGATCTCTTGTGCATCTTCTTCGTTTGTAGCGGCATCGATGTGAGCCTTCACGTCCTGTGTGATCACTCCCAGGCGTTTTAGCCTCCAAAGGCTAAACCTGGCATTGATGACTGAAAAGAACTCGGGCTCGTGTTTTGTGAGAAGTTCAGAAACAGGAAATGTTGTGGCTGCATGGTATCAAAGAAACCCAACACAAAGCCTAACAGGCCTCCTTTTTCACACGACATAGCTGCATTACAGGCAATCTTAGATGATTTTCACGTGTAGAAAATAGAAATCACTGTAAACAAGCCTTTCAAAGATTGCACAGCCTTTGAGTGAACTGTTCACTGATGAAGATGTTGAAGGTACGTATGACATAAGGGGTCAACGAACCTACGTATTATCTCTATACGTACCTCTGTACTGACAGCTAGCAAGCCCATGCAAACACATATAGTCGGACTGTTTCCTGTGCAGTGGACCTTGTGTTAAGCAACATATGGTATATACCCGAATAGTGCAGGAAATCACTGGATCTATATAAACCAAATACAGACAGCTAGTGTGTGTTACATATGTACATGTGTTGGCCCTTTCAAGAAGACAGGAACAAGTATTTCGAGTTAAAAAACTCGTGGGGCGCTGATGGGGCGCCCCAAACTCGAACTATTTGCTAGTAATGTCCACATTTGTCATGCCATATAGCATCACTCTAAATCCTGGAATGACCCAGGATGCACCACACAGAGGTCTGCATGGATGCATCAGGGTTTTAGATACAAGCCAAGACAGCTGTGCTTAAACATCCACACTCACAATCACATCAAGTTGGCAATCGTAGGGAGGTGCATTAATTAGCTAAGTGTTTGTATGTTTTGCACAGGATAGAGCCCTGCAGTTACACAGCGTCATACACTCTGTTACCTAACTGTTCTAATCCAGCTAGCTAGCTAGTCTTCGTTTTACGTGCAGAACAATGCGAGAACGTTCAATAAATGGCCGTTCAGCCTCGGTAGCAATAGGAGCTGTAACCCGAAATTAAGATTTGTTTAAGCTTCTAAGCAACAATACTCTTCTTGAAACTATTCGTGAACAACTTTCGTTCGTTTGGTAAAGGACAAAATGATAGGAAAGACGATTTCTAACCGGGTAAACAGAAGCCTCCCGGGCGGCCATTTTGTTACCAGGCCTCTTCTTTTTTCGGCTGTTTCTTCTCGAAAACGTCCTGCGCAGGCTTGGTGATGGCTTAGTATTATAACGAAGTGATTTTAAATACTTCTCATTTGATCAAATGGCTGCGTAAGTGAAGACAAAGCGAGTAAAAGCTTGGTAAAGTCGAGGAAAGCTGAGCGCCGCCATTTTGTGACAGATATCTATATCTATATCTATATCTATATCTATATATCTATATATATAATTATTTGAGAATGTTTGTTTGTTTGTTTGTTTGTTCGCAGTAAACGCAAAAACTACGGAACGGATTGACTTCAAACACTCAGGAATTACAAAGAGAGGAGAGAAGGAGATCCTTTGGCGATGGCCATGTATGCCCTTGCCACGCTGCCTCTCATACATAGGCTTGGAGAAGTGACACAGTCCTGGTATGCAGATGATGCGTCGGCTGGGGGTAGACTGGAGGGTCTTCGCAGATGGTGGGATAAGCTAGACACTCTGGGTCCAAAGTTTGGATATTTCCCCAACGCAGGCAAGACATGGCT
The DNA here is from genome assembly GCA_949841015.1 of Aplysina aerophoba. Lineage (NCBI taxonomy): Eukaryota > Metazoa > Porifera > Demospongiae > Verongiida > Aplysinidae > Aplysina > Aplysina aerophoba. The sequence goes on along the minus strand of OX465035.1, from coordinate 7,035,624 downwards.
GGTGGTGAAGCCGGAACATTTGAAAACAGCAGAATTTCAATTCCAAGGTACAGGGGTGAAGATCACTAGCCAGGGACAGAGGCACCTTGGGTCCGCCCTGGGTGCCAAGGCTTTTGTTGAGGAATATGTCATTGAAAAGGTCACAGGATGGGTAAAGGAGATTGAGAAGCCATCGACCATCGCGAGATTCCAACCTCAGGCAGCACACACAGTGTTTACTCATGGAATGATGCACAGATGGACCTTCCTGATGCGAACGATTCCTGGAGTGGAGGATCTGTTTCAGCCCCTTGAACAGGCAATTCGACACCAGTTCTTACCAGCACTAACTGGAAGACTTGCCCTCAGTGATACAGAAAGGGAGTTGATTGCACTGCCAGCGCGCCTGGGAGGCCTTGGCATCCCTAAACCTTCACGTTCCGCCAGACTTCAGCAAGAGGCTTGTGCAGAGGTAACAGCTCCATTGGTGGACCTGATTAACGCCAGGGCCGGAGAGTACCCAAAGTCAGTGCAGCAGGAACAGAGACAGGTGAAGTCTGCAATACGCTCAAGACACCAGGAGTTAATTGCTAAGGAAGCTGAGGATGTCAAAGGAAGAATCACAGGGGGTCAGCGGAATGGAGTGGAGCAGGCAAGTGAGAGAGGTGCGTCAACCTGGCTCACGGCCATCCCGTTGGCAAAGTATGGCTTTGGACTGAACAAACAGGCTTTCAGAGACGCTATCTGCCTGAGATATGGCTGGACACCGGAGAGGCTGCCCTCGCACTGCCCTTGTGGGGAAGGGTTCACAGTGGCTCACGCATTTAGCTGTCCAAAAGGAGCCTTGCCGTCAATCAGGCACAATCAAGTCCGGGACACTACTGCAAGGCTGCTCACAGAGGTTTGCCCCAGTGTTGAGATTGAGCCAACTCTCCAGCCCCTGAATGGAGAGAGTTTCCCCCTAAGATCCACCAACACCGAGGAAGGCGCAAGGCTCGACATAAGGGCACAGAACTTCTGGGACACCAGCAAGAGAAGTGCATTTTTTGACGTCCGAGTGTTCAACTCACATGCATCGTCCAACAGCAAGTCAACAACAAAGGCCTGTTACAGGAGACATGAGAGAGAGAAGAGAAGAGAGTACGAGAGACGGATCCTGGAAGTGGAGCATGGCACCTTTACCCCTCTGGTTTTGTCTACCAGCGGGGGATGGGGACCTTCAGCAACTGTCGCCTTCAGAAGACTGGCAGGGTTAATCGCCACAAAGCACAACCAAGCCTATAACACTACCCTCCAGTTCATCAGGTGCAAGATCTCCTTCTCTCTCATTGACTCCGCATCAATGTGCCTTCGGGGGCCACGTTCATCCTTCCATGCCCCGGCAAACGACATCAACTTTTGTGATCAACCACTGGACCTCGTCCGCAGAGAGGCCCAGCTGGGTGACTAGATCTCCTTCACTCAGTGAAAATTTGAACACAATTAACCCAGATCAGATCCGCTCACGGAAACATTTTCATAATTTTACGACTTGAAGTATATATAGGTGTTTTTTTATTTTTTTATTTTTTTATTTACCATGTGTATATCTCAGGCAGTGCGCATGTGTGCCTGGTTCTAATTATATATATAATATTTAAAAAAAAAAAGAAAGGAATTACAAAGAACTACCCGAAGAGTGTCCTCTGCGGTTTGAAATCTCCCGTCTTAGTGTTCTTGGGGAGATATGGTTACATTTCCGGTTTTCCCTTCGCGGCCGACCGCCATTTTTACTTATCTTCTTTCCACTTCCGGCTCTTGCTTAGACGCCTAACACAGAGCGCTTCACAAACACAGCAAAACTATGGCACGAATTGACAACAAACGCTCTGGAATGACAACTAACATCCCAGAAAGTGTCCTCCGCGGGTTGAAATCTCCCGCCTTAGGGTTCCCGTGGAGATATCGTGACAGTTCCGGTTTTCCATTCTCGGCAGACAGCCATTTTTACTTTTCTCCCTTCCACTTCCGGCTCTTGCTTAGACGCCTATATAACACAGGCTGGAACATAGTCTGACGTAGCCCAGACGGTCAGACCCCTTCCAGCCATTTTATGTCACGCATAAAAATGGAGGCTGGAAGTGGGACTGGCTACGTCAGACTAGCTGGAACACACAGAACGCTTTTGCAAAACGACGTCGACCGCGCGCCACATCGCTACTGAATTGCAAGCGGACATGCATAGACAAGTTCATGTACATTCAGGCACGCCTTGCAAGTTCAACCATTATATGCATGCATGCTTTGCACGAAATTACCCTGAAGCACTGTCACATTGTGGCCATGGGCATGACCTTACTTCAGTTGCCCAACTCTCTGTAATTAACAAAGCTGACATTAGAAGTGCTCTTGATAAAACACTGGCGTCAGAGCGCTTTTGCCAAAACGCTATGCTAGCATATATATATACGAACATGAAGCCATACAAAAACCTAATTCTGAAAACAATACACAATTCATGCAAGCACATACGGTATGTACAGGTGCTTCATCAAATAATGCACAAAGGTTCCCACCTCCTCCTCCTCCTTCTTCTGAAGTGAGGTCCACCAACTGGAGAATTTTAGGATCAGAGGAGTGGGGTTGAAGCTACGGGTTGATGGAAGAAAGGTTGTAGAGACAGTCACTGAGTTACACAAACATTACATGAGGAGAATGTGTGGGATTGCATGGGTCTTGAAAGGAACAGCTACAAACTGGTCAAGCATGCTACAAGTTCAGAGGTGCATCTGTACGTAGTGTTGTGACTGCATGTGAACACAAATTTTGATAAACTCCACCCACCTGTGCTCCTTCAATGTGACAGAACCACACTCTTTGGTCTTTCGAGTACTCTTGGTGTTGCGAAGACAAATTGCAGACCAAGGTGTCCTCCTCACTTGTGACTGCAAAATGGCTAGGGAGCACTTCACATGGGCATTCAAAGGCAAAAATGGGTTTGACTTTCTCAGCAAATTTGGAACCAAACACTGCTCGGGCAGATGTCTGGATGGCTGCCTCGACAGTGGATCTCACTGCAGTGCAGTGCTCATGCAGCTTGGCTACACTGCGTTTTGCATGAACGGAAACAATCGGGATGATGCGAATGCACCCAGCGGATTCAACTATTGCTATGTCCAGACCTTTCCATTGAAACCTTATTGCCAGGCGAGTGTTCTTCTTTCTGACCACCTTCCAACCTTTGTTCGCTAGCTCCACTGCAAGTCGAGCAAAGATGCCATGCGGAAGGTCTTCCGTTGAAAGAAAGGCATTAGCCTGGAATTGGAATGCAACCATTAGAGGGGCTACACTGCCGTGCTCAGACACATTCTCCTTGTCTTCTGACGGGAGTGCAGTAGGTATGAAGTACTCTAGAGTGTCAGCGCTAGGCAGCGACAAGCAGGCTGCCACACCGAGGTAGCACAGGCAGCGCAGGAGCCACACTGGGTCTACCTCCTTGGAGATGCCCAGCTCATTGAATAGGCTTGTATCCAATGACAGAATGCCTGTCTCCTTAAAGATCCTGACAGCAATGCACTTTGGATCCTTGAATTCTACAGCCAGGAGCTTTGACACCACCTGAAGAAACACACTGCTATCTGTGCAGACTGTGTGGGAGACGTCTTCACGGTCGATGAAAGTGAAGACACCAAGGGAGTGAAATAGCTGCAAAAGGCTAAGGAATTCACGACTTGGGTCAGCCGAAGTGATGCACTTGAGCTCATGGGCATGATCCAGTAGCTCAGAGAAATCGAAGAACTTCTGATCAACCATTCGGGATACCATCTCAAATTGATACCACGCGATAGGTATCTTGGCATTGAGAGCACCGGCAGGATGGGAGAGGACCTCACGCAGGTTGTTAATGCTGGCTTGCTCCCTCACAGTGCGCTCTGAGACTTCCTGATGTGGCAAGTTGTTCACCAGGTGGAACAGCTGGCCTTCTAAATTGGGAATTAGGCTGGAGTAGTAAGGCTTATTCTCGAGCTGTTTGATTTGCCTGCCGATCTCTTCAGTTGCTGTTGTGATATTGCCCATTTGCTCTAATTGATCCGCAAAAGTGCCTACTAGGACAGTACGGAGGGGCGGCAGACAATTATCCACTAGCAATGCTCGCACATCACCTGACACCTTGTGCACTAGGGTGTACACACTGGACAGGGATCGCAGCATCATTGCCCATGCTGTTTCGGGCCTTGACCCTGATGACACCACTGTGGTGTCATCAGGTCTATACGTTATCGGTACTGGTGCATTGAGGCCCTCTGCAGCATTGAACACTAGCACGTATGTGCAAGGGACATCCAGCAACAAGGGGAGGACAGCTTGGAAGCTAGGTTGTCCACCTGTGTCTAACAGGTGGACAAACCTAGCACCATTCAACAGTATGCCCTCCCCCAGACTGGGATTACGCATAAGACGGAAATGTGCTTGTTGAAACGCAGACACATCTGCAGTGTTAGCAGAAGGCTGGAGAGGGAGTGAATCGCTTTCAGTGTCACTGGGGTCTGCACGAGAGCTATGAGAGGTAGCTTTACTGGCAGCGATATGTGGACTGATTTCAATTACTGGTTGTGCCAATTTGCCGCGTCGGTCTTCTGGGCCATCCGCTGGTATGTGGTACTTACGCTTCTGGCAGGAAGACTTGATGGAGCTGGCCATTTTGTCATCAGTGAGGGGCAACCACACAGAGGTTCCTTCCACAGCATACTTCTCAGCTGAAATGGTGACCACATCAGGCTTTTCCATTACACCTGTGCTGGTTTTCACTTCTTTGGGCTTATCGTGTACGAGTAGGTGTTTCAGACAAGATTTACCCTTGCCTGGAGGACCTGCAAAAATACAGCAATTGATTGCGACTTTCACAGACCCCTGCTTCTTCACTGCCTCTTCGTAGTCAGAGCGCCATGTGGGAGGTTTTTCAGGCTCTGCAGCAAACAAGAAGTGATACTAGCTTACTACAAAAAATTAACTCTCTAGACACACTGTACATGAGGGAAGTGAAAATATATATTTAGAAATGTGCAAGGGACCACTGTAGGCTATATGTGTACAGGGTTACTGAAAATAGCCAACTACTTCTTCACCATACAGCGGTGGCACATTACGGGCACATGGGAAAGGAGTAATGGGGAGACAGAGAGAATACATAGTAGCAGGCTAGATAGCTAGGAGTGCTGACAGAGAGAGCAATTAAAAAGAGATGAACCAATAGAAGATACTGGATACACATGCAAGAGAGATTCAGCGCAGGTGAGAAGCGGCAGAGACCTCTCTAAGGCAGCTAGCAGATGAAAAAGTGATCCAGAACACTGTGGCACTGTTTCAGACTTCATGCTGCACCGGCTACAGTGCTACTGCTGATTTGCACAGTTTAAGTCTAAACCTGATGCATCCATACATCTACTGCTCCATGTCGAGAAATGTTTGAAGATGTTGTGGAGAAAGTCCTCGAGTAGGGTGGGTTGACAATTTAAGATAATCCTGAGCTGGTAGACTTAATCCCTTTCAACAATACTCCCATATTGATGGCTAAAGAGGTGTACAATGTGGGATGGCCTGTCTAGGATGTGTCTACAGTATGCATTTTTTATTCATTGAAAAATGGCCGCCATACCGCCAGTAATTCATATCCGTCAAAGTGAAATCAATTGCCTCGTCAAACACAGAAGCCATGATCATACATAAATGGATACCTAATACAACATTGATACCAAACCTATACCTATAAACAGGGCATGTGATTAACCCTCTCACCCATGCACTTAATAATGAAACGTCTCACCGAACTTTTTTAACCGTTGTGTACAGACTAACCAGTGTGTGCATCTATACCAATAGGGTATCATTTTGTATAGGATCCATAGAGGCATAAACTAGTATGATACACAATAGTAAGCTGAAGGCCATTGTCCCACATAAGCAAATTGGCCGTCACGTACAGAGCTGCAAATGTTCTCTTCAAGTTGTGTGATTGCATTACACTATTGGCATGCGTCCTGGGTCAGAGGATTAATTCCCACCAGTGCAAGCTCACCAGATTCAGTTTCAGATTCAGTAATCCCCAGTAGCTCCTTGGCAGTGCTGAGGTCACCACGAGTAATAGCTTCCTCCAGAGGTCCAGGGTCCTTGATGCCAGCAAGTGCACCTTTAGGAGAACAAGAACAGTTCACTGTGAAAAGTGTACAAATAGCATTCTGGGAGGGAGAAACCCAGCCACAAACAAGTATTTCGAGTTAAAAAAACTCTTGGGGCGCCGATGGGGTGCCCCAAACTCGAACTACTTCCTAGTAATAGTGCCCACATTTGTCATGCCATATAGCATCACTCTAAATCCTAGAATGACCCCAGGATCCACCACGCAAAGGTTTGCATGAATGCATCAGGGTTTTAGATACAAATCAACACAGCTGTGCTTAAACATCCACACTCATTGGAAAGTTGGCAATTGCATGGGATCGAAGGTGCATTAATTAGCTAAGTATTTGGATGCTTTGCACAGGATTGAGCCCTGCACGTACACAGCTTCATGCACTCTGATACCTAATCCAGCTAGCTAGTCTTATTACGTGAGGAACAACGTTCATAAAATGGCCTTTCAGCCTCGGTAGCATTTGGAGCTGTAACCCACAACTAAGATTTATTTAAGCTTCTAAGCAACATTAATCTTCTTGAAACTATTCGTGAACAACTTTCGTTCGTTTGGTAAAGGAAGAAATGATAACAAAGACGATTTCTAACCGGGTGAACAGAAGCCTCCGGGGCGGCCATTTTGTTATTGGACCTCTTCTTTTTCCGGCTGTTTCGTCTCGAAAACGTCCTGCGCAGGCTTGGCGATGGCTTAGTATTATAAAGTAATGTTCTTAAATACTTCTCACTTAATCAAATAGCTGCGCAAATGAAGACAAAGCGAGTAAAAGCTTGGTAAATTCCAGGTAACCCGTGCGCCGCCATTTTGTGACAGATATATATATATATATATATATAATTATTATATATATTTATATATATATATATATATATATATATATAATTATATATATATATATATATATATATAATTATATACAGTGCAAGTTGCAATAAATCATACTAATCTAAAGTAAATAAATAAATAATATAATATAATATAATTGTATGGGGCCCTGGATGGCTTGGTGGCTAAACACTTAGTATGCCAGTAAAGTATGGGGAATTTAATGGACTGTAAATTAGACAGATTTTTTAATTAGGCCTTTCGTCTCCTGCAAATTGCAGGCAAATTGACAATATAAATTCTCATAGAACAACACATCTTGTATGATACATTAATATTGATAGATAGCGTGGTTTCAATACGAATAAAAATGTTGGCAAGTAGCAATGAAACTTTGTACACATGGTGAGGTGGTCCATAAGACTACTTCATTACAAGGATTTCTTAATTAGACGTTTGCTGTCCTAGGTAGACGGCCAAGTACATAATATAGATACTACGGCAGTATAATTGTACTTACATTTATATTGCTCCGGTATTAGCAAAGCATTGCGTGTGAGGGATTTATATTGCGGGCGACTTTTGAAAGCGCCTTTCTCGAAGGAGAAGAGTTTCACGCTGCCTTCGGGTGGCTAGTCGAGCACGGGGCAACATGGTGCGTAATATTCTCCCGGAAAGCGCGCCATCGATTGCTGTCTTGGTACTGCCGTCGTCTACAATGGCTGCCGTCTAGAAGGCCCTTACACCGTTGCCTCGGAAAAGTAACCGGAGCGGCGCAGACACTTGTGAACGCTTTCATCCACTGTCGCTAAGGTATGCCAAGTGTCCCTAGCGTTGAAAAGCTTTGCGCGCACGTTGCCTCTCTGAAATCATCTTCAGAAATAGCGCGCCCATTGCTTACTAGAGGGGCTGAGGGCCTCTTAAATCTACAGGACCTACGTATAAGAAATGCTAGTTGCCCGGTGTGCCTGCGGTCCTTGCTTGCTGAGTGTGTTTACAGCCAATGCATATACATGCTACTTATAGATTGGTATTGATACAGTGCAGTGTGTGTGTGTGTTTGTGTGTGTGTGTGTGTTTGTGTGTGTGTGTGTGTGTGTGTGCGTGCGTGCGTGTGTGTGTGTGTGTGTGTGTGTGTGTGTGTGTGTGTGTGTGCACATGCACGTATATGCACGTGTATACACGTGATGTGATTAGCCCACCAGCTGTGGACAATGTATATACAGCATCATGTGCGTAAATGTGACATATAGCCCCCCTCCAAAGGGAAAGTATTGTAGCCAAATATGACACTGAAGCACCAGAAACACACACCTACTTCAACTACCATTATGCCTATAAGATGATTTGCCACCTGTGACTTCAAAATACCATAATTGGCCAATGCAAGTTGAAATATGTGTGCATGCTGATTGCTCGTGTTCCATAGTGTAGCAAATAAATGACCACTTTCTTTGCTACTGTTCTGAGTTTCATTCTTTGCTAGCTAATATTTTCTTTGACTAACACCAGCACATTTTCCCAACACCAACACCCCATAGCAACAACCGCCGCCACCACATGCAAGTATGCATCTACCACCACCACCCAAAATACACCACCACACAGTGCAAGTTGCCCGAGCATAAGCTTGGTATCTGCATCATTGGGTGGAAGGGAAACACCAACGGCGGAAGTTGCAATGGGTGAAACCACTACGTGTGCAAGCAGAGTCTTATATACCTATATATCCTCCACTTCCACATAATACAACTACCACCACCACAGACCACCACCACACAGTGCAAATTGCTAAAGTGTCTGTGTAGTTTTCATGTACACACCTCCACTTCCACATATACAACTATCACCACACAGACCACCACCACACAGTGCAAGTTGCAATTTACACCACTAATCTAAATAAATAAATAATTAAATAATTAAATAATATAATATAATATAATTAATTCACAGAGGTCCTGGAGGCTTCTGCAGATAAGTGCTCAGTATCCACATAAAATATGAGGAATTTGATGGATTTTAAATTGAACAGATTTCTTAATTTGGCTTTCGTCTTTGTACAGTTTGCCGCCAAAGTGGCTATATAATTTCCCATAGCATAACACATAATGTATGGAACATTTATACTAATAGATGCTGTAGGAATAATTTTAAAGACAAGGTTGCCAGAAAATTATGAAAATCAGACCACCTGACCAAGTGCTCCCTAAGCCCCTGTCATTAGCAGGATTTCTTAATTAGCATTTGCACCTCTTAGATACGAGGATAAGTATATAATATTACAAGTATAGCAGTATAACTGTACCAACATTTATAAAGGTCGAGTATTGATTAAGCATTGCAAATGGAGGCATTTATATAGTGAGCAACTTTTGAGTCTACTTTTCCGAAGAAGGAGGCTTCTACACGTGGCACAGATGGCCATTCCACCTTGTGGCCAACCTTTTGCGTAATATTCTATCGGAAAGTGCGCCATCGCTTGCCGTCTTGATCCCAGCATCGTCTTCAATGGCTGCCGTCTCAAAGGCCTTTACATCGTTGCCACGGAAAAGTGACAGGAGCGACGCAGAAGTGGGTGAACGCCGTGAATCACATACACTAAGGTTTGGCAAGTGTCTGTAGCGTGGAAAAGCCTTATTGCGCACGATTTCGTGTTGAAATCGTCTGCAGAAATGGCGCGCCCTGACCTCACTCGAGCTCGCTCGTACGAACAGCTTCTTAGCCTTGGGTATCCACAGCAATCGGCAAATTTCGTGTACAGGTGATAGTGCCTGCTTGCTGTGCATGTTTGTAGCTGCTTTTGTGTATTTTCCTGCGCTTTAGGCACGTGTGTGTGTGTGTGTGTGTGTGTGTGTGTGTGTGTGTGTGTGTGTGTGTGTGTGTATGTGTGTGTGTGTGTGTGTGTGTGTGTGTGTGTGTGGCATTCATTAAGCCAGTCAGGTCCTGCCAGTACTGCCAGACAAGGAGGTTTCTTGTAAATGTGGTGGTGGTGATTGGGTGGTGTGTGGTGATGTGTGTGTGTGTGTGTGTGTGTGTGTGTGTGTGTGTGTGTGTGTGTGAGTGTGAGTGTGTGTGTGTGTGTGTGTGTGAATTGAATGACGCGGAACATAAGCAGCTATGTGGAGAACTCCCATGCAGAAGTCTGGGTGCTGCGGAGGGCCATTCACTCCAGAGGGGGGCATCATACTCCGGAGTAACATGTCCGGGGGGGACAATTTACTCTGGGGGGCTATTTCCTCCGTGACAGGCCTTTACATCGCTGCCACGGAAAAGTGACAGGAGCGACACAGAAGTGGGTGAGCAGTGTGAATCACGTACGATAAGGTTAACGTTTTAGCAAGTGTCTGTAGCGTGGAAAAGCCTTAGTGCGTACGATTTCGCTTTCAAATCGTCTGCACAAATGGCATGCTCTGACCTCACTTGAGCTCGCTCGTACGAACAGCCTCTTAGCCTTTGGTATCCACACAAATCAGCAAATTTCGTGTACAGGTGATAGTGCCTGCTTACTGTGCATGTTTGTAGCTGCTTTTGTGCATTTCCTGCGCTGTAGGCACGTGTGTGTGTGTGTGTGTGTGCGTGCGTGCGTGCGTGCGTGCGTGCGTGCGTGCGTGCGTGCGTGTACATGTGATGTGATTAGCCCACCAGCACTAAACATGCCTTCAAGGACAAGGTAGCTATGGACAATCTATATACAGCATCGTGTGAGTAAATGATACATACCCCACCCACCAAAGGGAAAGTATTGTAGCCAAATATGACACTGAAGCACCAGAGACACACACCTACTTCAACCACCATTATGCGTAAGATGATTTCCCACCTGTGACTTCAAAATACCTTCACTGGCCAATGCAAGTTGAAATCTGGCCACTGCATGTGCAAGTGAAGTATGTGTCCATGCTGATTGCTCATGTACCATAGTGTAGCAAATAAGATAGTAGGTGTGAGCTTACAGATATAGCCTTCATCACGTCT
>OX465035.1:6949952-7024473 GCA_949841015.1 Aplysina aerophoba | reverse complement strand
AAACCTAGCCCTCACGCAAGTTGCACTGATTGCTGCATCGTGCTGTGCTGGTCCTATCCGGTCGCTGGTGGTGGTGGTTGGAGTTGCATGTTGTTGCTGCATCCCGTACCGACTAGCGCTGATGCTGGCCCTGACCTTTGCACCTTGTGTCATGACCTTTGCACCTTGCACCCTGACCTTTGCACCTTGCGCTTATGGTGTTTCCCTTCTTTCAACTGGTGCAACCATTCCACTGCGCAGATGGTAGTTGTCACTAGTTGCAACTTGCGCTGGTGGTGCTTTATCCTGCATCCACTAGCGCAGATAGTCCACTTGCACACAAGGTGGTTCATCCTCTGCAACTTGCGCTGGTGGTACTATATATATAAATAAATAATATAAATAATTAATTAATGTTCTGGGGATTTGGAGGCCCTCGCGTGCATGCACTAGGTGTGCCTAGGAAGTATGAAAGATTTTAAGACTTTTAAATTTGGCAGAATTTTTAATTAGGCCTTCGTTCTTCTACAGGCTGCCTGCAAAGTGCTAATATAAATGCACATAGAATAACACATAATGTATTACACATTTATACAGATACATAGTGCAGAAATAATTATAAAGAAAACGTTGCTGGAGTATCATGAAACTGAGAGGGCATGGCCAACTGGTCCATACGTCCCTGTCATTAGTGGGATTTCTTAATTAGCTGTTGTACAGTCCAGATTGAGACATAAACATATAATATAGATATTACAGTGACCTTACTGTACTTACATTTATATGGGCTGAGTATTGCATCAGTATTGCATGCGGGATCATTTATGCTGCAAGCGAATCTTCAGTCACCGTTCTGGAAGGAAAAGGCTTTCACACTGCGTGTGCCTCACGATTACGCTTTTGTGCAACAGGCTGCGTAATATCAGAGACGCACGAAGGAACAGGACTGGCAACGCGAGCCGGAAGTTGCCGGAGGGTCGTACAGGTCACGTGTTTCGTTAGCAACGAGAAACTAGCAAAAAGTATTATGATACAGCTCTCCTAGCTAAATTGTCCTTGTTCTTGCCGCCATAGGAAGGAATTGCCACCACAGCTTGGCCTAGTTGCACGAAGGTGTTCTTCCTGTGGCATCTTCCTGCGCGGCATGCAAGCAACTTTAGAAGGGCCACGATAAAGATCAAAATTTGTTACAGTAAAAGCATTAGGACCGCGATAAATCGCTGCCTAAGCAACGCACCACGGATAGCAGTTTGCATCCATACCACTGGACTCACGGAAAACTCCTTGCACGGAAAAATCCTTCGCTCCCAAGTTCGTTCGTCCGCAACGTTCCCTTTTGGGAGCGAAGGATCTCGGCGTACGAGCGTCCCACGGAGGTGCGAGTTTCACGTGCCATAGGTCACTCGTAGTCGTATTATTTCCGCTGGGTATGCGGTGGGTATGTCGAAAGAGGCCAACGATATACGGCGATTTGTAAGCGAACCCTTCGCGAAATCCGCTCATTAACACCTTCCTTGGTTACGGAAGCTGTACGACCCTACTACAATATAGCAGATAGGGAATTTATATGGACTTCCGGTTCGCGTTGCCAGTCCTGTTCCTTCGTGCGTCTATGGTAATATTCTGGCGGAATCAGCGCCATTGGTCTTCATCTTCGTCCCACCGCCGTCTTCAATGGCTGATGCGTCAAAGGCCTTTGGACCGTCGCCTCGGAAAAGTGTCAGGAGCGACGCAGGAGGTGGTGAGCACCCTCTATCACACACCCTAAGGTTTGACTAGTGTCTGTACTGTCGAGAAGCCTAGCGCGTGTGATTTACCTATGCAATTGTCGTCAAAAAAGGGGACGGCCACAGCTCGCTCGAGCGAACAGCTTCTTTAGCCTTCAGGATGGAATGGAAGAGTCACGTTCTAGTATGTTAAACTCAACCAACCACATATTGCTTACACAGGAAAAAGACCACCCCACCACCACCCCCACACAGTGCAAGTTACAATATTACAGGCACCACCACCACCACCACCACCACACAGTGCAAATTACAATGCATGCATTCAGTATATGCGCCATTGCTCTACAAAAAAGATCACCACCACCACCACCACCACACAGTGCAAGTTACAATATTATGACCACCACCACATCTGCCAGAAGAGTATCTGCGCTTGTTGGCCATAGAAAAAGACCACCAGTGCAAGTTACAGCTGAGCCGGGCCAGCACCAGCACCAATCAAACCACCACATCTGCCACAGAGTAAATGTGCTAGATGGTTGAAGAAAAACACCACCAGTGCAAGTTACTGAGGGTCAGGACCTGCACTGCCGCCATTGGAGTGCACAATGCAGCAAGCAAATGTAACTTGCATAAGGGCATGCCATTGAATTTCTGCCCCATACTCTCAATTCAATGGCATGCCCGAATGCAAGCTTACATTTGCTTGCTGCATTGGCGGCAGTGCAGGTCCTGACCCTCAGTAACTTGCACTGGTGGTGTTTTTCTTCAACCATCTAGCACATTTACTCTGTGGCAGATGTGGTGGTTTGAATGGTGCTGGTGCTGGCCCGGCTCAGCTGTAACTTGCACTGGTGGTCTTTTTCTATGGCCAACAAGCGCAGATACTCTTCTGGCAGATGTAGTGGTGGTCATAATATTGTAACTTGCACTGTGTGGTGGTGGTCTTATATATATATATATATACACGAACATGAAGCCATACAAAAACCTAAATCTGAAAACCATACAAAGGCGCCCCAAAAATGTAGGAAGAAAGTGGACCTTTGTTAGAGACATTTGAGTGCTCCTTTAGAAGTACAACAAAAGTCCACTGTGAACAAGCAACACACAAAACAACACCCCTCTGCAACTGCATCAAGTACAAACAGTAGGCAGCTGTCTGGTCACTTGTCACCTGCTAGGAGTAAACTGTCACCTGTCAGGTGTCACCTGTCACCTATCAGAACTCATGTGTTAGCTATTAGTATCCATGAGAAGGTGAGGTAGACAGGGGGCTACTCCATGCGTACAACTATTGCGAGGCATTAATTAGAATTTTGCAGAATGTAATTTTAATGCATTAGCACATGATCACAAAATAAAAGCATGCAAATTCCTTGAGTGCATGCTGGGTGAAGCAGACATAATAAAACTGAGTTATCTTAAGTCTCTTTCTCCTCAAACACAATAACATTGCTCCAATTTGATGGCTATCTGGAGATACTGTATATACAGTAATGTGTGCGAAGGATAGGCATGTGGCTCTGGAGGTAAACAAAAGTGAGATATCTTGTAACACAGTTTTGTAGATGGAATGAGTATACAATGGGGAAATCTGCAGGCAAAATGGAAAGTTCTCAAAAACAAATCTGCAACATCCTCACTCAATTAAGTGGCATTGGCAAAGTATTATGCACCCTTTTCTATTTGCATACACATACATACAGTACTATGTCAGTGAGGTATGCTACTGAGCTGGCTGTGAGTGCATGCACAAGGTCTGTTTTTAGGGGCTGCCACAGGCAGCCCCTATATTGTTTTCATTTTGCGATTTTGTTGTATGGCTTCATGTTACGGTAAGATATATATGTCGGTATATATATATAATACGTGAAGCTACGGTTGTATTGTTACACTGAAATTTATATGGAAAGTACAGGCGAAGTATTGCGGGAGAAACATTTATATAGGCGGCCATTTTCTTAGCGTTCCTGAAAGGGAGACGGCACGGAAAAGACTTCGAACGTCGCCCAGGTCGCCGTTGGTTGTGTTCTACGGCATAAAAGCTCAATGTTACGCGAATTACTGCCTTAGGCGAAGGACAAGAGCGACGCTGAACTCGGTGAGCGCACAATATTGTTGTCATCGTTTTCGCTGTGACTTGTAGACTAGTGGTCTTCACCACGCTGCCGAGGATGATTGACAGGAGCAACGACAAGCTTTGCGAAGACCGTGAATCGTCTACGCTAAGGTTATCCGACTGTCTCTAGTACAGGAATACGTGGCACACACTGGAATCGTCTTCAGCACTGGCGTGCTGTGTTGCACTCGAACGAATGCCTTCTGCCAGGACAAAAACATGATACGGCGCATTTATGCTTCTGTGACCCGTGTGTTTTTCTCGTGTGTGTTTGCACTGCCTGTTGGTGAAGCTATTAAACTTTGTTAAGGTTCAAACAAATTAAACATGTTTTAATTGTGCACAGTGTGCCAATCCTGTGCAAACCTGCATGTGTGAATGCTGGTACTCTGTGCTTGTATATATATTTGATTGCATGCACTAATAAACTTTCATGACGTGGCCCTGGTGCACAACTATCCTAACCAGCAATTGAGAGCTAGAGCAAGTAGTTCGAGCTGGGGCGGCAGCCCCACGAGTTTTTTAACTCGAAATACTTGTTTGTGCTGCACAGGTGAGGGAATACAGAAATGAGGCTGAACCGTGGGCCTATGCTCGAATGGGCTGGTGTGAAGTGACAAAACTTCAGCAGATTAGCTGCATGTTGCAGTTGCCCAGAAACTGCCAATTTGTTATTAAACGATCAAGTTGAGTGAATTAGCCAGTGGAAATTGACAGCACATGCACATGTGTGTAGGGGCTGTGTCTTGGAGGCTGGCACATCTAACCACATCAGAAAGCATGAGAATCACAGCACACTTGTTGTATATTTACGTAGCCACACATTAAACACTTTGGCTGCAGTTCTTCCGAAATGCATGAGAATTCCACACATGCATACGTACATGCCCACTACGTACTTGCTGTATATTTTGTTACACATTAGCTATACACTTTGGCTGTACGTCTTTGTAAGAAGATGACAAGCATGCCAAACACAAGTAAACATGTGTCTGCAAACAGGGTATATTGAACTGCATTGTCAGTGGATGACTCAGACCACCGAGCCACAGGACTGCATGCACCAGGGAGCTAAGCCATGGAAAAGAGCTATGCACCTGTGGGAGGAATGACCATGTGGTCATATGGTAAAAAGGTCATGTGGTGCATCACTGACCACATTAGTGTGGGGCTCACTGTGGCTGACAGAAATGAACTGAAACGCACTCACCATTCTGGATGAGGACCTGTGCCACACGACGGTGATTGTGTTTGACAGCCTTATGCAGAGGACTTTCACCTGACTCTGAGGTGGGCACTCCAGGTGTCACGCTCTGTTACAGGAAAAACATCAGGGGGTAACAGGGAGAGAGAGGTGGAGGGGGTGCATCGAGCAGAGTGGCACAATGCATTGACAAACAACACGGGTACACTGTAGTGCTGGTAAAAACGAAGAGGACAGCGTGACAGAATCCCACCAACACAGGCACCATTCGATTCGCTGTGACAAGAACAGGCTGGAATCACCAACGTGCAGCCAAACAACACCTTGCCTTCATTCAATTAACTTGTAGAGTAAGTTTGCACATCACTCACATGCTCATACACAGAACATCACTGGAACTACTACCTTTGGAAACACACTTGCACATATAACACACACACCACTATATAATAGCAGTAGGCTCTTACTCGAAAGTTGAAACCATCTATGACAACATACTACTGTACACACACTAACACCCTTGCCACACCCTCATTCACTCACACACCCACTCACACCCATGCACCTATATAGATTTGGAGCACACATACAAAATCTCACCTTGTCACAGACAGCCGGGTCCAAGTCGTACTCCTTAATAAGACTCCGCACCACTTCAGCATGCCCTTTCTCTGCTGCCCAGTGGAGCATGGTGAAACCTTGGTGGTCAGTGCTATGCAGCAGGGATGCCATCTTAGGAACCAGGTACTGGATGGTCTTCACGTGGCCACGCAATGCCGCTAGATGTAGTGCGTTCCTGCCACTCTGCATAAAGGGAATGTACAGCATCTGATTACACATCTGGCATGGGCAGTGGATGTGCACACATCATGCACAGTACATGACAGATGATAGAGACAGCAGACTGCCTTATCCTAAAGGACACACAGTCAGTGGCTACAGACACAGTGTGCAGAGTGGGGTGCTCCCATCCTACTGAGGGGCAGCCACTGTGACGTGGCTGAATTGCATGGATACAGTGCAACCATGTGTGTTGATACTCTTCAGACTGTGGAGGCTGGTTGTCATGGACAGGCAGCTGTGGCATACACTGATCACCACACATGCACTTGGTCCACCTTGTACTATCAAACACAGATGTGGTTAGAGTGGAAGTGATGCTCAATATTAGCCTAAGGCACTCTGTGAGGCCTCAGCCTTACAGGAAGGTCAACAACACATGTTCAAACTCCACTTACATTGTCGACATCATTCAATGAGCCATTGTACTGGTTCACAAGTAAATCTATGATGTTAGGCTGCCCTTCATAAGCTGCTTTCAAGACAGGTGTCAAGCCCCACTGCAGGAGACACAGCACACAGACAACAACAAGGGGAAGAGTGGAAGGGAGTGCACAGAGAACATGTCACCACAGATCATCAGCACTAACCATGGCTGCTGTAGTGTAAGGAAAAGTCAAGAACTATTCTGTATCAACAGCCACACTACCAACAGGCTGTTTTCACTCCATGAATCTCTCCCACTTCAGCCTTGTTCACTTGTACTACTTGTCACATGCATGCACTCTCATCAGACAACACACAACCACTTCAGACAATGTACTTTACAGGACACCTGAGGGTACACCTATAGGCCTAGTACACACTCACCACGTCACGAGCAGTGGAATCCAGCTTGTACTTGTCGATGACAAGCCGTACCACATCAGCATGTCCTTTTACAGCTGCGAGGTGCAGCATGTTGTATCCACTCTCGTCAGTTTCATGGAGCAATGACTCCATCTTTGTGGCTAGGTGCCTGATGATTTCTACTTGGCCACCCCAGGCAGCATGGTGCAGAGCATTCGACCCTTGCTATAAATATGGAAAGAATAACAAGTGAACATATAAAGAGAAATAATAACCCTGTGATGCATGCACTCCGAGGCTAACAAGTGAATACATGACTGGAAGTGCACTTTGTCTGTGCAATGAATGACAGGAAGTAAACATGCAGACATGTGCACTTGTACACAGTGAAGTAACCAGGCAACCAGGTCACAGTGGCTATATAAATGGCTCACAGAGTTGTGGTGTGTGTGTGCATGTGCATGTGGGTGAGTGGGGCATAATGCTACGTTCTATGGAAACATGCTATGTATGTTTTGTGGTGAATTTATGAAAGTGCAAATTTTACCTGGTCTGTTGTGTTCACTGGGCAACCCTGCCCAATGAGGTCTTTCACTTTGTCAAGGTCTCCGTCCAAAGCTGCTTGTAAAAAGGCAAACTCCAGACCCTGTATACAGTAGAGACAATGCTGCTTTAACCACATCAAAATACTGAGAGAACTCATTACAATGAAGAAATTAATTAGTTGTTTCATTCAAGCATAAGATGTGTGGAGAACAAGACCCCTTTCACAAAGGACGCTTTAACACCCCTTTCACTTAGGCACTTCAAAACCGGGTCAAACCCTGTTTCACACCCTTGAGGTGTGGAATGTCGATTTACCAACTGGGTCAAACCCAGTTCGCCCAACCCAGTTGTAAAGGTGGTTTCAACCCAGTTATAACGGGGTTAGACATGCTTTAAAAAGGCAGAACAAGTAAAACTGGTCGAATGCACTCGCGGCTGAAACAGCGATGCATGGAGCGTGAAAACTATTCAGAGCCATCTGTTGGGATCGAAGAGAAAAATGACTGCTTTGGAAATGATTGTGAGGGTTCTGGCAGTTCTCAAATACGAATGATCAAGGACCATTAGGTTTTCTTGATAGCAAATAAACAAACCTTCTTGAAGCCCTTGATCTGGCAACAGCAGCGACTCCTTGCTGTTTCCGTGTCCTATCCACACCCAGAATAAGATGAGTACAGCAAAATGGCACTTGGTGAATCTACTGTAGCCATGTTATAAGTAAAACTAATATCATCACATGTTATGCTACCGGAGTTTCATTGCTCAGGTGAACGTGAATTTGCAAAACCTGGTGAAAAATGGTTCAGTTTAACTGGCTTTTAGCTGTACCAGTGAAAGGGAGGTAGAGTGGGGAGAATCCTACTTCACACCTTTCACATGGGCACTACAAGTTTTGACTGAAATCTGTGAAAAGTGACGAAATGTGACAAAATAATGGAGCAGTGCAGCTGTGGGAGTGAGGGAGAAACTAGCACACACACATTGTTCAACCCACATAAGTTCAGCTAACCTTACAGATGCTTGTATATAGATGTGTGAAAGGGAAAGTGTGTAAGCGACACTGACTAGGTGGACAGATTGGAAGGAGTTTGGTGAAGAATGCACTGACAATGTACTCTGATGTGAGTGAAGGTTGGGGACATGCAGGTGCTGTGGTGTGATCAGATATGGATGTGTGTAAAGGAAAGGTCATGGGGTTGTGGGTCAGGTGTGGGTCATCATCATACATATGTACAAACATGCACTCCTACAAAAGGCCTTACAACAGATTACAGGAGGCAACACATTGCTATAGTTCCAAAGCGCAACCACTAGCTTATTGGAGACCAAAAATGCTAGGGTAAGAAGAGACACAGGGTCATGGAGAGGTGTACTAGTGAGGCAAGAGGAGGAGACACTGCATAAGAATGTAGGTAGAGTGCTTGGTTGATGCACAGCCAACAACTGGTTACCTTAGGCACCTTCTGCCAAGCGTTACATTGAGATTTACGTATCATTTCACAGGTATAAAGTTCAAAGTGTGAAGAGCCTTATGTTGAGTGGCAGATGTACGTATGAGGGCGTGATAGTGAAGGCTAGTTACTTCCCATATAAATGACATACATCTCACCACTCATCAAACAAGAAAGGCAGTTGCTGGAATGACCAGAAGTGATGCAGGAAAGAGGTTTGCATAACAAGCCAAAAGCAGATGAGAAGACATGAAAGTGATGTCCAACACTGACAGTCACATGGCTGCACTGTATACCACAAGTGACCTAGCATGAGATTGCCTACCCATAGTCAACAATCAGCACTCACCTCCTCATCACTCATGGAACAGCCATACTGTTCAACCAGGACATCCACCAGGTCAGAGTGCCCATTAATGGATGCCAGCACAACAGGTGTCTCACCGTTCTGCAGGGAGTGAAAACATAGACAGTGGGAGATGAAGGGATGCAAGGACAGATCACTACACAATGTTATATACGTAATACACAACATGGACTTTGCAAAGTAAAGCTACCCAACCCCAATCCATCCTCATGCACTGCCAGCACCTTTGGTGCATCTACTTCCCATGAGACAACCCACTGCTAGACATGACTCTGGATGACAATCACAGGTCTGACACAAACTCACACGAGTGTTTGCATACCTATTGCAGTACAGTTTGTGTGGGTGTTCTTGAAGTAAGGTGCAATACACGACTAAGAACTGGATCTCACATCTCACAAATTACTGCATGTTGAGCTGGAGATCACCAACAAACAGGGACTGGACTGCACTACTGCTGGCCCATGGGCATCAAAGTTCAATGGCATTATACAATTGGTCTACAAGGAGTACTGTGCGGAGACATCAATTACGAATTATATGTCTTGGTCACAACATAGGTATGCATGAAAAGGCAAAATTGGGAATAATTACGTACATAGACAAGACATTGTCATCACATGCAGTGCCCGTAAGGGGCAACTAACACATGACACAAAAACAGGTCATGCTTTAGATTGGCCATGACATACGTATGAAAAGACACCATGTCTTTCATACAAGTAGTATAAAAAGGATGATTGAACACCAAAAGGTGCAGGAATCCATATGCATCAAACCTTAACATAACAGGGCAGCCAAAAACACAAGACAATGTACGCCCACACAATAGAGGATATGCATGAGTTGCGCAACAGCAGAAGGTCAAAAGGTCGACAGTGAACGGTGCGCGTCTAATACACGTAGAGGATAGGTAAATAAATTAAAATCGACCTGCTTCATGATGTGGGACATCTGTGCAGTGTTTGAATGAGCACAAACAGAAAGGTTTGATGCCCAGAAGACATTCGCGGCAAGCGGAGGGGCTGTTGCGACAACTTACGCACTAAATCTAAAATCGGCACCTTGCTCACACTGCACAGGATCGACAAAATCCCCCGACTATCAGCAGGGACTTAGTAAAACGTCCAATAGTACGTGAAAGGCTTGTCGGTGCTTTTTAGAAGCCTGGGAGCGACGATTGCGCGTGCAACTCCCGCTATGAAGGTGTTCAGGAGTCGTCTAGCACGAACGAGAAGGAACTAGCCAACGACGCTGTTCAAGCAGCGACAGCGACAAGATTGCCTACTGTAGAAAGCGAAAAAAAACAGCTGCGGCGTCTAGAGTGGCCCGAACTACCTGTCACGTTTCCTGACACCTTCTTAGAGGATCATGAAAGTGAGGAATGTGACAGATTTCTTTTTACTAGAATGGCTTCAAAACGCAACTTCTAACAGTGATCCTCCAGCCATTGCATCACAGTAAGCCGCAGTCAGTCTATCCAGTGAGTCAGGAGCACTGTAGTGGCAGTTGAGCTGTGGATGAAGTGTATAGGCTGCTGCTAGAGTCGTGCATCTGTCTGTGATTTGAGACAGAACACCGACACTCCAGCCACAGGCTCTGGACATTCCAGCCACTTGTTGGAAGACTCTCGATAGGTAGCAGTGCTGGTTCACTGATGTTCTAGAGCACGCTACAGCTCCTAGCTCCGCTTGCAGCGCTTCGACCTCCTGAAAGTCGGTGAATCTCCGCACCAGCTCGCTCTTTTTACCACTGACTGGAAGTTCCTTCTCTTTGCGAAAGATTTTTAGCCGTTGAGCGGACCAGAGACTGTGTGGAGGCTCCGTCGACGTTGTACAAGCGCTCGAGGTGTCCATTTTCCTATGTTTATGTATTGTGGCTGCACGCACCGTTCACCACCGACCTTTTGACCGCAGGGTGGGCGGAGTTCATGCATATCCTCTATTAACTCAAGTCAGTCAAGAGCCAAAAGGGCATGTGAACACACAACAAGTTACTAGTGCTGGTAAACAACTGCGACTACACCAACACTGCTCTACCAGCCCAGCCTTCAGACCAATGACTTGCAACCTACGTACCTCCATCTTCACATGTACATGTGCAATACACAACCATTGCCACATCACACAAGACACTACTGGACCTACTGGATGTTAGAGTACAACTACAGTTCAAGTGCACACACACCTTGTTACGGGCATTGGGATCTACATGGAAATTGTCAATCACGTGCCGCACAACATCAGCATGTCCTGTAAGAGCTGCATGATGGACCATGGTGCTTCCAAATTCATCAGTTTTGTGGAGCAGTGAGTCAATCTTTGGTGCTAAGTATTCAATGGTGCTGACATGCCCACCCTCTGCAGCCAAGTGCAGGGCATTTTGTCCATACTACAGACAGAATAAGTACAAATGAACAGATGACTGGTACGTACATGCAGTAGTGGTAAAGTAGTGAACATGAGCACTTAGCATAGGTTAGCATTAGCTACTTATGCACTAGCTTAGAGTGCACTTAGCATAGCAATAGGTTATCTAAACAGCCTTGCAGTGTTAGATCACACCTGCAGCAACCACACTGCACCAACACACTGGGTTGCTCTAGCAACACCTATCACACTTGTTAGACTTTTCCATGTCATGACACCATACACATCTCTGTGTGTCTCACCACACAGAATGTGCACGTACGTAGGTATGTACATTATATTGGCCCCTCATCATATAATTTGCACCTGGTATAGGATACAGTCACCATTCTGTTAAGACACTCCCTTTTGTCATACCTTCCACTGCTACACAAGCCAGCACCACACTCACAGCGTATGATGTACACAGCAGGGAAGCCCTCAAATTAAGACAAGTGGCTACACGTACAGCATGCAGAGTGGGGAGTGACAGGGACTACAATATTTGGAGTTCAACATGTGTAAGTATGTGGGAGTTGAAGTGAACTAGAAGAATAAACTTTCCAGTGAGGTAGGGACAAGCATTAGTCCTACCAAACACAGAGGGGCATGGCTACATTGAATAACATCAAGTGCACTTACATTGTCCACGTCTGTCAGAGAACAGTGATACTGGTCAACGAGAAGTTCTATGATGGAATTGTGACCCTTGAGTGCTGCTCGTAACACAGGTGTCATGCCACCCTGTACATATAGGAAGCACGGTAAGGTAATACACAAGAAGGGGGAGGGCAAGTATGGACAGTCATATCACTACAAGTCGTCAACACAGTGGTTTACAAAACATTAACTTACTGGCAACAGGTCAAGGTCTAGGTGCATGTACCCCTTGTGCTGTTGTGTAACCCAAAATGCATTCTGAGTTGCACACATACCAAAACACTATATTGCTACTCCAGTGAATTCATCCCCTTTCAGAACATGCTCACTCACTGCCTGCTAGACACATAAAGCACATCACACAACCTATCTATCACTACACAGTACTAGGACACAACTTGGACTTCGCAAATGTAATGAATCGTAGTCCACCCTTTTGTGCATCTACTTTAGAAGCTCCAATAAGACAACCCACTGCTGGCTGTAACTTTGAACAACAATTACAGCACAGCTCACACAAGTGTGTGTTTGTATACCTAGCTATTGCAGTACAGTTTAGATTCCATTCTTGAACACTACAATACAAACTGTACAAATTTGATCTTATTTTGCATCATATTGCATGTGGATCAACAAATGTGGTTGGGGCTGGACTGCTATACTGCTGGCCCACAATTGCACTCTGGGAGCAGACATGCTATATACAGTACATACGTATATACCATAAGAGAGAGTGCCCCCTTTCATGTGGTACTTTGAGTCCGGATTGTCCCATTGTCACAACACAAGACAATGTATGCCCAGAACAATCAACCTCAGTCAGTCAAGAGTCAAAAGGGCACACGAACACACAACAAGTTACTGGTGCTGGTAAACAACTGCGACTACACCAACACTGCTCTACCAGCTCAGCCTTCAGACCAATGACTTGCAAACTACATACCTCCATCTTCACATGTACATGTGCAATACACAACCATTGCCACATCACACAAGACACTACTGGACCTACTGGATGTTAGAGTACAACTACAGTTCAAGCGCACACACACCTTGTCACGAGCAGTGGCATCTAAATGAAAATTGTCAATCACAAGGCACACAACATCAGCATGTCCTGTAAGAGCTGCATGATGGACCATGGTGTTTCCAGAGTCATCAGTTTTGTGGAGCAGTGAGTCCATCATTGGTGCTAAGTATTCAATGGTGCTGACATGGCCACCCTCTGCAGCCAAGTGCAGGGCATTGTGTCCATCCTACAGACAGAATAAGTACAAGTGAAGAGATGACTGGTACGTACATGCAGTAGTGGTAAAGTAGTAGACATGAGCACTTAGCATACGTTAGCATACGTAGATTAGCACTAGCTACTTATGTACTAGCTTAGAGTGCACTTAGCATAGCAATAGGTTATCTAAACAGCCTTGCAGTGTTAGATCACACCTGCAGCAACCACACTGCACCAACACACTGGGTTGCTCTAGCAACATCTATCACACTTGTTAGACTTTTCCATGTCATCCACACTACACACATCTCTGTGTGTGTCTCACCACACAGAATGTGCACGTAGGTATGTACATTATATTGGCCCCTCATCATATAATTTGCACCTGGTCCAGGATACAGTCACCATTCTGTTAAGACACTCCCTTTTGTCATACCATCCACTGCTACACTAGCCAGCACCACACTCACAGCGTATGATGTACATAGCAGGGAAGGCCTCAAATTATGACAAATGCCCTGCTAGTCAAATTAAAGAAAGGCCACTCAGGCTACAGTGGCTACATGTACAGCATGCAGAGTGGGGAGTGACAGGGACTACAATATTTGGAGTTCAACATGTGTAAGTATGTATGTGGGAGTTGAAGTGAACTAGAAGAATAAACTTTCCAGTGAGGTAGGGACAAGCATTAGTCCTACCAAACACAGAGGTGCATGGCTACATTGAAGAACATCAAGTGCACTTACATTGTTGACGTCTGTCAGAGAACAGTGATACTGGTCCACGAGAAGTTCTATGATGGAATTGTGACCCTTGAATGCTGCTAGCAACACAGGTGTCCTGCCATTCTGTACATATAGGAAACACGGTAAGATAATACAAGAAGGGGGAGGGCAAGTAAGGACAGTCATATCACTAAAAGTTGTCAACACAGTGTTTATAAAACATTAACTTACTGGCAACAGGTCAAGGTCTAGGTGCATGTACCCCTTGTGCTGTTGTGCAACCCAAAATGCATTCTGAGTTGCACACATACCAAAACACTATATTGCTACTCCAGTGAATTCATCTCCTTTCAGATCATGCTCACTCACTGCCTGCTAGATACATACAGCACATCACACAGCCTATCTATCACTACACATCTATCACTACACAGTACTAGGACACAACTTGGACTTTGCAAATGAAATGAAACATAGCCCACCCTTTTGTGCATCTACTTTAGAACCTCCCTCAAGACAACCCACTGCTGGCTGTAACTTTGAACAACAATTACAGCACAGCTCAAACAAGTGTGTGCTTGCATACCTAGCTATTGCAGTACAGTTTAGATTGCATTCTTGAAACACTACAATACAAACTGTACAAATTTGATCTTACTTTGCATCATATTGCATGTGGATCAACACATGTGGTTGGGGCAGGACTACTACACTGCTGGCCCACAATTGCACTCTGGGAGCAGACATGCTATATACAGTACATACGTATATACCATAAGAGACAGTCCCTCCTTTCACGTGGCACTTTGAGTCTGGATTGTCACATTCACATGCGCAGGCGAATCTAATTGAATATATTCTAACCCGATTGAATCTAGTCTGGCCCGCTAGACCCAACTGCCCCCCTTTAGAGGAGCGAACGGTACGTACGCAGACACTGGGCTATACGAACCTGAACGCCTGAGAGACTCTTCTCCTCTCCTTGTGCGGTATGAAAGCGCAGACGCAGCACATTGTTTCCAACTACTTGGTTCCAAAGATTGCGCAAGGTGTGAAGTTGTTAGACCCTATTTCCGCCGCGGCGAGAAGTTGGGCCTAGCGGGCCAGACTAGATTGAATCCGGATTATCGGATGCAAGTCTATTCGTCAGTCGAAGGTGGAGTCCGCAGCGAAATATTGCGCAATCTCGTAGTAAGCCCCGAGCGTTCGAGAAAAGATGGCGGATAGCGGACGCATACGGAGCGATGCAGAAACTAAGCTGCTCCTGGAGATCTGGAGCCAGAAGAAGATCCAGAAGCAACTTCAAGGCAGATTTAGTAATGTTAACGTATTTTCCAAGCTCGTTGAAGAGTTGCGCAGGAGCGGCTATCATCGCACCGTATCCAAATGTAGAATAGAAATAAAGCGCTCAGGAAAAGATATAAAGAAATCGTGGGCGGAGTGCGGAGGGGTGGTGCGGGCAACGAATCGGGGAAGGAAGACATTTCTGACGACTTCCAGTACTATTCGCAGATTAATGCTGTAGTGACTGGTAGACCAAGTGTTACGCCGGTGCATCAGTGCTGGACTCGCTGGACAAGCGCTTCTTCCTCCTCTTAAAACGTTGATTTCGTCGATAGTCCTGCCAAAGCAGTCCAAAATACATAAACACAGCAATCATTACAGCAGGAACCATTTGTCACCACCTAAATCAGTTGTCTATGACCACAACCATACATGAAACACACTACATTGCTAATTCAATGTATTCCTCCCATTTCAGATCATACCCACTCACTGCCTGCAGCATGTTAGTAACATACACTACACAACCTACACACTTCAGGGCCTAGTGCACCTTGCAAGACACCTACACACAGGTAATCATGACACAAAACATGCCCTTTCTGCTGCTGACAAGAGATCAACAACCTCATTCACCACCTGCATGTACCCTCATCACACAACCCACAACCACTATATATATACAAACAATGTACCTTACAGGACACCTGAGAGTACACCTATAGACCTAGTACACACTCACCACGTCACGAGCAGCAGGGTCCAAATTGTAGTGCTCAAAAACAAGCTTCACCACGTCAGCATGTCCTCTCTCAGCTGCCCAATGGGCCATTGTGTATCCATAATCATCACTGCTATGGAGCAGGGATTCCATTCTGGGGGCCAGGTATTTGATCGTAGCGTCATGGCCCCCTGCTGCAGCATTGTGCAGGGCATTGCATCCTTCCTACAAAAAGGAAAAGAAAACGCGCAACACCTGTCGTGAGTGGTACAGGAGTAAACATGCAACTTTGTATGTGTGAAGAATGACAGTAAACAGTCCTATATACTTTGCACAGAGAAACAGAACGACACAGATCACATTCTGCAGACCAGATCATAACAAGAGTGTGTGGTGGGAGCAGGAGGGAGGTCAGATTACTGTGAGTGTGTTCTACACTATGGAAACATGCTGCTTGACAGTGGCTAAATGTAGACAGACAAGTGAGTGTACTTCACCTTATTCTTGGTATTGGCTGAGCAGCCTTTTGCAAGTAGTTGTTCCACTTCAGGTATGTCACCTCTCAAAGCTGCAGCTAAAAACTTGTCCTCCATCTCCTGTACAGGAAACACATACCAACACAGTGAGTGCTTCCACCAGTCGAGCCAGTGAGATGTGCACCACATCACAGTGTAATGAGCTGCAGTGCATCGGCCGCAGGCACTAGCCACAGGTGACACTAGGCACTCATAAGGGAACCAGAAGGTCCGTATGCCATTGCTACATGCAGTGCAAACTTGTCACGGTTGGACACCCTTTTCAGTCTATCCCTCGCCAATGGAAGGCACCACGACTGGAATACCTAACGCTACTCCACCATGGCCACCGCAGATCTCACTTATACCCACCCCACGCTGCACGAACGATTAAAAATTACAAGGCAGTGAAGGAGAAGGCCGCTACGAACCAAGACTTGTTACCAAACCCCACTTCCGCTCAATGTAGCAGGGTAGTACCTACCTGTACTTGGCACACTGCACTGAGGATCAAGTGTGGGCTGGTAGGGGAACAATGAGTTTCAACTAGTAGCTCGGTGAATGATGCAGCCTACAAAGTCTGGACTGCTAGCTACGAACTACAGGTTAGGAATGTTAATAGGTCAACTCCCCCAGGGCGTTGGAATGTGGGCGGTGCCTTTAGGCCCTGCACCTGTAACATCATAGACAGGCTGATTGGTCATGAATACACTCACTGTGCTAATGAATACACTCATCTATCTGTGTGGGACTCACCCACCAAGGGGGCCCCCCACCGCTCTGTGTGCTCCTCAGACTGCAGTATCTGCCCACCTATAATTATAGTTGTATGAATCCCTTGACCACATGGACAACTCAAGCACACTGCATTTGTGAATGCAGGCCGCCAGACAAAGCAAGATTGGACAAGGCTGGACTTGAGAGTGTGTGGACAGAGCAGAATTAATATCTCAACCACACAGACCTTGGTCAGGTGCTCAGACTGAAGTTTACTACGAAAGGACATGCAGGCCTCTGTTGCTGAAATCTCCTGTTCTTGTCTTATTATCTAATGCAACCTTGCACTCAAATTTCAACCTCTTTCATTGAGCATCGCCATAAGCAGCTACAGTGAAGGCAACTCTAACACTGCATGCTGACAATTAAGTTAGAGTTTGGTAGCATCACGTCAGTGTATGCCATTCAATGGTCATTGATTTCAAATAATTTCATATGCTGAATGTACTCTCCACACTGTTCAAATTCTTGCAGGACCACACAGGTGCACGTTTGGAATCAGTAGTGCAAGCAGATCCTCCTTCACTTCCCCTCCCCAGGCATTCTCCCCTTCTCATGCTATCAAATTCACTGCCACAATGATAGGATATTCGACAATCAGCTAAGTTGGCCTACCCAAACTGTACGGTTGCCACAATCAATCATGTAGCTAGCATGAATAATTAAGAACGCCACCACATGAACAGCGAGTGGAGTGCACATCAGGTATATACTAGTCCGGGTAGCTAGTGGTAAAGCAAACGCGAGGGGACGTCCTCGCCGCTGGCGTTTATTTCAGGGAGGGTCTAGCTAGCCAGACTGACCACTTTCATGCGTTACTCCTCGTTTTCGTTTGCACACAAAGGTTATTGCATCCCGATGAGTACGAAGCTTCGGTTTGTGTTGCTCCTTCTCTGCCTTCCAGCCGTCTTGGCCTACTGTCGTCCTGCAGGGGAAGAAGAGAAGGAGGAGGACAGGAGCGAAGGTGCAGATGACGGAGGGACAGATGAGGAAGAAGAGGAGGAGGATAAGGACGAAGATGACCTGGAAGACAAATAGTTCTCTCCTCCAGACCACATTGCGGGCGAACCTCTGGAGCGGGACGGGCATCTGAACACGGTCAGCTAGTGTGTATCTACATGCGTGCGTGTATACGTTCGCTTTGTGCTGGTATTCCAGCATGGCTGTTGTAGCTACATGTGTGTGCCTACGTGTGCCACCTGTCTGTTTTACGTAGCTACATATCCACAGTGTGTATCTGCGTGCGTCCATATTTTGGTATCGCAGACCCAATATCGCAAGGTTTCTATAGATATAGACATACAGAAGACAAAACAACAATTATTGGCAGCACCTGTGTGGTGCTGTGGGAGGCACACAGACCAGAAGGTAGCTACTTCACTGTTTGTCTGTAAAAATGGTCAAGCCCAAAACTCCAGTCATGTCCTGGGCTGCCTAGGTAGCTCCACTGAGCCTGACTAGCCCACCCCTTCTTCCATAGAGGGAGGGAGGGGAGCAGAGAGGGAGGTGTGGAGTGTGTGGGGGGGGGGGGACAAATGGAGGATGTGGACAGATGACACGTATGCTCAGACCCATGTCCTAGATACGAGGACTGGAGAGGGAGGGAGGTGGGATGACAGAAGCTGCATAGTGTTGTATGAGCAGAGAAGACGTGTTATAATCAGATGTGTTTTAGAGCACCATCTGTTTGAACCCACATCAGAGGAGTGAAGGATAGAGAGAGAAGGAACCTAGGTTGGCTGAGGTTGCATACTGTAGTGTGTGGTGTGTCTGTAGACGGTACATACTGTATGTACATGTGTATGTGTATGTATTATATATGTATATGTACATACGTACATAAGTAGCATACCATCGGTTGGCACATTTCACTTTACCACACTGTTGATTGACGCTCTTCTCCTTCAGAGGTTGAGCTGGTACTGAAGACCACATTTGAACGTGACAAGAAGCGGTTCCAGTATGCTGATGTCAATCATGACGGAGGAGTGAACAATGAATAGTTTATATACTTCTTGCACCCAGAGTACATTAAGGAAGCGGTGAGGGGTGAGGGGAGGGGTAGTGAGTTTGAGTGTGTGTGTGTGTGTGTGTGTGTGTTGTGTCCCAATGGTTGCACATACGTACATTGTGAAGACACCCCTTTGTGGCTATTTCAAGAATCCCCCCGAATATACAAATGTTCCTATGCCTGGTGAGATGCAGAGCAGTACTGTTGTGGCACAGTTGCTAGGTTTATTCTTGTTTAACTCGGTTCCCCTGAGGACTCGAATGTGGGTGGTAAGGCAGGTTGGGGTGGGTTGTACCCCGACGCTGTCTTGGTTGTTTGCTGAGGGGGGAGGGAGGGGAGCTACCCTCGGTGTGTGTTTCCTTTAGTGTGTTTGGGGCATTCTTTGCGTTTTTGGTTAGTGAACGCGTTTGTTTGGTTCTTTTGCGGTGTCAGTGGTGATGTAGTTGAGGCCTAGAGGTGTTGTTGTGGACCGCGTGTTGTCACATACAGTGGGACAACAGGTTTTATATAGGGAGCTATATACTGTACGTATCATTTATACTAAATCACGTATGTATGTATGCATGTATGTATGTACTCATTTATGTATGTACAGTCAACACTGCCTGTACAAATTGGGACAACAGGTTCTATATATATAGGGAGCTACTGTATCATTTTGACTGTTTTGTGTGGCATCCATATGTATAACATTGTATGGGCAATGTTGACCGTATGGGACAACTGGTTCCTAAAGTGAGTGTTTCTGTAGGGCTATGTTGACTGTAGGAGTTTATGTTGTGGGGCAACTCAAGCTACAACTTGTTCCACATGCAGTATAGATATTGTATACTGTAGGAACTGCACACTGAATCACGTGTTGGTACTACAAGTACATATTTCACATCAACCTGCGGTGTGAACCAGACAAGTTGGCGTTTCAGCATGTGATGTCTTCACTACATTTCCTTATTGAGCTGGTAAGATGCGGAGCAGTACTGTTGTGGCTTGAGCTGCTGCTGCAACAACTGGGTACGTGTGTCCACACCTACCGGTGTGCCACAGCAGCATATGGCATGTGTCCAGTGGTACACTATAGGGCTGGAGTCACATCAGGTCAGCCTGCTGTTTGCATAGCTGTCAACATGTGGCTTGTAGCTTGTGATGAGCTGTATAGCTGGTATGTGGAGGGGTGTGGTGGTGATGTTAGCAATTTGTAGTGGTCTGTGTATCTTGTTGCAGCCTCTGGTACTACAGGGTTGGAACACAGAGAAGGCATGTGTAGATTGGAATTTAGTGTGTGTGTGGCCATGGGGGGGGGGGGGGGGGGGAGAATTAATGTGGCAGTAGAGTGCCATACACAATACAAGCACAAGCCATCTAGCTTGTATGCAGAGACAGCCCATCACGACTGTCCCCTCCTCTGTGTGGCCCCCATGTGCAGCGATGAGTCATGACCTCTGACCTGTGCAGTGTGTACCTTATGCATGCTGTAGTGATGTTATCACACATGTCTTGCCACTCTTGTCACCTCAGGTCTCCACTGTGTACCCACACCTGTGTGCATCTGAATACTGTCACATGTACTGCATCTCCCTGGCAGGTGTCAGGTGCAAGACCTTTGTACTCCGACCCTCAACACCCCACCAGTTCACTCCCACTCAGTCTCATATAGCTATAGCTACATAGGTTGGGCCTTCTCTTTGACGGCGAGCATGAACATGAGTTACCCAACATGTAATGCCCCCTTCCCGTCTCCCCCCGCCCCCCCACACACAGACACAGACACTGGTGGAGGAACAGTGAGAGAAATGAGTGCAGGTAGGGCAATGAGTTTGTGCATTTGACAGTGACAGTGAAATTGTTTTATCTTTATCTGTTCCCTTAATTCCTCCCCCTATATAGGCCTCCTGAAGGCTGTCCAGGTCCCTTTCAGTGAGCCGTACTCTGACAGTACACGACACCTCGTCTGACAGCTCCTGCCACGTGAGAGGTGAAGAGTGCCGGTAGGAAGGAGTGGAGGACTGAGGGAGAGCAGACAACAAGCAGACACACATGCACCACCAGACAGCCGGCCTTGTTTAACTGTGTAATTATAACCCAATCCATGCAAAGTGTTACGTATATGCTACTGTATTAAATTTTATTTCTTGCATTAAAAATTATGATGTTATTTTATATAATAGTTCTGTGTATAATATATATAACGATATATAGTATAAGTATAAGAATATGATTAAGTATTATACAAAGTCTGGTTGAAAATTTGGTCTAATATAAATACAGTTGCTGGCCAAGGAGCATGCAATTACTTGTACGTATAATATAGTTCAATTGTGTGTGTGTATGGGTGGGTGGGTTGGTGTGGTGTATGTGTGACTGTGTCATGATGTGGCTGTAGCCTGCCACTGTCCTTTCCAAGAAACTGGTAGAGTTCTCTTTGCACACACGTAAGGGCCTTCACCTTTGCTTCCCCCTGCACACACTTGGCAGGAGTTGCTTGTACCGGCTCACTTGGCCTTGTGTGCCCTCAGCTGGCGCGGGGAGGGGAAAAGGAGAGTGAGTGAGTGTGGGTGGGTGTACACTGCTGGACTGCAGTGCCTGCAGACGAGCATGCCAGCTGCAGCCAATCAGCTCTTGCTCCACCAGTGGGCATGCATGTGAAGGGACAAGACAACACAGACCATGCACCTCCCACAAAGCAGCAGCGTACTGCAAGTGGAAGAGGCAAGTCAAACTGTGCGTCAACCTCCAACAGAGCTCCACACACACACTAATGCACACAACACATCACCACAGAACTCACTTCACTTTGCTCTTTAACAACAGTGAACATCGTCTGTATTATGGCCACAATCGGCTTCCTCTCTTGCAGATCCAGTAAATAGCCCGCTCTTTGGCTCCGGCCTCCACTGCCCAGGGGTAATGTGGGCTACGTCCAGAAGACAAGCTCGGCCTCAGCGTCTCTGACGCAAGGAGAGGGTTGAAGTGTCCATCACTGTGAAAGTGAGTCTCCACATTCGGGCATGTGGAAGGGGAGTTGAGCAGTAAGGGGATTTCCCTCTGCAGCTGTACTGTATAAGGCAGCAGTGCGGTCAGACTTTGCACTCTGTCCTATTCTTTCAGATGTGTCAGGTCCTCAACTCTACATCACACAACTGGGAATGCAGTGAGGGACTCACAGTGAATGGGCTACAGGTCATCACACCACCTCACAACATGTACTGTACAGTAACACAGGAGTCTGGGTACTTCAGCCACACAAACACATGCATGCACAGACGCATGCACACGTGTGCACACGCGTGCACACACACATGCATGCATGGACGCATGCACGCGCGTGTGCACAAACACACACACAGAACATACTCATACAACACACACACATACACACACCAACACACACCAACACAGACACAGACACAGACACACACACACACACACACACACACACACACACAGACACAATCGCAGACTCACTTTGCTCTAGTGCGAAGGTGAACATCCTATGCATTGTGGCCACAATTGGCCACAGTCCTCCTCTCCTGTGGGTCTAAAACAATCGCCTGCCTTCTGGCTCCGGCCTCCACTGCCCAGGGGTAATGTGGGCTACGTCCAGAAGACAAGCTCGGCCTCAGCGTCTCTGACGCAAGGAGAGGGTTGAAGTGTCCATCACTGTGAAAGTGAGTCTCCACATTCGGGCATGTGGAAGGGGAGTTGAGCAGTAAGGGGATTCCCCTCATGTAGCCGTATAAGGCAGCAGTGCGGTCAGACTTTGCACTCTGTCCTATTCTTTCAGATGTGTCAGGTCCTCAACTCTACATCACACAACTGGGAATGCAGTGAGGGACTCACAGTGAATGGGCTACAGGTCATCACACCACCTCACAACATGTACTGTACAGTAACACAGGAGTCTGGGTACTTCAGCCACACAAACACATGCATGCACAGACGCATGCACACGTGTGCACACGCGTGCACACACACATGCATGCATGGACGCATGCACGCGCGTGTGCACAAACACACACACAGAACATACTCATACAACACACACACATACACACACCAACACACACCAACACAGACACAGACACACACACACACACACACACACACACACACACACACACACACACAGACACATTCGCAGACTCACTTTGCTCTAGTGCGAAGGTGAACATCCTATGCATTGTGGCCACAATTGGCCACAGTCCTCCTCTCCTGTGGGTCTAAAACAATCGCCTGCCTTCTGGCTCCGACCTTCACTGTCCAGGGGTAAATGTGGGCTACGTCTAGAGGAGAAGCTCGGCATTTCTGACACAAGGAGAGGGATGAAGTGGGTTGAATTGTCCGTCACTGTGAAAGTGAGTCTCCACATTCGGGCATGTGGGAAGGGGAGTTGAGCAGTAAGGGGATTTCCCTCTGCAGCTGTACTGTATAAGGCAGCAGTGTGGTCAGACTTTGCACTCTGTCCTATTCTTTCAGATGTGTCTGGTCCTCAACTCTACATCACACAACAGGAATGCAGTGAGGGACTCACAGTGAATGGGCTACAGGTCATCACACCACCTCACAACATGTACTGTACAGGAGCACAGGAGTCGGGTACTTCAGCCACACAAACAGAATTGATGACAAACACATGCATGCACACACGCATGCATGTGCGTGCGCACACACACACACACACAGAACATATACTCACATACAACACACACACACACACACACACACACACACACACACACACACACACACACACACACACACACACACACACACACACACACAGACACACACATACACAGACACACACAACACACACACCAACACACACCAACACAGACACACACACACACACACCAACACAGACACACACACACACACCAACACACACCAACACAGACACACACACACACGTGATTGTGATAGAGTATACGTTTCTGTACACACAAGACTACCATCTCCAGAATATGACTTGCATGTGACCAGCATGTCACCTAGCTGCATGTGGCACTGGTCATGTGACCTGCATGTGACCTGAGTCACTCCACCTGCATGTGCCCATGTAAATTAGCCCTGTCAATAGCATGTGACACCACTCACCATCCAACAGCATGTGGGTGGTCCGGGACTCCAGGGGTGCACATTTCCTCACATAGAAGACCCTGCCTAGGCTGTGGAGTTCCACCTCGGGGTACTGGCTGTGAATGAGCCCTGTGAGAGGAAACACCTTGGCACCCTGGTGAGAGGGGAGGAGATGGGGGAGCTTGTGAAGGACATGGACCACACCTGGTGCACTTGTGTGTGCACAACATACACAAAAGGCCCAACAGCACTCATCCCATCACCGTGACTTCCCCCATGCAGACCATTATGCCAGTAATGAACAGGTGCCTTCACACACGTTCAGAGTCAAGTTGGCATGCACAGCAAAAGGCACATACACTCCCTCCTCCACCTCACACACAACCGCTCATTAGCATGTGTTCTACGTATGTCCACACAACAGTGGGCTCACTCCCTACCTGCTGCACTTCAGTCCA
Organism: Aplysina aerophoba; assembly: GCA_949841015.1. Lineage (NCBI taxonomy): Eukaryota > Metazoa > Porifera > Demospongiae > Verongiida > Aplysinidae > Aplysina > Aplysina aerophoba. The sequence goes on along the minus strand of OX465035.1, from coordinate 6,999,582 downwards.
GAAATGCTGCTTCAGAGCCCTATTGATCTTCTTGAGGGCATTTTGGTTCTTGAATACTGAAATGTGTGAGATATCCAACACTTTTGGGAAGTCATCAGTTGGGAGAATATCCTGGAACTCAAATGTTTTCATTTCAAATCCAGAACTGGCAACAATTTGAAGGAGAACCTGAAATGGGTATGCCCACACAGCACACACACATTCAGAGGTAACCTCCACCAACTGTCAGCAGCAACAACCAGCATACTGTACATGAAAACAGCATCAGCACATGGCATGGTACACTACCTTACACCCATCTTACAGCCACACACACATAATAATGTACACATACAGCATCAACACACACACACACACACACACACACAAACACACACACACACAAACAAAATGATGATGGCATGCACACACACACACACACACACACACACACACACACACACACACACACACACACACACACACACACACACACACACACACACACACACACACACACACACACACACACACACACACACACACGTACACACACGTACACACACACACACACGCACGCACACACACACACACGCACGCACACACACACACGCACGCACATACACACACACACGTACACCGTACACGTACACACACACACACACACACACACACACACACACACACACACACACACACACACACACACGTACACACACACACACACAACCAGCATACTGTACATGAACACAGCGTCAACACACGGCATGGTACACCACCTTACACCCATCTTACAGCCACACACACATAATAATGTACACATACAGCATCAACACATGCATGACTGTATATGAATGCACACACACAGCATACCAGGTCTGTCGTCTTGCCAATTCTGTCAATCACTGACTGTGGACATCCCCTCGGTCAATGAGGGTCAAGCGGCCCTTCCTCCCTGCAGGGGACACAGCACCACACACGTACAGTGCTGGGCCCACTTGTCAGCCACCGTCACCACACTGACATGTACACTGGTAGGAGGGGCAGTCTGACTACATCACACCACAAACTACAGACCCCGCCCTACCACTACAGAGTGGGCCTGCATGCACTGCACAGTGTCCCCACCTGACGCCACTGTGACTGGTCCCTTGACGAGTGAGGACCGGTCTGGAGTAGTTCTTCACCAGTGGAGAGGAAGGTGCTCCTCAAACGACGACAACTGCTATGGCAGCATCGCTCTCCTGTCCACCTTAGGACCAGCCTGTCTCCTTCAGTTGCTCTTCTGCTTGCCTCCTCCATTGCATGTGGTGCACAGGAGGTTACACAAAATGAGTCCAGCTGGTTCATGTGTACAACTCATGCATAAAGTAAAGGAGTCGTGTTAGAAAAGAGCAGTTAAAGGTACAAATGAAGAAGAGGGTGAAATGTGTGCAGAAATAAAGGCAATGTCTTACACAAGAATAATGAGCAAAATTGGTAACGGTTTCACAATGTCACCACCAATACAGTGACAGATGTAATGTAGCCAATGTTGAATCATGGGACACGGACTGTGTCTTCAGGTACCTAAAATATGAAAGACAATAAAAGCAGATAAAATTGCTCTATGGCCACCAGGCCACCTGATGCAGTAACTCCAAAGTCTGTGGTGTACAAGAGGCACTTCTCAAGTAGCACACTTCCACACCAAACACAGCAACACACCACCAGTCACTGATTTGACTTCACATTAAAAGTTTGACTCACTGGCTCACAGTATAGTCACAGCCACTAGCAACACACGTATGTACCTTCATTAAAGGCAAGATGAGCTGAGAGCTCTTCTGAGAGCTCCAATGTCCTGCTGGGCAATGTTTGCATACTCAATGGCTTCAACAAGTACTCTCCATGTGGGAGGCTGAAAGCCTGCACCTGCACACCATTTGGTCAGCCCTTCCTGTACTGCTTCTTCTGCATTCGAGGGATGGGCAGTGAAGCATGCCGCTATTGTGGGCACGTCAAGCCCCACTCCTTCAAGGACTGCCCTCCCCTTGCCTGCAGCTCTTCTGCTGATATGCCTTCTGAATAGCATGAGGTGACGTGGATGATCTGCAGAGAAAGAAAGACTCTTCACACCCACATTCCTCCACAGTGATACCAGCTGATCACCAACTCACCATACACCTTTTCTGACAAGACGGCATCATCACTCTGTGGTGAATCTGTTGAATCTGTTGAAGAGGGCAGAAGTGGAGGAATGGAACACACTGTACTGATGTACACCTCCCCACACACAAACACACGTGAGACAGGATTATGTTATGCAAGCACATACAGTATAGGTGCTTCATCAAATAATGCACAAAGGTCCCCACCTCCTCCTCCTCCTCCTCGTCCTGAGGTGGGGTCCACCAACTGGAGTATCGTAGCATTGGAGGGGTGGGGTTGAAGCTACGGATTGATGGAAGAAAGAGTGTGGGGACATTCACTAAGTTACACAAACATTACATGAGGAGAGTGTGTAGGATATTGCACAGGTCACCGAGCTACGAAAATGACACAGAAGCAACAACTGTCCAAATGCATGGTGCTACAAGTGCAACATTATTGCTGTAAGGATAGACACAATTGCACCCACCTGTACTCCTTCCACGTGACAGAACCACACTTTTTGGCTCTTTGAGTACTCTTGGCGCTGTGAGGTTGAATGGCAGACCAAGGTGTTTCGACTTGGGACAGCTAAGTGGGTAGGGAGGGCTTCACATGGGCAGGTAAAGGCAAAAATCGGTTTAGCTTTCTTAGTGAATTCCGAACCAAACACTGCTCGGGCAGATGTCTGGATGGCTGCCTCGACAGTGGATCGCATTTCAGTGCAGCGCTCATGCAGCTCAGCGACACTGCAATTTGCATGAATGGAGACAAACGGGACGATGCTAATATAACCTGCAGATTCAACTATTGATATGTCTACATCTTCCCATTGAAACCTTATCACCAGACGAGTGTTCTCCTCTCTGACTACCTGCCAACCTTTGTTGGCTAGCTCCACTGCAAGTCGAGCAAAGATGCCATGTGGAAGGTCTTCTGTTGAAAGAAAGGTATTACCTTCAAATCGGAATGCTACCATTATAGGAGCTACACTGCCGTGCTCAGACACATTCTCCTTGTCTTCTGATGGGAGTGCAGCAGGTATGAAGTACTCTAGAGTGTCAGCGCTAGGTAGCGACAAGCAGGCTGCCACACCGAGGTAGCACAGGCAGCGCAGGAGCCACGCCGGGTCCACCTCCTTGGAGATGCCCAGCTCATTGAAAAGGCTTGTATCCAATGACAGAATGCCTGTCTTCTTGAAGATCCTGACAGCAATGCACTTTGGAATCTTGAATTCTACAGCCAGGAGCTTTGAGACCGCCCGGAGAAATACACTGCTATCTGTGCAGACCATGTGGGAGACATCTTCACGGTCGATGAAAGTGAAGACACCAAGGGAGTGAAATAGCTGCAGAAGGCTACGGAATTCACAACTTGGGTCAGCTGAAGTGATGCACTTGAGCTCATGGGCATGATCCAGTAGCTCAGAGAATTTGAAGAACTTCTGATCAACCAGTCGGGATACCATCTCAAAGTGATACCACCCGATAGGTATCTTGGCATTGAGAGCACCGGCAGGATGGGAGAGGACCTTACGCAGGTTGTTGATGCTGGCTTGCTCACTCCGAGTGCGCCTTGAGATTTCCAGATGTGGCAAGTTGTTCACCAGGTGGAACAGCTGTCCATCTGAATTGGGAATTAGGCTGGAGTAGTAAGGCTTATTTTTGAGTTTTTCGATTTGCCTGCCGATCTCTTCAGTTGCTGTTGCAATATTGCCCATTTGCTCTAATTGATCCGCGAAGGTGCCTACTAGGACGGTACGGAGGGGCGGCAGACGGTTATCCACTAGCAATGCTCGCACATCACCTGACACCTTATGCACTAGGGTGTACACACTGGACAGGGATCTCAGCATCATTGCCCATGCTGTTTCAGGCCTTGACCCTGATTCCACCACTGTGGTGTCATCAGGTCTGTACGTTATCGGTACTGGTGCATTGAGGCCCTCTGCAGCATTGAACACTAGCACGTATGTGCAAGGGACAGCCAGCAACAAGGGGAGGACAGCTTGGAAGCTAGGTTGTCCACCTGTGTCTAACAGGTGAACAAACCTAGCATCATTTAGCAGTATGCCCTCCCCCAGACTGGGATCATACATAAGACGGAAATGTGCTTGGTGAAATGCAGACACATCTGCAGTGTTAGCCAAAGGCTGGAGATGGAGTGAATCACTTTCAGTGTTACTGGGGTCTGCAGGAGAGCTACGAGAGGTAGCTTTACTGGCAGCGATAGGTGGATTGATTTCAATTACTGATTTTGCTAATTTGCCGTGTCGGTCTTCTGGGCCATCCTCTGGTATGTGGTACTTGCGCTTCTGGCAGGAGGACTTGATGGAGCTGGCCATTTTGTCATCAGTGAGGGGCAACCACACAGAGGTTCCTTCCACAGCATACTTCTCAGCTGAAATGGTGACCACATCAGGCTTTTCCATTACACCTGTGCTGGTTTTCACTTCTTTGGGCTTATCGTGTACGAGTAGGTGTTTCAGACAAGATTTACCCTTGCCTGGAGGACCTGCAAAAATACAGCAATTGATTGCGACTTTTACAGACCCCTGCTTCTTCACTGCCTCCTCGTAGTCAGAGCGCCATGTGGGAGGTATTTCAGGCTCTGCAGCAAATAAGGAGTGATACTAGCTTACTACAAAAAATACAACCCTCAATACACACTGTACATGAGGGAAGTGGATACATTTAGAAATGTGCAAGGGACCACTGCAGGCTATATATCTGTTACAGGGTGACTGAAAATAGCCAACTACTTCTTCACCATACAGCGGTGGAACATTACGGGCACACAGGAGAGGAGTAATGGGGAGATAGAGAGAATACATAGTAGCAGGCTAGATAGCTAGGAGCACTGACAGAGAGAGCAATTAAAAAGAGATGAACCAATAGAAGATACTGGAGACGCATGCAAGAGAGATTCAGTGCAGGTGAGAAGCGGCACAGACCACTCTAAGGCAGCTAGCTGACGGAAAAGTGATCCTGAACACTGTGGCACTGTTTCAGACTTCATGCTGCACCGGCTACAGTGCTACTGCTGATTTGCACAGTTTAAGTCAAAACCTGATGCATCCATACATCTACTGCTCCATGTCCATGAGAAATGTTTGAAGATGTTGTGGAGAAAGTCCTCGAGTAGGGTGGGTCGACAATTTAAGATAATCCTTAGCTGGTAGACTTAATCCCTTTCAACAGTACTCCCCATATTGATGGCTAAACAGTTGTACAATGTGGGATGGCCTGTCTAGGATGTGTCTACAGTTTGCATTATTTATTCATTGAAAAATGGCTACCATACTGCCAGTAATTCGCATCCGTCAAAGTGAAATCAATTGCCTTATCAAACACAGGAGCCATGATCATACATAAATGCATACCTAATACAACATGGATACCAAACCTACCTATAAACAGGGCATGTAAATCACCCTCTTACCCATGCACTTAATAATGGAAACTCACCAAACACTTTCAACCGTTGTGTACAGACTAACCAGTGTGTGCATCTATACCAATAGGGTATCATTTTGTAGAGGATCCATAGAGGTATAAACTACCGTATGGACCTTAATTTTCGCGGTACTAAACTTTCGCGGATTGGGAATTTTCGCGTTTTTCGCGTTTTTATTTTCGCGGATGCGCCTCCCACAATATTATATTAAATATATCGACTATATATCTGTACTAATATGTGCTTCGCATATAAGCCAACGAAGCATGTCTGGGCTGCGCGAAGAGTCGGAGTAGCTATAGCAAAGCAATGACGACGTTCAGCGCTACTCTGCTCTGCGTACTTGTCCCTCGTCCTATAATCCTTCGTATTCAGCCCATTCCAAATTCTTCTGTAAGGTCTGCGTAAAACCCACCGCGGTTAATCGTCGATCACAGTTACGAAGACGCGCGAAAGTTGTCGTTTCTAAGATCGCTCAAAGGATGTTTGAAGTCGCGAGTCGGAATTAGTCACCACAGATGCGATTCGACGCTACGTCACACCGATGTTCACTACGCCTTAAACCACGATAGCCATTTTGGAGAATTATGACGTCACTGTTCATTAAAATGGACATTATTCGCTGCCCGGTAAGCGCTGGTCTAAATTTTCGCGGGACTAAACTTTCGCGGATGGCTGTCGAACCGCGAAAACCGCGAAAGTTTAGTACCGCGAAAATTAAGGTCCATACGGTAGTATGAAACACAACAGTAAGCTGAAGGTCATTGTCCCATGTAAGCAAAAATGGCTGTCACGTACAGAGTTGTACGAGTTTGCAAATGTTCTCCAACTATCGTTTGATAGGCTACACAAAATGTTCAGAGCTACCACTCCGTAAATATTCAAGGTTATTCAAGGTTGGTGCATTCTGTGGTTTTTGTCTCTGTTTGCATAACGGAATCCTTTGCTAGCTAAATGGCAAACTTGGCCCACTTTTCAAAGGCCTTTGTATTGGCTTCGATTGAATAAAACACTTCAAGTACGTAAGCCTATTAGTGTATTATATTTTCATATCTGTAAGCCTATCTATTATACTTTCATACTGTTTGTATACAGATCAGAGGGTTAATTCCTATCCAGTGTGAGCTCACCTGATTCAGTTTCAGTTTTAGCATTCCCCAGTAGCTTCTTGGCAGTGTAGAGGTCACCATGTGTTATAGCTTCCTCCAAAGGTCCAGGGTCTTTGACGCCAGCAAGAGCACCTTTAGAAGAACAACAACAGTTCACTGTGAACAAGCAACATACAAAACAACACCCCTCTGCAACTGCATCAAGTACAAACAGTAGGCAGCTGTCTGGTCACTTGTCACCTACTAGGAGTAAACTGTTTACATGTTACTGTACTTTTATTGTACGTTCACTAGGCTCTCTGCAAAGTAGCCATGTGGCTAATAGGAGTTTCCAGTATAACAATGACATGGTGATGATGATGATGACAATGACAATGACGATGATAATGATAACTATGACAATGACGATGACAATGACGACGACGATGATGATGATCTAACCACATCAAAAAGCATGAGAATCACAGCACACTTGTTGTATATTTATGTAGCCACACATTATACACTTTGGCTGCAGTTCTTCCGAAATGCATGAGAATTCCACACATGCATACGTACATGCCCACTACTTGCTGTATATTTTGTTACACATTAGCTATGCACTTTGGCTGTACATCTTTCTAAGAAAATGACAAGCATGCCAAACACAAGTAAACATGTGTACGTGAACATGGTATATTGAACTGCGTTGTCAGTGGATGACTCAGACCACCGAGCTACAGGACTGCATGCACCAGGGAGCTAAGCCATGGAAAAGAGCTATGCACCTGTGGGAGGAATGACCATGTGGTCACATGGTAATAAGGTCATGTGGTGCATCACTGACCACATTAGTGTGGGGCTCACTGTGGCTGACAGAAATGAGCCAAAACACACTCACCATTCTGGATGAGGACCTGTGCCACACGACGGTGATTGTGTTTGACGGCCTTATGCAGAGGAGTTTCACCTGACTCTGAGGTGGGCACTCCAGGTGTGGCGCTCTGTTACAGGAAAAACATCAGGGGGCAACAGGGAGAGAGAGGGGGAGGGGATGTATCGAGCAGAGTGGCACAATGCATTGACAAACAACACAAGTTCACTGTGGTGCTGTAAAAACAAAGAGGACAGTGTGACAGTGTCCCACCAACACAGGCACCATGGAATCATCTGATCTGCTGTGGCAAGGACAGGCTGGGATCACCAACATGCAGCCCAACAACACATTGCCTTCATTCAATCAACTTGTGGAAATTCTGTCTGTGTTTGCACATCAGTCACATGCTCACACACAGAACATCACTGGAGCTACTTACTACCCTTGCAAAGACAATTGCACATACAACACACACCACTAAGAGCAGTGGGCTCTTACTCGAAAGTTGAAACCATCGATGACAACATACTACTGTACACACACTAACATCCATGCCACACCCTCATTCACTCACACACCCACTCACACCCATGCACCCATATGGATTTATTTGGAGCACACATACTAAATCTCACTTTGTCACGAACAGTCGGTTCTAACTTGTACTCCTCAAGAAGGACCCGCACTACTTCAGCATGCCCTTTCTGGGCTGCCCAATGGAGCATGGTGAAACCTTTGTGGTCGGTGCTATGCAGCAGGGATGCCATCTTGGGGGCCAGGTGGCGAATGGTTTTCATGTGGCCACGCTGTGCTGCTAGGTGTAGTGCATTCCTGCCATTCTGCATAAAGGGAATGTACAGCACCTGATTACACATCTGGTATGGGCAGTGGATGTGCACACATCATGTACAGTACATGACAGATGACAGAGACAGCAGACTGCCTTATCCTAAAGGACACACAGTCAGTGGCTACAGACACAGTGTGCAGAGTGGGGTGCTCCCATCCTACTGAGGGGCAGCCATTGTGACGTGGCTGAATAGCATGGATACAGTGCAAGCATGTGTGTTGATACTCTTCAGACTGTGGAGGCTGGCAGCCATGGACAGGCGACTGTGGCATACACTGATCACCACACATGCACTTGGTCCGCCTTGTACTATCAAACACAGATGTGGCTAGAGTGGAAGTGATGCTCGGCAACATTAGGCTAAGGCACTCTGTGAGGCCTCAGCCTTACAGGAAGGTCAATAACACATGTTCAAACTCCACTTACATTGTCGACATCATTCAATGAGCCATTGTACTGGTTCACAAGTAAATCTATGATGCTAGGCTGCCCCGCATAAGCTGCTGTCAAGACAGGTGTCAAGCCCGACTGCAGGAGACACAGCACACAGACAACAACAAGGGGAAGAGTGGAAGGGAGTGCACAGAGAACATATCGCCACAGATCATCAGCACTAACCATGGCTGCTGTAGTTTAAGGAAAAGTCAAGAACTATTCTGTATCAACACCCACACTACCAACAGGCTGTTTCACTCCATGAATCTCTCCCACTTCAGCCTCGTTCACTTGTACTACTTGTCACATTCATGCACTCTCATCAGACAACACACAACCACTTCAGACAATGTACTTTACAGGACACCTGAGGGTACACCTATAGGCCTAGTATACACTCACCATGTTACGAGCAGTGGAATCCAGCTTGTACTTGTCGATGACAAGCCGTATCACATCAGCATGTCCTTCTTGAGCTGCAACGTGCAGCATGTTGTGTCCATCCTGGTCAATTTCATGGAGCAAAGACTGCATCTTTGTGGCTAGGTGCCTGATGATTTCTACATGGCCACCCCAGGCAGCATGGTGCAGAGCATTCTGCCCACGCTATAACAATCAAAAGAGTAACAAGTGAACACAAAAAGAGAACTAATAACCCTGTGATGCATGCACTCTGAGGCTAACAAGTGAATACATGACTGGAAGTGCACTTTGTCTGTGCAATGAATGACAGGAAGTAAACATGCAGACATGTGTACTTGTACACAGTGAAGTAACTAGGCAACCAGGTTACAGTGGCTATATAAATGGCTCACAGAGTTGTGGTGTGTGTGTGCATGTGCATGTGGGGGAGTGGGGCATAATGCTATGTTCTATGGAAACATGCTATGTATGTTTTGCAGTGAATTTGTGGAAGCGCAAACTTCACCTGGTCTGTAGTGTTCACTGGGCAACCCTGCCTAATGAGGTCTTTCACTTTGTCAAGATCACCTTTGTAAGCTGCTTCTAAAAAGGCAAACTGTAGACCCTGTATAATTATAGTAGAGACAATGCTGCTTTAACCACATCAATATACTGAGAGAACATATTACAGTGAAGAAATATGTTAGTTGTTTTATTCAAGCATAAGATGTGTGGAGAACAAGACCCCTTTCACAAAGGACGCTTTAACACCCCTTTCACGTTGGCACTTCAAAACCAGGTCAAACCCTGTTTCACAACCCATGGGGTGAGTTTTGACTGAAGTCTGTGAAAAATGACTTTGTGACGGGCAAAAACTTTGTGATCTGGACACCAAAAGGCCTACACTTACACACGAAAGTTTCATACTATATACGAAATTTAACACCAGTCTGGCAACGAGTCTGCGTTTGTAAGACGATTGCATCACAAAGATGCAAAAAATGGCGGTGATTCGGTAGGGTAACTTGACATGCAGCTAAGAACCTCCACCAAAGCAACTGATTACATTAATATGAGAAGGATTCAGTGGAAACGACGAATCAACGAATCCAAGACTCAGACCCTGCATCTGCGAAAATTGCTAAAATCTGCTGTCCGCAAAGGTTTAACCCGGTGAAAGTTAAAGCGTACACGGTATATACGTACATGTACCAGTTCCCACCTGTTACGTAATCACACCATGTGACATGATAACTTACATTTTTGTAGCATGTTTTTCATATTAATTTTGACGTTTCTTGCTACCAGGGTTTGTACAGCTGGGCTCAAATTTTGCACAAACACTCGTGACACACATGTGCACCGACCCATGCATGGGTTTCGAGATAGGGCCTTCCAAGATGGCGGGAGGTTGCGGTATACTAACTTTACGCCGTGTCAAGACCTCTTTCGACGCTCCTTCTCGGCGGTGCAACAACTGAATGGCTAATGGATGCTCAGACCGATGTAGCATGAACAGAGGACGCTACTTATTGAAGACGAAGGTTAGCAGTCACTTTACTGCTCTAAGAGATGTCCAAAATAGGTCCTGAATATGCTTGCACATTAGCGCGCTCAACTTTTCTTCAATGCCTCGGTGCTTTGATACATTGTAGAAGTGTAAATGCACCACCGAAACAGATAGCCAAGAACCGCATAGGCATGCAGTCCCTGCTATGGAATAAGAGCAATAGACCGATTGCATAATAAAATGGCGCGCCGAAAAGGGGCAAGGGTAACTATGGGTAATACGTATCGAGTCGACCGGGAAAGCAGAATGCCAGCGCATGACCACTGTTGTGTGCCAAACTGTAGTAACCGACGTGACAAGTGTCCTGGTCTATCGTTTCACGGACTTCCTGCGAACGAAGGCTTGAGGAAACGCTGGCTTGCGGCTATCAAGCGCGATGTCGGGCAACACTTCAGAGTCACCTCGTCTACGGTTGTTTGCGGCGCGCCCTTCACGGCAGCAGACTTTTCCACTGGCGCACGACAAGGAAGCGGAGAAATAAAGCTAAAGACACGCCGTCTGAAAGGTGACGCAGTACCGTCCGTGTTTGCATGGAGTAAAACTGTGCAGACTCGTCCCGCACCACGGGAGAGACACTTGCTGACACTGCCTTTTTGAAGCGAAAGTGTCTACATGCGCCACAGAAGTTGACACGCTCAAAGCTGAAGTGGCACAAGCAAGGAAGGATCTTAAGCACGCCAAGGAGGAAGCTGCATGCCTAAGAACCCAGGTGCTACGATTTAGCAATCTTTTGGAGGCTGACAAGATTCATCGTGCATCTGGCAAGAAAGGTGAGCAAGCTACAGCGTGATTCAGAGTGACAGAATCAGTTTTCTATAGTTGGCCATGGGAGTGAACGTGGGCTTCTTGCATGCATGTATTTGCAGTCTTCTAAAAGAGCAAGCACACATGGCTCTACGTACATACATGCACAGTATATGTGTAGTAGTGTAGTATATGCACCTGTGTGTGTGCACTGTGCATCTTCCGACTTGATGTGGGGACAGCCTCTGGACGCCGATGATAAAACTGAGCTCTGTATCACAAGGTAAGCACACAGCAATAGCCGCGTGTTAAGAACGGAAGACAAAAGCCAGCGGCAAAGACACGTGTATATATCGTCGCGAACCTACGCGAGACGATCACGAACTCCCCAGCTGCAGGAGATCATACTTTCTGCCCGAGACACGTCCGTTTCGCCTCCGCAAGTAGTCTCGGAGTTGGTTAACAGTCCAAGAGCTGTCGGGTGTGGCTTCTCCCACTTCTCCACTGCTTGCCGACGTTTCTATTGTTCCTCCGGACGCCATTTCGCTTCTAGTCGACGCAAGTCAACGCCCAGCCGGTACTTCGTATACGGTCCTCGCCCCGTTTCGGCGGCACGTGACTTATTATGCAATCAGTCTATTAAAGTTGTTGCATATTTATGCAAATTAGGTGACCCCACCACCTTAACCCACATGGGTTCAGCCAACCTTACAGGTGTCTGTATATAGATGTGTGAAAGGGGAAGTGTGTAAGCGAGGTGGACAGATTGGAAGGACTTTGGTGAAGAATGCACTGACAATGTACTCTGGTGTCAGTGAAGGTGGGGGGACATGCAGGTGCTGTGGCGTGATCAGATATGGATGTGTATAGAGGAAAGGCCATTGAAGGTTCAATTAGGGTTATGGGTCAGGTGTTGGCCATCGTAATATGTACAAACATACGCTCCTACAGAGGACCGTGCAACAGATTGCAGGAGGTGACACATTGCTATAGTTCCAAAGCGCAACCACTAGCTTATTGGAGACCAAAAATGCTAGGGTAAGAAGAGACACAGGTCATGGAGAGGTGTACTAGTGAGGCAAGAGGAGGAGACACTGCATAAGAATGTAGGTAGAGTGCTGGGTTGATGCACAGCCAACAACTGGTTACCTTAGACACCTTCTGCCATGCGGCACATTGAGATATATGTATCATTTCACAGGTAAAGTTCAAAGTGTGAAGATCCTTATGCTGAGTGGCAGATGTACGTATGAGGGCGTGATAGTGAAGGTTAGTTACTTCCCATATAAATGACATACATCTCACCACTCATCAAACAAGAAAGGCAGTTGCCTGGAATGACCAGAAGTGATGCAGGAAAGAGGTTTTCATAACAAGCCAAAAGCAGATGAGAACACATGAAAGTGATGCCCAACACTGACAGTCACATGGCTGCACTGTATACCACAAGTGACCTAGCATGAGATTGCCTACCCACAGTCAACAATCAGCACTCACCTCCTCATCACTCATGGAACAGCCATACTGTCCAACCAGGACATCAACCAGGTCAGAGTGCCCATTAATGGATGCCAGCACAACAGGTGTCTGACCCTCCTGCAGGGAGTGGAGACATTTACAGTGGGAGATGGAGGGATGCAAGGACAAATCACTACACAATGTTATATACGTAATACACAACATGGACTTTGCAAAGTAAAGCAACCCAAACCCAATCCATCCTCTTGCACTGCCAGCACCTTTGGTGCATCTACTTCCCATGAGACAACCCACTGCTAGACATGACTCTGGATGACAATCACAGGTCTGACACAAACTTACACGAGTGTTTGCATACCTACATATTGCAGTACAGTTTGTGTGGGTGTTCTAGAAGTAAGGTGCACTACACGACTAAGAATTGGATCTCACATCTCACAAATTACTGCATGTTGAGCTGGAGATCATCAACAAACAGGGACTGGACTGCACTACTGCTGGCCCATGTGCATCAAAGTTCAATGGCAGTATACAATTGGTCTACAAGGAGTACTCTGCGGAGACATCAATTATCTCTTGGTCACGACGTACATATGAAAAGGCACCATGTCTTTCATACAAGTAGTATGAAAAGGATGACCGAACACCAAAAGGTGCAGGAATCCATATGCATCAAACCTTACCATAACAGGGCAGCCAACAACACAAGACAATGTACGCCCACACACAATCAACCTCAGTCAGTCAAGAGCCAAAAGGGCACATGAACACATAACAAGTTACTGGTGCTAGTAAACAACTGCGACTACACCAACACTGCTCTACCAGCTCAGCCTTCAGACCAATGACTTGCAACCTATGTACCTCCATCTTCACATGTGCATGTGCAATACACAACCATTGCCACATCACACAAGACACTACTGGACCTACTGGATGTTAGAGTACAACAACAGTTCAAGCGCACACACCTTGTTACGAGCAGTTGGATCTAATTCCAATTTGTCAATCACGTGCCGCACCACATCAGCATGTCCTTCAAAAGCTGCATGATGGACCATGGTGCTTCCGGAGGCATCAGTTTTGTGGAGCAGTGAGTCCATCATTGGTGCTAAGTATACAATGGTGCTGACATGGCCACCCCGTGCAGCCAAGTGCAGGGCATTGCGTCCACGCTACAGACAGAATAAGTACAAGTGAACAGATGACTGGTACGTGCAGTAGTGTTAAAGTAGTGGACATGAGCACTTAGCATAGGTTAGCACTTAGCATATTTATTTAGCTAGCTACTTATGCACTAGCTTAGAGTGCACTTAGCATAGCAATAGGTTAAGTCTAGAAGTGTCAAATCTAGTTTGGGGGTACCGCTTCTTAGGTTGCTTGTACATCAGGCATCTACGATCAAAACGCAGGCGAGCCACCACTGGCTTATGATCAGAACTTATTGTAGCCCCACCATATGATCGAGCCTCTTGTAGCATTAGTTTGGCATTCTGTTTACACAGGACAAAGTCAATTTGGGTGTAGATGGCAACTGTCTTAGATGAACCTGATGGTGCGTTCTGATCCTTGAGCCAGCCTGTCCACGTAGTCTTGTGGCGACTTGCGTGATGGAAAGCTGTGTTGCACGCAAATAAACCCTGTAATGCCAAGAAGTTGGCCAATGCTTCACCATTTTCATTACGGGTCCCCATGCCATGAGCTCCAATGCAGGAGTCCAACCCTGCTTCTATGTCAGCTGCTGTACGTTTGCCCAACTTTGAGTTGAAGTCCCCACATACAAAAACAAGAAAACGAGCTAAAGCTTTAATGGCTGAGTTCAGCTCAGCATAGAATTGTTTACTCACTGATGGATTTTCTCTGACTCGCTGAGATGTTGGTCCGTATGCGTTAACAACTCTGCACTGACAAAAGGTACCGTTCCGACAGGGGATGGCTAGGTCCAAGACAGCTACGCGGTCACTCACGTACCACCATCGACGAACAAATGGCTTCAGTCGAGGGGCGATGACGAAGCCTAGACCTCTGTATTTGGCAGTCCGTTAACGTTGTTGTATGAACACCAATTTGTGTCCAGACGCCAGCTCAAGATCGTCACTGGCTGCAACTTTCGTCTCCTAGAGGCATGTTAAATCGAGGTGATATTTAGCGCAGTCCCTGTCCAGCTGCTGTCGTTTCTCAGCTGCGTTCAGCCCTCGGACATTCCACGTAGCCAGGGAGATGGTAAAGTTACTTTTGTCTCGCTCAGTGCGAGGGTTTGGGCGAAGAAAGGTAGACATTATAAAGGGCGCCAGTCACGGTTCGCCCGCCATTTATCAAACTATCAGCCCAGCAACGTGCCCTGAGAATTCGTATCGAATCTACTGGTGACAGCAGAGACAGAACAAAATGGCGCAGAGAGAGGTGTCTTATCTTGAGACAGATTAACCAACGACTTCGAGATCTAGCTTGTCGTAGAGCAGACATACTAGCGTTAGAGATAACATCAACTGATGATTCCCGCAAGATGTTCAGGGCAGCGAAAGCAATGAAGTCCATACCACGACCACCATCCTTGAGTGTACAAGATCCAGAAGGTAAATTCTTTGCAACTGACAAAGCGAAGGCAGACGCCATCTGTAGATGGTTTGAACAACAGTTCACTGACCCTACTGTAGCCCCACTGCTCCCCTTTGTAGGCCCTGGTCAACCACTTAAGCAGCCAATTACAGCAAGTGAAGTGGAAAGAGCTATGAAATTATTGTGAAATGGTCGGGCACCTGGTCCTGATGGTATTAGTAATGAACTGTTAAAGTATGCTGCTGGTATTCTATCTGAGTCATTTGCAGAAATCATCAACGCAATCTTTGAACAACACATTGCTCTGGAAGCGCTTGGCAAGGGTATCCTAGTGGCTTTACCTAAACCAGGTAAACCACTTGGCCCACTCACCAGCCTACGCCCAATAGTGCTCCTGAACAGTGTGCGCAAGATTGTATCCATCATCACTCTGCAGCGCATTCGTCCCAAGGTCAATGCATTCACAGGAGCCAGTCAAAGTGGCTTCAAACAAGGGAGAAACTGTGCAGACATCGTATGGGCGCAGAGAATGCTCATTTCAGTTGTGCTGACCCGACACTGGGACTTTCACAAAATGGGCATTGACATGTCCCATGCCTTCGACACCATCAACAGAGAGAAGATCCTGGATGTACTGTCACTAGCTGGTTGTGAAACTGATGACCTAAGGCTGGCTCGTATCCTCTTGGCAGAAACTAGCATCACAGTTCGTGTGAAGTCGTCCTGGTCTGCTTGGTTTGAAACAATGATTGGGTCCCCCCAAGGCGATAGCCTGTCGCCTGTTTTGTTCACCTGTTATCTAGCAGCTGCCCTGAGGTGTGTGAGACAATGTGCCGGTCGACCAGATCTACCAATCACCTCAGAGGGCATGCCACAAGAATGGGAGTATGCAGACGATGTAGACTTTGCTGATGAAGAACGTGAGCCTCTTGATTCTCTGCTACAAACAGCCTGCACGCAACTGAGAGTCTGGAACCTCCTAGTGAATGAGTCTAAGACAGAGTTTACGCACATCTACCTAGCGGATGCTTCAGAAGCAGACGATCAAGGTGCAGCCACCCGAGGTAATGAGACATGGCGCGGCAGGAGGTCATTGGGATCTATGCTGTGCAGTTCCACAGACATCATGCACCGTTGTGTGCTTGGTAACCTGTCTTTCCACTCCTTCTGGTCAATGTGGATGCGAGGGCCTAAGATTCCACTGCAAAAGCGACTGCAAGTCTACCAAGCTATATGCGTGTCCACCATGTTGTACAATTGTAGCAGCTGGGCTGCACCGAAGACCATCTTGAACAAACTTGATGCTTGCCACAGACATCACCTACGTTCCATCCTTGGCATTCACTGGCCACACAGCACCATCTCCAACGAGGCACTTTACAAGCGATGTAACACCAGACCCCTATCTGAGATGGTAGCAGAAGCCAGATGGAACATGCTAGGTCATGTGCTACGCATGGATCGAAATGCTCCAGCACAGAGGGCTCTACAATATGCAGTGGAAGGTGCCCAAATGTACAGCAGCAGACGTGGACGTCACACTACTAACCTCCTAGACATTCATAGGTTAGCACTAGCTACTTATGCACTAGCTTAGAGTGCACTTAGCAGAGCAATGGGTTATCTAAACAGCCTTGCAGTGTTAGATCACACCTGCAGCAACCACACTGCACCAACACACTGGGTTGCTCTAGCAACACCTATCACACTTGTTAGACTTTTCCATGTCATTCACACCATACACATCTCTGTGTGTGTCTCACCACACAGAATGTGCACGTAGGTATGTACATTATATTGGCCCCTCATCATATAATTTGCACCTGGTCCAGGATACAGTCACCATTCTGTTAAGACACTCCCTTTTGTCATACCATCCACTGCTACACTAGTCAGCACCACACTCACAGCACATGATGCACATAGCAGGGAAGCCCTCAAATTAAGACAAATGTCCTGCTAGTCAAATTAAAGAAAGACCACTCAGGCTACAGTGGCTACATGTACAGCATGCAGAGTGGGGAGTGACAGGGACTACAATATTTGGAGTTCAACATGTGTAAGTATGTGGGAGTTGAAGTGAACTAGAAGAATAAACTTTCCAGTGAGGTAGGGACAAGCATTAGTCCTACCAAACACAGAGGTGCATGGCTACATTGAAGAACATCAAGTGCACTCACATTGTCGACGTCTGTCAGAGATGAGTGATACTGGTCCACGAGAAGCTCTATGATGGAATTGTGACCGTTGAGTGCTGCTCGCAACACAGGTGTCATGCCATCCTGTACATATAGGAAACACGGTAAGATAATACAAGAAGGGGGAGGGCAAGGAAGGACAGTCATATCACTACAAGTCGTTAACATAGTGTTTTACAAAACATTAACTTACTGTCAACAGGTCAAGGTCTAGGTGCATGTACCCCTTGCGCTGTTGTGCAACACAAAATGCATTCTGAGTTGCACACATACCAAAACACTATATTGCTACTCCAGTGAATTAATTCCCTTTCAGATCATGCTCACTCACTGCCTGCTAGACACATACAGCACATGACACAACCTATCTATCACTACACATCTATCTCTACACAGTACTAGGACACAACTTGGACTTTGCAAAACAAATGAATCGTAGTCCACCCTTTTGTGCATCTACTTTAGAAGCTCCCACAAGACAACCCACTGCTGGCTGTAACTTTGAACAACAATTACAGCACAGCTCACACAAGTGTGTGTTTGCATACCTAGCTATTGCAGTACAGTTTAGATTGCATTCTTGAAACACTACAATACAAACTGTACAAATTTGATCTTACTTTGCATCATATTGCATGATCAACAAATGTGGTTGGGGCTGGACTGCTACACTGCTGGTCCACAATTGCAC
Source organism: Aplysina aerophoba (assembly GCA_949841015.1). Classification (NCBI taxonomy): domain Eukaryota; kingdom Metazoa; phylum Porifera; class Demospongiae; order Verongiida; family Aplysinidae; genus Aplysina; species Aplysina aerophoba. Next base: position 6,981,124 of record OX465035.1, on the reverse strand, counting down.
TCTGGGAGCAGACATGCTATATACAGTACATACGTATATACCATAAGAGACAGTCCCTCCTTTCACGTGGCACTTGAGTCTGGATTGTCCCATTCACATGCGCAGGCGAATCTAATTGAATATATTCTAACCCGATTGAATCTAGTCTGACCCGATTGAATCTAGTCTGGCCCGCTAGACCCAACTTCTCCCCCTTTAGAGGAGCGAAGTACGCAGACACTGGGCTATACGAACCTGAACGCCTGAGACACTCTTCTCCTAAAGTTACTACTTGGCCTAAGATAGTCTCGCGTGGCCAGACCCTATTCTCCGCTTCCGCTATTGCATAATACCACGCGCGGAGAATTTCCAGCGTGTTACGCAATCGCAACAGCGGAATAAGGGTCTGGCCACGGTAGACTAGGCCGAAGATTGCGCAAGGTGTGAAGCTGCTGGACCCTATATTATATTTCCGCCGCGGCGAGAAGTTGGGTCTAGCGGGCCAGACTAGATTGAATCCGGATTATCGGATGCAAGTCTATTCGTCAGTCGAAGGTGGAGTCCGCAGCGAGATATTGCGCAATCTCGTAGTCAAGCGCCCGAGCGTTCGAGAAAAGATGGCGGAAAACGGACGCATACGAGCGATGCAGAAACTAAGCTGCTCCTGGAGATCTGGAGCCAGGACAACATCCAGAAGCAACTTCACGGCAGATTTAGTAATTTTAACGTATTTTCCAAGCTCGTTGAAGAGTTGCGCAGGAGCGGCTATCATCGCACCGTATCCCAATGTAGGATAAAAATAAAGCGCTCAGGAAAAGATATAAAGAAATCGTGGACAGAGCGCGGAGGAGTGGCGCGGGCAACGAATCGGAGGAGGAAGACCTTCCTGACAACATCCAGTACTACTCGCAGATTCAGTCAGAATCAGCAAATGTCAGCAATATCAGCAAATCAGTTGTCTATGACCACAACCATAACATCATTGACCACTAGGGCCACTGTGCTATATATATGAAATGCAATCAGCACTCTCAATGGTAATCTGGATTCCAATCGGGATTCAAATCTAGATTAAAGTGCCATGTGAAAGGGGGAATTTCTACACAAGTTCTATTGCGGAAAATTGTGAGGCCATATCCAGTCGTATGTATTTTGCAAGGACAATTTTGACATTAATTTATGACATGCTGTATACATTACTGTGTAATATGCATACCTTGAAAGTCTTAGAGAGGTGTGATTGAATGATCATGCACAGAAATTCATGTAATTGTACTCTTGAGGTACCATGAAACACACTACATTGCTACTCCAATGTATTCCTCCAATTTCAAATCATACTCACACATTGCCTGCAGCATGTTGTAACATACACTACACAACCTACGTACTTTGCAAGACACCTACATACAGGTCATCATGACACAAAACGTGTCCTTTCTGCTGCTGACAAGAGATCAACAACATATATTTAATGCTGTAGAGGCTCATTATCGCGTCAACAGATGAACGGAAGTCAATTATTACGAGCAAAATGCGCAACAGCAAGAGTAAAACCCAGGACATTTCGACCTCGTAGGTCTTCGGCAACCAAGGAGACAGTCTCCTTGCTTGACGAAGACCTTCGAGGTTTGCGTATTTACTCTTACTGTTGCGTATTTTGCTTGTAATAATCCACTTCCATTCAAACATATATGTACATATGAAACACAAACATGCTATTCTGGTTCAACCACAAGACTGTATGAATCCCTTCCATTTCAACCTCATTCACCACCTGCACCACTCCTCACATGCGTGCACTCTCATCACACAACCCACAACCACTGTTCACAGACAATGTACTTTACAGGACACCTGAAGCTACACCTATAGGCCTAGTACACACTCACCATGTCACGAGCAGCAGAGTCCAACTTGCATTGGTCCACAACAAGCTTCATCACGTCAGCATGTCCTCTCTCAGCTGCCCAATGGGCCATTGTGTATCCGTCATCATCGGGACTGTGGAGCAATGACTCCATCTTGGGGGCCAGGTAAAGGATGGTACTAATATGGCCGCCCCCCGCAGCTAGGTGCAACGCATTCTCTCCTTTCTATAAAGGAAACAAGAAAACAAATTGCAAACACTCAGTGGAACAAGAGCGGACATGTATGTGTGAAGAATGACAGTAAACAGTCTTATTTACTTTGCAAAGTAAAGCAACCACTATACAGACCAGATTATACAGGTCAGATTACCGTGACTGTGTTCTACACTATGGAAACATGCTGCTTGACAGTGTCTGAATGTAGACAGACAGGTGTGTGTACTTTACCTCATTCTTGGCATTAGCTGAACATCCCTCCGCAATCAGCTTTTTCACTTTTGGTAACTCTCCACTCTCAGCTGCAGCTAAAAACTCGTCCTCCATCTCCTGTACAGGACACACAGACCAACACAGTGAGTGCTTCCACCGGTTGAACCAGTGAGAGACTTGTTAGCTGCCCAATCCCTTTTCCCGCTCCATGTAGCAGGGTAGTACCTACCTGTTCTTGGCACTGAGGAGCGAGTGGACGGCTGGGAACGGAGAGTTGCAAATAGTAACCAAACTGCTGGTAAGGAATGTTAATAGGTCAACTCCTTCAAAGGCTTTGGAATGTGGGCGGTGCCTTTACCTGCACCTGTAACATCATAAACAGACTAATGAGTCATGAATACACTCACAGTGCTAATGAATACACTCATCTATCTGTGTGGGACCATGACCCTCTATGGTGGGACTCACCCACCAAGGGGTGGCCCCACCTTCCTGTGTGGTCCCCAGACTGTAGTGTCTGCAGACTCTGCACACCTATATACATAGTTGTATGGCATCCTTGAGCACAACTCAAGCATACACTGCATTTGTGAATGCAGGCCACCAGACAAAGCAAGATTGGACAAGGCTGGACTTGAGAGTGTGTGGACAGAGCAGAATTAATATATCAGCCACACAGACCTTGGTCAGGTGCTAAGATGAAGTTTATTATGAAAGGACTTCGAACACTTACAGAGGATGCAGGCCTCTGTGGCTGAAATCTCCTGTTCTTACCTTATCTGATATGCAACCTTGCACTCAAATTTCAGTCTCTTTCATTGAACATTGCCATAAGCAGCTACAGTGAAGGCAACTCTAACATTCAATGATAACAAGTTAGAGTTTGGTAACATCACGTCAGTGTATGCCATTTCATGGTCAAATAATTTCATATGCTGAATGTACGCTCCATACTTTCAAATTCTGGCAGGACCACACAGGTGCACGTTTGGAATCAGTAGTGCAAGCAGATCCTCCTTCACTTCCCCTCCCCAGGCATTCTCCCCTTCTTGTGCTATTAAATTCACTGCCACAATGACGGGATATTTGACAGTCAGCTAAGTTAGCCTACCCAAATTGTACAGTTGCCACACAATCAATCATGTAGCTAGCATGAATAATTAAGAACGCCACCACATGAACAGCGAGTGGAGTGCACATCAGGTATATACTAGTCCGGGTAGCTAGTGTTAAAGCAAACGCCAGGGGACGTCCTCGCCGCTGGCGTTTATTTCAGGGACGGTCTAGCTAGCCAGACTGACCACTTTCGTGCGTTACTCCTCGTTTTCGTTTGCACACAAAGGTTATATTGCGTCCCCGATGAGTACGAAGCTTCGGTTTGTTACTCCTTCTCTGCCTTCCAGCCGCGTGGCCTACCCTCGCCCTCCTGGGGAAGAGGGGAAGGAGGAGGACAGGAGCGAAGGTACAGATGACAGAGAGGTAGAGGAGGAGGAGGAGGATGACCTGGAAGACAAAGAGTTCTCTCCTCCAGACCACATTGCGGGCGCACCTCTAGAGCGGGACGGGCACCTGAACACCGTCAGCTAGTGTGTATCTGCATGAGTGCGTGTATACACGCGTTTTGTGCTGGTATTCCAGCATGGCTGTTGTAGCTACATGTGTGTGCCTAGTGTACCACCTGTCTGTTTTACGTAGCTACGTACATATCTGTTGTTAGGACGTTCTGTGTGTCCTGTAGTGGCCGCCTCTTGCTAGCAAGGGTTGCACTTCACTTGAGAGACAGGCTGGCTTCCACTCCAGCCCCACTTCTGGTATTGCATACTCGATATCGCCAGGAAGACCAATCGGCGTGAAATTTGGTGCACTAATATAACGGCATTATGTAATGCATAATTTCATTCTGTTCTCTTTCATTTCACTCTCTACCCAGTCAGCAGACTGCTGCAGGAGGCCTTCCACAAAGCAGACAAGGTAAGAACACACAGAGAGATGGGGTGTCAGCCATTTGTAATGTCCAGACTTCTTCAAAATGGTCCCCATTAAACTCATACATGTCCTGAAAGCTGTTTGAGCCAAAATGTCTTCCATGCACATTGTAGCCCCTCCCTCCCTCCATGGAGTAGCCCCTCCCTCCCTCCATGGAGTAGCCCCTCCCTCCCTCCCTCCATGGAGTAGCCCCTCCCTCCCTCCATGGAGTAGCCCCTCCCTCCCTCCCTCCATGGAGTAGCCCCTCCGTCCCTCCATGGAGTAGCCCCTCCCTCCCTCCATGGAGTAGCCCCTCCCTCCCTCCATGGAGTAGTCCCTCCCTCCCTCCATGGAGTAGCCCCTCCCTCCCTCCATGGTGTAGCCCCTCCCTCCCTCCATGGAGTAGCCCCTCCCTCCCTCCATGGAGTAGCCCCTCCCTCCCTCCATGGTGTAGCCCCTCCCTCCCTCCATGGAGTAGCCCCTCCCTCCCTCCATGGAGTATCCCCTCCCTCCCTCCATGGAGTAGCAGGCCTAGAGTTTAAAGGTGGTCAGGCCAAGACGAAACAACAATTATTGGCAGCACCTGTGTGGTGCTGTGGGAGGCACACAGACCAGAAGGTAGCTACTTCACTATTGGTGTGTAAAACTGGTCAAGCCCCAAACTCCAGTCATGGCCTGGGCTGCCTAGGTAGCTCCACTGAGCCTGACTAGCCCACCCCTTCTTCCATAGAGGGAGGGAGGGGAGCAGAGAGGGAGGTGTGGACTGGGGGGGGGGGGGGGGACAAATGGGGGATGTGGATAGATGACACGTATGCTCAGACCCATGTCCTAGATACGAGGACTGGAGAGGGAGGGAGGTGGGATGACAGAAGCTGGTGTTGTATGAGCAGAGAAGACGTGTTATAATCGGATGTGTTTTAGAGCACCATCTGTTTGAACCCACATCAGAGGAGTGAAGGATAGAGAGAGAAGGAACCTAGGTTGGCTGAGGCTGCATACTGTAGTGTGTGGTGTGTCTGTAGACGGTACATACTGTATGTACATGTGTGTGTGTATGTATTATATATGTATATGTACATACGTACATAAGTAGCATACCATTGGTTGGCACATTTCACTTTACCACACTGTTGATTGACGCTCCTCTCCTTCAGAAGTTGAGCTGGCACTGAAGACCACATTTGAACATGACAAGAAGCGCTTCCAGTATGCTGATGTCAATCATGACGGAGGAGTGAACAATGAGGAGTTTGTATACTTCTTGCACCCAGAGTACAATAAGGAAGTGGTGAGGGGTGAGGGGTGAGGGAAGGGGTAGTGTGTGTGTGAGTGAGTGTGTGTGTGTTGTGTCCCATTGTGGAGACAGCTCTGTGTGGCTATTTCAAGAATTCTCCCTTCCTGTGTGGCTATTTCAAGAATTCTCCCTCCCCCCCCCGAATATGCAAATGTTCCTATGCCTGCTAAGATGCAGAGCAGTACTGTTGTGGCACAGTTGCTAGGTTTATTCTTGTTTAACTCGGTTCCCATGTGTATGCGAATGTGTTTGTGTGTGTTAAGCCCGTACTTGTTTGTCAGGCTACTTGTGGCACTGGTTTTGTGTAGGGTTGGACTGCTTGTAATCCCTTTTGAGGAGCCTGTTGGAGTCTTCCCTTTCTCCCTTTCAGCGACTCTGGCCTCAGTGGTTGGCTCCAGCTGTTCTAATGTTTTGTGGACAAACAGGGTCCAAAGTTGTTTGTCCGTGTCCCCTAGACTGGGGTTCCTAGGTTTGTTTTGTAGCTCATTCTTGAGCTGTTGGAGGTTGTTCTCCATTTTAGTGACTAGCTCTTCATTTCCTAGGTTCTCCTGGTGTGTGTCTGCTCAATATCCTGGCAGCCAAAGACCGAGGTTTGTACGATACATATGTAAGTGCATGTGTACAGCACAATGGGTTGCGTACACACATGACGGGGTCTACCATTCAAAATGTACTGTAATGATATTATAGAGGATGACGCATAAAGTAATTGCATTGAGCGAGATGGTATTGAAATATCTCTGACTTCATTTGTATAGTCCTACCTGTGGACATTTTGATTGGCTTTCTGTTTTGTGCGGGGTTATGTGTGAGCAAGTTTGTCTTTGGTTGGGTGCATTTCCTGTTGGTTTTGTGTGAGGGATTGTCTGGGTGGAGGCAGGGCTTGTTGGGTGTTTTGTATTGGAAGTATTTGAACGTGATGGTCAGCCACAAGTGATGCATGATAATAGAAACCTTGCTCCATGCCAGATTTGCTAATGTGGTTTGCTCCATGCTAGTGCTGGGCCAGGTGGTGTCTCCTGGTGACCTTGAGGGGTGTCTGGTATAACTGGTGTTTTGCTCCATGCCAGATTTGCTAAAGTGGTTTCCAACCAAACACTAGAAGTTACCTTGTGGCCGGTGCTGAAGCACTGGGACATTCTTGCATAATGTTTCTTATGTAATTAATATGTTTCTTAATTAAAAGTAACAGAACTGCATAATTATGGAGATCTAAGTAAGCTGAACGTGCAGGCTGTGAGCTGAGATGGTTGTTGTTTGCCGGACTAGGGGGAATATTCAAAACTGTCTACCACTCACTGGCCCTCACAGGTATGTGTACAGAAGGCACACCTGTCCTTGTTGATAGCTGGTGGTGTTGACTCCTGGTTGCCTTGAAAGCCTTATGTGTGGGCTCTGGTGACTGTGCTGCTGTTTGTGTGCTTCTGAGAGCACACAAATTAAATTGTGGTTGACTGTGTTTCAGTTGGTGTGCTTCTTCTCAGCCCTGAGTCTGTTCTACATTTAATTAAGCTACACTTGACTGCATTGTGCAGACAGATGTGTGTGTGTGTGTGTGCTGCGCGTGTGTGTGCATGTGTGTGTGTGTGTGCGCGTGTGTGTGTGCGTGTGTGTGTGTGTGCGTGTGTGCGTGTGTGTGCATGTGTGTGTGTGTGTGTGCGCGTGTGTGTGTGCGTGTGTGTGTGTGTGTGTGTGTGTGTGCATGTGTGTGTGTGTGTGTGTGTGTGTGTGTGGTGTGGTGTGGTGTGGTGTGGTATGGTATGGTATGTATGCATGTGTGAGTGCATACACATGTACATGTGTCAGTTCATTAGTGTGCATGGAGGGGTGTGCATGGGTGTTATACCCTGACAGCCCTATGAAAGCTGTGGGGTTGACTGAGAGGACAGAATGAGGTACAGCACTGGAGGTCTGGTCGAGGTCTGGTCTAGTGCTCTTCCACTAGCTGTCTGGTGTACACTTCTGTCGCAGTCAGGCATCTTGTGTTACACGGCCAAAGTCATGCCAAGTGTCTGGTGTACGTACAGTTACAGTATGTACACTACATTGTATAGTATATAGTTAGTGACCTTGAGTGTTTCTATAAGCTAAGGTTAGCTGGTAAGTACATGGAGGGGTGTGGTGGTGATGTTAGCAATTTGTAGTGGTCTGGTGTGCCGCAGCGTATGGCATGTGTCCAATGGTACACTATAGGGCTGGCATCACATCTGGTCAGCCTGCTGTTTGCATAGCTGTCAACATGTGGCTTGTAGCTTGTGATGAGCTGTATAGCTGGTAAGTACATGGAGGGGTGTGGTGGTGGTGTTCGCAACTTGTAGTGGTCTGTGTATCTTGTTGCAGCCTCTGGTACTATAGGGTTGGAACACAGAGAAGGCATGTGTGGATTGGAATTTAGTGTGTGTGGCCATGGGGGGGGGGGAGAATTAATGTGGCAGTAGAGTGCCATACACAATACCAGCACAAGCCATCTAGCTTGTATGCAGAGACAGCCCATCACGGCTGTCCCCTCCTCTGTGTGGCCCCATGTGCAGCGATGAGTCATGACCTCTGACCTGTGCAGTGTGTACTGTATGCATGCTGTAGTGGTGTTATCACACATGTCTTGTCACTTTTGTCACCTCAGGTCTCCACTGTGTACCCACACCTGTGTGCATCTGAATACTGTCACATGTACTGCATCTCCCTAGCAGGTGTCAGGTGCAAGACCTTTGTACTCCGACCCCCAGCACCCCACCAGTTCACTCCCACTCAGTCTCATATAGCTATAGCTACATAGGTTGGGCCTTCTCTTTGACGGCGAGCATGAACATGAGTTACCCAACATGTAGTGCCCCCTTCCCATCTCCCCCCCCCCCCCCACACACACACAGACACTGGTGGAGGAACAGTGAGAGAAATGAGTGCAGGTAGGGCAATGAGTCCGTGCATTTGACAATGACAGTGAAATTGTTTTATCTTTATCTGTTCCCTTAATTCCTCCCCCTATATAGGCCTCCTGAAGGCTGTCCAGGTCCCTTTCAGTGAGCCGTACAGGACACCTCGTCTGACAGCTCCTGCCACGTGAGAGGTGAAGAGTGCCAGTAGGAAGGAGTGGAGGACTGAGGGAGAGCAGACAACAAGCAGACACACATGCACCACCAGACAACCGGCCTTGTTTAACTGTGTAACAGAACTTGTGGAAACTTACATTGAATATGATTAAGTATTATACGTATGTACATCAGTTGAAAATAGTATGATATAAATGAAGTTGCTGACCATGGAACATGCAAATATATATGTGTGTTGCTCAACAATGTGTGGGTATGTGGTGTATGTGTGTACAGGTGAGCGAGTGAGTGTACATGTGGTGACTGTGTCGTGATGTGTGTACAGGTGAGCGAGTGAGTGTACATGTGGTGACTGTGTCGTGATGTGTGTACAGGTGAGCGAGTGAGTGTACATGTGGTGACTGTGTCGTGATGTGTGTACAGGTGAGCGAGTGAGTGTACATGTGGTGACTGTGTCGTGATGTGGCTGTAGCCTGCCACTGTCCTTTCCAAGAAACTGGTAGAGTTCCTCTCTTTGCACACACATAAGGGCTTTCACCTTTGCTTCTCACTTGGCAGGAGTTGCTTGTACCGGCTCACTTGGCCTTGCCTGTGCCCTCATCTGGTGCGGGGAGGGGAAGAGGAGAGTGAGTGAGTGTGGGTGGGTGTACACTGCTGGACTGCAGTGCCTGCAGACGAGCCTGCCAGCTGCAGCCAATCAGCTCTTGCTCCACCAGTGGGCATGCATGTGAAGGGACAAGACAGCACAGACCATGCACCTCCCACAAAGCAGCAGCGTACTGCGAGTGGAAGAGGCAACTCAAACTGTGCGTCAGCCTCCAACATAGCTCCACACACACTAATGCACACAACACATCGCCACAGAACTCACTTCACTTTGCCCTTTAACAACACTGAACAGCGTCTGTACGTATTATGGCCACAATCGGCTTCTTCTCTTGCAGATCCAGTAAATAGCCCGCTCTTCGGCTCCGACCTCCACTACTCAGGGGTAATGTGGGCTACGTCCAGAAGACAAGCGGCGGCGTTTCTGACGCAAGGAGAGGATTGAAGTGTCCGTCACTGTGAAAGTGAGTCTCCACATTCAGGCATGTGGAAGGGGAGTTGAGCAGTAAGGGGATTCCCCTCATGTAGCCGTATAAGGCAGCAGTGTGGTCAGACTTTGCACTCTGTCCTATTCTTTCAGATGTGTCAGGTCCTCAACTCTACATCACACAACAGGGAATGCAGTGAGGGACTCACAGTGAATGGGCTACAGGTCATCACACCACCTCACAACATGTACTGTACAGGAACACAGGAGTCGGGTACTCCAGCCACAAAAGAACAAAAGATGACACATAACACACACACACACACACACACACACACACACACACACACACATGGATGCAAGCACGCACGCACGCACGCACACACACACACACACACACACCACACACACACACCATGGTCAATACCAGCCGAGAATGATGTGGACTATTGTACACACAAGACTACCATCTCCAGAATGTGACTTGCATGTGACCAGCATGTCACCTAGCTGCATGTGGCACTGGTCATGTGACCTGCATGTGACCTGAGTCACTCCACCTGCATGTGCCCATGTACATTAGCCCTGTCAATAGCATGTGACACCACTCACCATCCAACAGCATGTAGAGGTGGGTGGTCCGGGACTCCAGGGGTGTACATTTCCTCACAGAGAACACCCTGCCTAGGCTGTGGAGTTCCACCTTGGGGTACTGGCTGTGAATGAGCCCTGAGAGGGGAAACATCTTGGCACCCTGGAGAGAGGGGAGGAGATGGGGGAGCTTGTGAAGGACATGGACCACACCTGGTGCACTTGTGTGTGCACAACACAAAAAGGCCCAACAGCACTCACCCCATCACCGTGACTTCCCCCATGCAGACCATTATGCCAGTAATGAACAGGTGCCTCCACACACGTTCAGAGTCAAGTTGGCATGCACAGCAAAAGGCTCATACACTCCCTCCTCCACCTCACACACAACCGCTCATTAGTATGTGTTCTACGTATGTCCACACAACAGTGGACTCACTCCCTACCTGCTGCACTTCAGTCCAGAAATGCTGCTTCAGAGCCCTGTTGATCTTCTGAGGGCATTTTGGTTCTTGAATACTGAAATGTATAAGAGCTCCAACACTTTTGGGAAGTCATCAGTTGGGAGAATATTCTTCATTTCAAATCCAGAACTGGCAACAATTTGAAGGAGAACCTGAAATGGGTATGACCACACAGCACACACACATTCAGAGGTAACCTCCACCAACTGTCAGCAGCAACAACCAGCACACTGTACATGAAAACAGCATCAACACACGGCATGGTACACCACCTTACACCCATCTTACAGCCACACACACATAATAATGTACACATACAGCATCAACACATGCATGACTGCATATGAATGCACACACACAGCATACCAGGTCTGCCGTCTTGCCAATTCTGTCAATCACTGACTGTGGACATCCCCACGGTCAATGAGGGTCAAGCGGCCCTTCCTCCCTGCAGGGGACACAGCACCACACACGTACAGTGCTGGGCCACTTGTCAGCCACCGTCACCACACTGACATGTACACTGGTGGGAGGGGCAGTCTGCCTACATCACACCACACACTACAGACCCCGCCCTACCACTACAGAGTGGGCCTGCATGCACTGCACAGTGTCCCCACCTGACACCACTGTGACTGGTCCCTTGACGAGTGAGGGCCGGTCTGGAGGAGCTCTTCACCAGCTGGAGAGGAAGGTGCTCCTCAAACGACGACAACTGCTATGGCAGCATCACTCTCCTGTCCACCTTAGGACCAGCCTGTCTCCTTCAGTGACTCTTCTGTTTGCCTCCTCCATTGCATGTGGTGCATGGGAGGTTACACAAAATGAGTCTAGCTGGTTCATGTGTACAACTCATGCATAAAGTGAAGGTGTCGTGTTAGAATAGAGCAGTTAAAGGTACAAATGAAGAAGACGGTGAAATGTGTGCAGAAATAAAGGCAATGTCTTACACAAGAATAATGAGCAAAATTGGTAACGGTTTAACAATGTCACTACCAATACAGTGACAGATGTAATGTAGCCAATGTTGAATCATGGGACACGGACTGTGTCTTCAGGTACCTAAAATATGAAAGGCAACAATAAGAGCAGATAAAATAACTCTATAGGCCACCATGCAGTAACTCCAAACTCTGTGGTGTACAAGAGGCACCTCAAGCAGCACACTTCCACACCAAACACAGCAGCACACTTCCACACCAAACACAGCAACACACCACCAGTCAATCTGACTTCACATTGAAGGTTTCACTCACTGACTCACAGGAGAGTCACAGCCACTACCAACACATGTATGTACGTATGTATGTACCTTCATTAAAGGCAAGATCTTTTTTGAGACCTTCAATGTCCTGCTGGGCAATTTCTGCAAATGCAATGGCCTCAACAAGTACTCTCCATGTGGGAGGTTGAAAGCCTTTGCCCCCACACCATTTGGTCAGCCCTTCCTGTACTGCTTCTTCTTCCTTCAAGGGATGGGCAGTGAAGCATGCCGCTATTGTGGGTGCGTCAAGTCCAACTCCTTCGAGGACTGCCCTCCCGTTGCCTGCAGCTCTTCTGCTGATATGCCTTCTGAATAGCATGAGGTGACGTGGATGATCTGCAGAGAAAGAAAGACTCTTCACACTCACATTCCTCCACAGTGATACTGGGATAACCAACTCACCATACACCTTTTCTGACAAGATGGCATCATCACTCTGTGGTGAATCTGTTGAATCTGTTGAATCTGTTGAAGAAGTGGAGGAATGGAACACACTGTACTGATGTACACCTCCCACACACAAACACACATACCAGCCTTCTGTGGTGACATGGCCCTTTTGTTTGAACAGGAAGTTGGGTTTTGCTGCGCATGCACTCTCTGCTGCCGTTTACCCGACTGAAGTGTATCCATTCTAGTCACATTTGAACTCTGTAGTGAATCTGCTGAGGAGGTGAGACGTGGAGGAATGGAACACACTGTACAGACATACACACACATCCACCCCCCACAACACACTCACACCTCCCCCCACAGATCACACACACAAGCCTTGGGCTGTGATACTACACTTCAGCTGAACACATGCATGTGTGCAGTACTGTGGTGGCTGAGCAGCATACACAGCTAGTGCAAGAATGTGAAAATCCCAATACAGTAGAGGCAGGATTATGTTATGCAAGCACATACAGTACAGGTGCTTTATCAAATACTGCACAAAGTTTCTCACCTCGTCCTCCTCCTCCTCCTCCTGAAGTGGGGTCCACCAACTGGAGTATTGTAGGATTGGAGGGGTGGGGTTGAAGCTACGGGTTGATGGAAGAAACAGTGTAGAGACATTCACTGAGTTACACAAACATGTTTTTGCATGGGTCTTAAAAGTAACAGCTACAAACTGGTCAAGCATGCTACGTACAACTTCAAAAGTGCAGCAGTATGCAGTCTTATGACTGCATGTAAACACAAATTTCAATAAACACCACCCACCTGTGCTCCTTCAATGTGACAGAACCACACTTAAGTGGGTAGGGATGGCTTCACATGGGCATTCAAAAGCAAAAACCGGTTTGGCTTTCTCAGTGAATTTGGAACCAAACACTGCTCGGGCAGATGTCTGGATGGCTGCCTCGACAGTGGATCGTACTGCAGTGCAGCGCTCATGCAGCTCGGCTACACTGCATTTTGCATGAACGGAAACAATGGGGACAATGCGAATGCTCCCAGCGGATTCAACTATGGATATTGACAGATCTTCCCATCGAAACCTTATCGCCAGGCGAGTGTTCTTATTTCTGATCACCTTCCAACCTTTGTTGGCTAGCTCCACTGCAAGTCGAGCGAAGATTCCATGCGGAAGGTCTTCCGTTGAAACAAATTTGTTAACCTGGAATTGGAACGCAACCATTAGAGGGGCTACACTGCCATGCTCAGACACATTCACAAATTTGTTAACCTGGAATTGGAACGCAACCATTAGAGGGGCTACACTGCCATGCTCAGACACATTCTCCTTGTCCTCTGACGGGAGTGCAGCAGGTATGAAGAACTCTAGATTGTCAGCCCTAGGCAGTGACAAGCAGGCTGCCACACCGAGGTAGCACAGGCAGCGCAGGAGCCACACTGGGTCCACCTCCTTGGAGATGCCCAGCTCATTGAATAGGCTTGTATCCAATGACAGAATGCCTGTCTCCTTAAAGATCCTGACAGCGATGCACTTTGGATCCTTGATGAAATCTACAGCCAGGAGCTTTGACACCACCTGGAGAAACACACTGCTATCTGTGCAGACTGTGTGGGAGACGTCTTCACGGTCGATAAAAGTGAAGACACCAAGGGAGTGAAATAGCTGCAGAAGGCTATGGAATTCACGACTTGGGTCAGCCGAAGTGATGCACTTGAGCTCACGGGCATGATCCATTAGCTCAGAGAAATTGAAGAACTTCTGATCAACCAGTCGGGATACCATCTCAAATTGATACCATGCGATAGGTATCTTGGCATTGAGGGCACCGGCAGGATGAGAGAGGACCTCACGCAGGTTGTTAATGCTGGCTTGCTCTCTCAGAGTGCGATCTGAGGCTTCCTGATGTGGCAAGTTGTTTACCAGGTGGAACAGCTGACCATCTGAATTGGGAATTAGGCTGGAGTAGTAGGGCTTATTCTCGAGCTGTTTGATTTGCCTGTCGATCTCTTCAGTTGCTGTTGCGATATTGCCCATTTGCTCTAATTGATCCGCAAAAGTGCCTACTATGACGGTACGGAGGGGCGGCAGACGATTATCCACTAGCAATGCACACACATCACCTGACACTTTATGCACTAGGGTGTACGCACTGGACAGGGATCTCAGCATCATTGCCCATGCTGTTTCGGGCCTTGACCCTGATTCCACCACTGTGGTATCATCAGGTCTGTACATTATCAGTACTGGTGCATTGAGGCCCTCTGCAGCATTGAACACTAGCACGTATGTGCAAGGGACATCCAGCAACAAGGGGAGGACAGCTTGGAAGCTAGGTTGTCCACCTGTGTCTAACAGGTGAACAAACCTAGCATCATTTAGCAGTATGCCCTCCCCCAGACTGGGATCACACATAAGACGGAAATGTGCTTGGTGAAATGCAGACACATCTGCAGTGTTAGCAGAAGGCTGGAGATGGAGTGAATCGCTTTCAGTGTCACTGGGGTCTGCAGGAGAGAGTAGATGATGAGACGTAGCTTTACTGGCAGCGATAGGTGGATTGATTTCAATTACTGATTGTGCTAATTTGCCGTGTCGGTCTTCTGGGCCATCCTCTGGTATGTGGTACTTGCGCTTCTGGCAGGAGGACTTGATGGAGCTGGCCATTTTGTCATCAGTGAGAGGCAACCACACAGAGGTTCCTTCCACAGCATACTTCTCAGCTGAAATGGTGACCACATCAGGCTTTTCCATTACACCTGTGCTGGTTTTCACTTCTTTGGGCTTATCGTGTACGAGTAGGTGTTTCAGACAAGATTTGCCCTTGCCTGGAGGACCTGCAAAAATACAGCAATTGATTGCAACTTTTACAGACCCCTGCTTCTTCACTGCCTCCTCGTAGTCAGAGCGCCATGTGGGAGGTATTTCAGGCTCTGCAGCAAATATAAGGAGTGATACTAGCTTACTACAAAAAATACAACTCTCTATACACACTGTACATGAGGGAAGTGGATACATTTAGAAATGTGTAAGGGACTACTGCAGGCTATATATATATATATGTTACAGGGTGACTGAAAATAGCCAACTAGATCTTTACCATACAGTGGATCATATTGGAAAGGAGTAATGGGGAGATAGAGAGAATACATAACGCTGACAGAGAGAGCAATTAAAAAGAGGTGAACCAACAGAAGATACTGGAGACGCATGCAAGAGAGATTCAGTGCAGGTGAGAAGTGGCACAGACCACTCTAAGGCAGCTAGCTGACGGAAAAGTGATCCTGAACACTGTGGCATTGTTTCAGACTTCATGCTGCACCGGCTACAGTGTTACTGCTGATTTGCACAGTTTAGGTCTAAACCTGATGCATCCATACATCTACTGCTCCATGTCCATGAAAAATGTTTAAAGATGTTGTGGAGAAAGTCCTCAAGTAGGGTGGGTCGACAATTTAAAATAATCCTTAGCTGGTAGACTTAATCCCTTTCAACAGTACTCCCCATACTGATGGCTAAAGAGTTGTACAATGTGGGATGGCCTGTCTAGGATGTGTCTACAGTATGCATTATTTATTCCTTGAATAATTGCCACCATACTGCCAATAATTCACATCTGTCAAAGTGAAATCAATTGCCTCATCAAACACAGGAGCCATGATCATACA
This sequence comes from Aplysina aerophoba, assembly GCA_949841015.1. Taxonomy (NCBI): domain Eukaryota; kingdom Metazoa; phylum Porifera; class Demospongiae; order Verongiida; family Aplysinidae; genus Aplysina; species Aplysina aerophoba. The sequence goes on along the minus strand of OX465035.1, from coordinate 6,965,116 downwards.
TAAATGCATACCTAATACAACATGGATACCAAACCTACCTATAAACAGTGCATGTCATCAACCCTCTTACCCACACTGTTAAAAATTGGGTGTGATGGTCACACCAATTATCGCTCACACCAACGGTGTGATCGGTCGCACCGATTGTTTAGAGTGACGCTCACACCGATACCGCCATTTGTGCTATTACGCAACCGTGTGCAGCCATTGTTTTCGTTGCGCAAACTATTCGCGTGTGTATCCTAGGTAACAAGTGACACGTTTCGGACGCCATTGATAGATGGATAGATCTCTATGCGGCTGCAGCGTACAGCGACTGGACAGGATTCAAGTCCGTGAAGGTGCTTAGAGTGTTTGTGCGCGGTATCGATGATAGCCTCTCACATGTTCGCGTACCCTTTGGCGATATACGTGCGAATGCTTGAGATGGGATTCAGGAGAGTCTGTTGTAGAACAGCTATGACGAAGTCTGTGCCACCTACTATCTCCTTGCCAAGGAGGTGCTTCGTTCGAGAGAGGTAAGTAACCTTTTACAAAGTATGTCAGGTTATTGGACACAGTGGCTAATCTTTTTGGTGCGCTTCACTTGACAATTTTATGCAATGGTGCTGAGTACCGCTCTAGTACTGCCTTGCCTCTCATTCCCCCAGACATACTCACAACCGACCCAAAACAGCCCCCCTTCAGCAAGAAGGTACTCCTACGTTCCAGATGCATTGACTCCTTCCTCAGGCTCTGGCAGAAAACCAAGTCCACCAGATGTGTAAGGAATTTTGCCTCTAATTGTCCGTGAAAGTTGGATTACTTGTGCATCTTCTACCTCCTCCTCCTCCTTGCACAGTACCAGGAAGACAACCAAACGCAAACTATTCGCGCGTGTATCCTAGGTAACAAGTGACCACATTTCAGACGCCATAGATAGATAGATAGATCTCTGTGGTTGCAGCATACAGCGGCTAGACAGGATTCGAGTCTGTGAAGGTGCGTTAAGTGTTTGTGCACAGTGTTGATGATAGCCTCATAGTCATTTTGTGGTATGAGGATAAGTATGTGCATACTAATAGCAATGAGCAGTTACCTATGTGTCTGGATTGGAATTTGCACTGCTATCATAGAGCAGCCCTCTGATTTGTGGAGTTATGCCCAGTTATTGTTTCTTTGTGTATATGTGTATGTGCACATAAACATGTTTGTGCTTGCATGCGTGTGTGCATGGGTGGTGTCACTATTGCATATTAGGGTGCGCTGCACTGACGAGGTCCAATGAGTGATGTCAGTATTTTTAGTGGGATACATAGCCTAGCTGTGTAAACGTACAGGTATGAAGCAATGCCATGAATGCCAGCGATGATAATATGCATGTACATAATCTGTCCATTTAGATCCAGAGTGAGTTTGATCGTGTTGTGGCAAAGCAACATTCGACATTCAGGTCAGTGCAGCTGCAGTGGCTGGAGGTTGGACCTAGGATACTTGCCCTGGCGGAGGAGGACAAGGAGAACAAGCAGATCTGCACCTTGCTTCAACTGAATATGGAGGAGATGGATGAAGGTTAGTGCATACATATATATATATACATGCAATATTCAGTTTATCAGTATCGTGCATACAATATAATATTATGTATATAAGATTCATCTATGTATTATGTTGTCACAGTTTCATTATACGTACCTTTACTGTTAATGTGTTAGGTTCTCTGAGCCTGTTGCATGCATTATATACTCACATATTCATTGTGTACTTCACCCATTAGGTCAATGCAAATCTAGCTAGAGAGGCAGAATTGCTGCCGACAAAGCAGTGCTGCCTGCTTGTCACGGGCAAGCCGGAGGAAAGCAAGGAAGTGTTCCTGGTCTTGGAAAATCAAGTCCTCACAAAGATTGAAAAGACAACACAGGCCGTGGTTGCCCTCTTCGCATCATTTTATGTTTTCAACATTAACTACACCCCAGGAACCCATTCTTTATTTCAGTTTTTTGAATTTTTGTTTTTAAGGGCGAAAGTGGCCAAGAAGCCTCGTCTTACTAGATTTATTGCCACCTTGAAACTGTAAAAGCATATACCTTATATTACTTATACTTCCTATATACATATACCCTTTCCTGCACTTTACAGTGCATGCCAGTTTTCTGATTTATTGCTGAAAATTTCAGAGAAAAAAATGATATTGGAATTGCAGGGACTAGAACTACAGCATGATGATGCATTTGTTCACTCCTATCACAGAGTGAAGTTCACTCCCATCAAAGAGTGACAATCACACCATTGTGCTTGGAGTGAATATCACACTGAAACCTGGTGTGCGCCCTGTAGCAATCAATTCACACCAATTTTGGTGTGATTGTCACCCCACATTTCTAACAGTGCACGCACTTAATAAGGAAACTCTCATCGAACATTTTCAACCGTTGTGTACAGACTAACCAGCGTGTACCTCTATACCAATAGGGTATCATTTTGTAGAGGATCCATAGAGGTATAAACTAGTATGACACACAATAGTAAGCTGAAGGCCATTGCCCCACGTAAGCAAAAATGGTCGTCACGTACAGAGTTGTAAGAGTTTGCAAATGTTCTCCGCTATTGTTTGATAGGCAACACAAAATGTTCAGAGCTTTGAGTCCGTAAATATTCAAGATTATTCAAGGTTGGTGCATTCTGTGGTTTTAGTCTCTGTTTGTATAGCGGAATCCTTTGCTACGTAGCTACACAGCAAACATGGCCCACTTTTCAAAGCCAAACGAAGTCACTTTTGTCGTGGCTTGGATTGAATGAAACCCTTCAAGTTATCAATCAAAGGTACGTACTGTACGTACGTACTGTAAGCCAATCTATTATACATACTTTCATATTGTAGTAATTGTTTGGTGACTGCTATTATTATTATTCTGGAAAATATTCTTGAAGTTGTGTGATTGTATTACACTATTGGTATGCATCCTGGGTCAGAGGATTAATTCCCACCAGTGTGAGCTCACCAGATTCAGTTTCAGATTCAGTAATCCCCAATAGCTTCTTGGCAGTGCTGAGGTCACCACGAGTAATAGCTTCCTCCAGAGGTCCAGGGTCCTTGATGCCAGCAAGTGCACCTTTAGAAGAACAACAACAGTTCACTGTGAACAGTGTACAAATAGCATTCTGGGAGGGAGAAACCCTGCACCAAAATGTGCAGTGTGTCAAAGTACGTAGAAGTGGACCTTTGTTAGAGACATTCGAGTGCTCCTTTAGAAGAACAAGAACAGTTCACTGTGAACAAGCAACACACAAAACAACACCCCTCTGCAACTGCATCACGTACAAACAGCAGGCAGCTATCTGGTCACTTGTCACCTACTAGGAGTAAATTGTCACCTGTCAGGTGTCACCTGTCACCTGTCAGAACTCAGGTGTTAGCTATTAGCATACATGAGAAGGTGAGGTAGACAGGGGGCTACTCCATGCGTACAACTATTGCGAGGCAATAATTAGAATTTGTGGAATGTAATTTTAATGCATTAGCACATGATCACAAAATGGCCGGAAATTTTGGCGGGGAATTTATTTTGGCGGATTGGCGGTTTTGAGAGCAATCCGCCAATATTTCATCCGCCAAAAACTTCAGTGTGATGTCATCATTATTGCAAAATCATAGCTTGTGTACTAGGCTACAGGTAGACGCACCAGTCTAATGGCCGGCATGGAGTTTACTGCTGCGTACGTCAAGAGTTTCGTACACTGAAGGAAATTAAAGAGGTGGCTTGTGTGTCAACGCGAGGAAGGCGATCTGAACGACGTGTACACGGCCACTGTACAGATCGAAAACAGTCCAGAGTAAGCATAACAACGATTTGTCAAGTTTTCAGTTGCATTTAATCGTCGTTTTCGTCCTAACTCAGCGGACACTAGCTCAAGGCTCGGTTAACTTCCCAGTGCGTTCAATTAGCCATTTTGCTATGAATATCATTATGGGTAAGGACTGGCTCAAGTGCCAAAGTAAATTCCGCCAAATGACATATTTTCAGCAATCCGCCAAATATCTTCCCGCCAAAATTTCCGGCCATACGGTATTATGGAGCATTAAATAACAATTTTTGTGGGGCGTAATTTTTATTAATTAGCACATGATAACAAAATAGAAGCTGACAAAATAAAACTGGACTATCTTAAGTCTCTTTCTCCTCAAACACAATAACATTGCTCCAATATGATGGCTATCTGGAGATACTGTATATACAATAATGTGTGCCAAGGATGGGCATGTGGCTCTGGAGGTGGACAAAAGTGAGATATCTTGTAACACAGTTTTGTAGATGGAATGAGTATACGTACAATGGGGAAATCTGCAGGCAAACTGGAAAGTTCCCAAAAACAAAGCTGCAACATCCTCACTCAATTAAGTGGCATTGGCAAAGTATTATGCACCCTTTTCTATTTGCATACACATACATACAGTACTATGTCAGTGAGGTGTGCTACTGAGCTGGCTGTGAGTGCATGCACAAGGTCTGTTTTTTGCAGCTGCACAGGTGAGGGAATACAGAAATGAGGCTGAACCGTGGACCTATGCTCGAATGGGCTGGTGTGAAGTGACAAAACTTCAGCAGATTAGCTGCATGTTGCAGTTGCCCAGAAACTGCCAATTTGTTATTAAACAGTGGAAGTTGACAGCACGTGTGCATGTGTGTAGGGGCTGTGTCTTGGAGGCTGGCACATCTAACCACATCAAAAAGCATGAGAATCACAGCACACTTGTTGTATATTTATGTAGCCACACATTATACACTTTGGCTGCAGTTCTTCCGAAATGCATGAGAATTCCACACATGCATACGTACATGCCCACTACTTGCTGTATATTTTGTTACACAATAGCTATACACTTTGGCTGTACGTCTTTCTAAGAAAATGACAAGCATGCAAAACACAAGTAAACATGTGTACATGGACAGGGTATATTGAACTGCATTGTCAGTGGATGACTCAGACCATCGAGCTACAGGACTGCATGCACCAGGGAGCTAAGCCGTGGAAAAGAGCTATGCACCTGTGGGTCGAATGACCATGTGGTCACATGGTAATAAGGTCATGTGGTGCATCACTGACCACATTAGTGTGGGGCTCCCTGTGGCTGACAGAAATGAACCAAAACACACTCACCATTCTGGATGAGGACCTGTGCCACACGACGGTGATTGCGTTTGACAGCCTTATGCAGAGGAGTTTCACGTGACTGTGAGGTGGGCACTCCAGGTGTCACGCTCTGTTACAGGAAAACATCAGGGGACAACAGGGAGAGAGAGGTGGAGAGTGACACAAGCCATTGACAAACACACGGGTTCGCTGCGGTGCTGGTAAAACAAAGAGGATAGCGTGACAGTATCCCACCAACACAGCCACCATGGAACCATCTGATTTGCTGTGACAAGAACAGGCTGGAATCACCAACATGCAGCCCAACAACACAAATTTGCCTTCATTCAATCAACTTGTGGAAACTCTGTCTGTGTTTGCACATCAGTCCCATGCTCACACACAGAACATCACTGGACAACACACACCACTAACAGTAGTGGGCTCTTACTCGAAAGTTGAAACCATCGATGACAACATACTACCATACACACACCCTTGCCACATCTTCATTCACTCACACACACACTCACACCCATGCACCTATATGGATTTGGAGCATATACTACGTAAAACTCACCTTGTCACGGACAGTTGGGTCCAAGTCGTACTCCTTAATAAGAGTCCGCACTACTTCAGCATGCCCTTCCTCTGCTGCAAAGTGGAGCATGGTCCAGCCGTCATGGTCAGTGCTATGTAGCAGGGATGCCATTTTAGGTGCGAGGTACTGGATGGTCTTTATGTGGCCACCCTGTGCTGCTTGATGTAGTGCGTTCATGCCATACTGCATAAAGGGAATGCACAGCACCTGATTACACATCTGGTATGGGCAGTGGATGTGCACACATCATGTACAGTACATGACAGATGACAGAGACAGCAGACTGCCTTATCTTAAAGGACACACAGTCAGTGGCTACAGACACAGTGTGCAGAGTGGGGTGCTCCCATCCTACTGAGGGGCAGCCATTGTGACGTGGCTGAATTGCATGGATACAGTGCAACCATGTGTGTTGATACTCTTCGGACTGTGGAGGCTGGCTGCCATGGACAGGTGGCTGTGGCATACACTGATCACCACACATGCACTTGGTCTGCCTTGTACTATCAAACACAGATGTGGCTAGAGTGGAAGTGATGCCAACATTAGGCTAAGGCACTCTGTGAGGCCTCAACCTTACAGGAAGGTCAACAACACATGTTCAAACTCCACTTACATTGTCGACATCATTCAATGAGCCATTGTACTGGTTCACAAGTAAATCTATGATGTTAGGCTGCCCTTCATAAGCTGCTATCAAGACAGGTGTCATGCCCGACTGCAGGAGACACAGCACACAGACAACAACAAGGGGAAGAGTGGAAGGGAGTGCACAGAGAACATGTCACCACAGATCATCAGCACTAACCATGGCTGCTGTAGGTAAAGGAAAAGTCAAGAACTATTCTGTATCAACACCCACACTACCAACAGGCTGTTTTCACTCCATGAATCTCTCCCACTTCAGCCTCGTTCACTTGTACTACTTGTCACATGCATGCACTCTCATCACACAACACACAACACACTATGCACAGACAATGTACTTTACAGGACACCTGAGGGTACACCTATAGGCCTAGTACACACTCACCATGTTACGAGCAGTGGAATCCAGCTTGTACTCGTCAATGACAAGCCGTACCACATCAGCATGTCCTTCTTGAGCTGCAACGTGCAGCATGTTGGATCCATCCTGGTCAGTTTCATGGAGCAATGACTCCATCTTTGTGGCTAGGTGCCTGATAATTTCTACATGGCCACCGTATGCAGCATGGTGCAGAGCATTCCACCCACGCTATAAAAATGGAAGGAAGAACAAGTGAACACAAAAAGAGAAATAATAACCCTGTGATGCATGCACTCTGAGGCTAACAAGTGAGTACATGACTGGAAGTGCACTTTGTCTGTGCAATGAATGACAGGAAGTAAACATGCAGACATGTGTACTTGTACACAGTGAAGTAACTAGGCAACCAGGTCACAGTGGCTATATAAATGGCTCACAGAGTTGTAGTGTGTGTGTGCATGTGGGGGAGTGGGGCATAATGCTACGTTCTATGGAAACATGCTATGTATGTTTTGCAGTGAATCTGTGGAAGCGCAAACTTCACCTGGTCTGTAGTGTTCACTGGGCAACCCTGCCCAATGAGGTCTTTCACATTGTCAAGATCACCTTTGTAAGCTGCTTCTAAAAAGGCAAACTGCAGACCCTGTATACAGTAGAGACAATGCTGCTTTAACCACATCAAAATACTGAGAGAACACATTACAATAAAGAAATATGTTAGTTGTTTTATTCAAGCATAAGATGTGTGGAGAACAAGACCCCTTTCACAACGGACGCTTTAACACTGCACTGCCTTTCACGTTGGCACTTCAAAACCAGGTCAAACCCTGTTTCACAACCCTTGAGGTGAGTTTTGACTGAAGTCTGTGAAAAATGGCAAAATGTGTCAGATTGATGGAGTAGTGCAGCTGTGGGAGTGAGAGAGAAACTAGCACACACACTGCTGGATGCCTGGAGTGAGACCATGATTCAGACGCAGCTGCTGTGTGAGTACCACTAGCAGTGAGATATTGCAAGAGAGAATTGAAGATGAGTTGTGGAAGACGGGATACGATCACTGGTACAAGCAGCGTGATGATAAACTAAAGTCACTGAAGAGGGGTACAAAGACATGTGGTCTAACAGAGGAAGAGCAGGGCTGGGTTTGAGTCAACAAGCTAAAGGCCAAACACGTTCACAAAAAGGAATTACTTTCACTTGTGGACTTAATTTTATATGTATTTGTACCTATTTTCCTAGCAAATGTGAGGTGCATTGAAGATGGTGGCGTCATCTTCCATTTTGGAATTACAATGTTGTTATGAATATGGTTGTGTATGTCATGAATACATTTGTGTATGTCATGAATATCATTGGCAATTTGTGGATTAGTGCCTCAATCAGGTTCATATCGATACAGCTGCTAGCATTACAGGCATGAGCAAGAGGAAAGCAGAGTATGGCAGAGCAGATAGGGAACTTGCGAGAGGAAGAATAGAAAGGAGATTGCTAAGAAGGCTGCACAAAGCAGGTGGGAAAGTGTTCCTCGTCAGTCTGCATCTTTAACGGATGTAACCAACACCTCCACACAAACAGGGTCAAGGATTATTGATCTAAATCTATTGATCTAAAATCTATATTGATCTAACAGGCTCAAGGATTATTGATCTAAATAATTTAGATTATTGTTCTAAATAATTTAGGCACATTTAGGCACACAATTTCAAGCCACAGTGCACAATGTGGTGGCATGTGTGTGTGTTGGAAGGTGAAACAATGCATGCTGGGTTGGCAACAGTACTGTCAGTGAAATGCACTAAATGTAAAAGCAAATTTCGCATTGAGTCATCTAAGCGTGTGAAGACAGCTGATAGGCATCAGAGGTGGGAGGTAAATGTTGCTGCAGTGCCAGGGCAGATGTCAACGGGTGGAGGCGCAACATTGCTCACATGCACAATGGCACCAATGAATGTCCCTGGGATGCCAACACGATTGTATGCAGTCACAGAAGGGTTTGTGAGTGACAGCATGAAACAACTACTCACTGGAAAATTACTTGCAGCAGGTGAGGGGGAACGGAAATTGGCCATAGAGAGAGGTGATTTCCACCAGGGTGTTCCAGCCATCGCCGTAGTAGTAGATGGAGGGTGGTCCAAACGGTGCCACAAACACAGTTACAATGCGAAGAGTGGTGTGGCTGTAATATTTGGACAACGAGACTGTTTGTTGGTGTTCGTAACAAGTACTATGCTGTTTGTTATGTGTCTGAGAAGCAGGAGAAGGAACCACCAGAACACAGGTGCTTCTCAACTGGTCCGGCTCATCCGCAGGCATGGAGAGCGATATTGTGCTTGAGGGCTTTCAACTCTCTGAGCAAACCCACGGCATAAGGTATATGCATATAATCGGTGATGGCGACAGTTCGGTAATGACCACTCTCCAGCAGTCAGTTGTTTATGGTCCACTTATTCAAAAAATTGAATGTGCCAATCATGCCTGTAAAGGGTACAGATCGAGGCTAGAGAAGTTGGCAGCTGATCACCCAGAATTTCGAGGCAGGAGAGGCCTAACCAAACGAGCCATGCAGAGGCTAACTGTTGGGGCTTGCTTCAGGATGCACAGTGAAGCTGGCAATATACAACAGCTTAGGCATGACCTCAGAAACGGTCCAACCGTGGGTTTGGTGACCACCGTGAATGCAACCCTGCATTTTGTAACCTTAGATTGAATAGTGGTATTAGCAGTGATGGTAGCAGTAGCAGTAGTGATAGTGACAGTGACAATGGTGAAGACAGACAGGATGACCAGACTCTGACTGCACAATTTGAAGACAATACCAGCAGAACTTAACAATGAAACAACGGCAACTGACGAACCTGATATACATATTAAACCTAAAACATTGCACAGTTTACCCGACGGATTTCTGGGGAAGGTGAAAGCTTGTGGTGATCGCCTGGTGATGCTGAGTGCCCAACTGATCACTAATGAGACCAGCAATCTTGCCGAATGCTACATGTCAATCTGTAGCATATTTGATGGTGGCAAGCAGTACAACAGGGTGCAGTCAGGATCATTCGAGGGGTGATGCTATGCAGCAGGCATGCGGGTACAAGTGGGTCCTACTTGGCAGCTGGAGACAGTAGAACACATTCTCGGTGAAGCACCTGGCAAAGTAAGCCTTCACCACACACACACAAATCTGTCAGTGGGTAATCATTATGGTTCATCTATTAGGTCTTTCAGACCGCTGTTATGAAAAGGGCATCCATGCTGGACAAGAACAGGAATCGAAAGGCTACTGACGAGTACAAGCTACATGCAGCGTCAGAAATCCAAGTATGTCTCTTCTACCCCTTGCAACATCACTATGGGTTATCTTCCCAACAGCCAGATGTTTCGCCTGAAGAGCTTGATCATCTGTGCTTGGAGTTCTACAGGAGGGAGGTATTGGTGACTGCTGAGCAAGCTCAGGCCATCGAGAGGGCTACCCAACAGCAGTCAGATTCGCCAGACTGCTACCGACACCGCCGTCTATGAGTTACTGCATCCAACTTCGGGAGGATTGCACGTAGAAGAGACAGCACTCCAGTTGCCAACCTCATCAAGTCTCTACTTTACAGCAAGCCAGTTAATGCACCCAGTCTTCGCTGCGGTACAAAACACGAACATGATGCTCGGAAAGCCTACTTGCAGGAGATGACAATCCGGGGTTGCAGTGGAGTTAGAACCATTCCATCCAACCTGGTAATTGCCACCAGTGACTCTTGTTTGGGATGCAGCCGTGACGACATTTGTTGTGCTTCCCTCTGGAGAGCAGGGCTTGGTGGAGTACAAGTGCCCCTGCAAGGCTGCAAAGAAGAACCTTACCCCAGAAAAAGCTGCTGTTAAATATAGAGACTTCTGTTCTGTCCTGAACATCAGTGGCCAACTAGAGCTCAGGAAGACACATGCTTCTTTTTATCAGGTACAAGCCTTCCCTAGTAATTACAGCAAAAGAGTGGTGCCACTTTGTGATCTGGACACCAAAAGGCCTACACTTACACACGAAAGTTTCATACTATATACGAAATTTAACACCAGTCTGGCAACGAGTCTGCGTTTGTAAGACGATTGCATCACAAAGATGCAAAAAATGGCGGTGATTCGGTAGGGTAACTTGACATGCAGCTAAGAACCTCCACCAAAGCAACTGATTACATTAATATGAGAAGGATTCAGTGGAAACGACGAATCAACGAATCCAAGACTAAGACCCTGCATCTGCGAAAATTGCTAAAATCTGCTGTCCGCGAAGTTTTAACCCGGTGAAAGTTAAAGCGTACACGGTATATACGGTACTTCTTAGAAAAAAGTTAGCGTACTACGCTCGTTCGCACGCCCGTCCGTTTACCCGTAGTACGCCCGTACGTTTTACACCGAACACACGTGCGCGGATGCGTACGTTTTCACTTGTACGCCATAGCACGGGTACGCCGTAAATTGCGAAGAATTTCACGCCTTCGTCGTTGCCAGTAAAGGTGCCAGGCTTGTGCTTCATCGTTTATTCCGAGTGTGATTGGCTTCAGTGCGTCCTCTCCGAGTGTTGTTGGCTTGCGTCTTCCCTTCTCGCTGTTTGTTGTCGGCTGCTCGAGAGTGTGCCCGCGGCAGTTGAAGATGGTCTACTCAGATTATGTAGAGCAGAGAATTCTGTTTTACCGCCGATTGGGGAAGAGCTTCGTACAGATCACCCGCTGCTTGGCAGAAGAAGGGCACGCAACGACGAAAATTGGCGTATGCAAGTTTATCCGTCGTTACGAAGAAACAGGGATGATATAGATAGCGAAATCGTAGAGTAGCACCGCCTTACGCAGATATATCATCTTAGGAAAAATGCACAAGCAGTTAGCACGTCCTCCGTGGCCAATTTGCTCATGTTAGCGCGATCCATGTTTACTCAGTACATACTCGTGCGTGTACCCGTTGCGTAATCAAGAAACGCCCGTTCGCATATGCGTACTATACCCGTACGTAATTGAAAGAACGTCCGTTGTACGCCAACTTTTTTCTGAGAGGTACCGTACGTACATGTACCAGTTCCCACCTGTTACGTAATCACACTATGTGACATGATAACTTACATTTTTGTAGCATGTTTTTCATATTAATTTTGACGTTTCTTGCTACCAGGGTTTGTACACCTGGGCTCAAATTTTGCACAAATGCTCGTGACACACATGTGCACCGACCCATGCATGGGTTTCGAGATAGGGCCTTCCAAGATGGCGGGAGGTTGCGGTATACTAACTTTACGCCGTGTCAAGACCTCTTTCGACGCTCCTTCTCGGCGGTGCAACAACTGAATGGCTAATGGATGCTCAGACCGATGTAGCATGAACAGAGGACGCTACTTATTGAAGACGAAGGTTAGCAGTCACTTTACTGCTCTAAGAGATGTCCAAAATAGGTCCTGAATATGCTTGCACATTAGCGTGCTCAACTTTTCTTCAATGCCTCGGTGCTTTGATACATTGTAGAAGTGTAAATATACCACCAAAACAGATAACCAAGAACTGCATAGGCAGTCCCTGCTATTGAATAAGAGCGATTAAAGTTGTTGAATATTTATGCAAATTAGGTGACCCCGCCACCTTAACCCTTACTGGTGCCTGTATATAGATATGTGAAAGGGGAAGGGTGAAAACGACACTGACTAGGTGGACAGATTGGAAGGAGTTTGGTGAAGAATGCACTGACAATGTACTCTGGTGTCAGTGAAGGTGGGGGGACATGCAGGTGCTGTGGCGTGATCAGATATGGATGTGTGTAAAGGAAAGGGCATGGAAGGTTCAATTAGGGTTGTAGGTCAGGTGTTGGTCATCATCATATGTACAAACGTACACTCCTACAGAAGACCTGGCAACAGATTGCAGGAGGTGACACATTGCTATAGTTCCAAAGTGCAACCACTAGCTTATTGGAGACCAAAAATGCTAGGGGTAAGAAGAGACACAGGGTCACGAAGAGGTGTACTAGTGAGGCAGGAGGAGGAGACACTGCATAGGAATGGAGGTAGAGTGCTGGGTTGATGCACAGCCAACAACTGGCTACCTTAGACACCTTCTGCCATGCAGCACATTGAGATATACGTATCATTTCACAGGTAAAGTTTAAAGTGTGAAGATCCTTATGTTGAGTGGTAGATGTACGTATGAGGGCGTGATAGTGAAGGTACTCATCAAACAATTGTGAAGGTTAGTTACTCCCCATTTAAATGACATACATCTCACCACTTATCAAACAAAAAGGAAGTTCCCTGGAATGACCAGAAGTGATGCAGGAAAGAGGTTTTCATAACAAGCCAAAAGCAGATGAGAACACATGAAAGCGATGTCCAACACTGACAGTCACATGGCTGCACTGTATACCACAAGTGACCTAGCATGAGATTGCCTACCCACAGTCAACAAACAGAACTCACCTCCTCATCACTCATGGAACAGCCATACTGTCCAACCAGGACATCCACCAGGTCAGAGTGCCCATAAATGGATGCCATCACAACAGGTGTGTGACCGTTCTGCAGGGAGTGGAGACATATACAGTGCGAGATGGAGGGATGCAAGGACAGATCACTACACAATGTTATATACGTAATACACAACATGGACTTTGCAGAGTAAAGCAGCCCAACCCCAATCCATCCTCATGCACTGCCAGCACCTTTGGTGCATCTACTTCCCATGAGACAACCCACTGCTAGACATGACTCTGGATGACAATCACAGGTCCAACACAAGCTCACTCGAGTGTTTGCATACCTATTGCAGTACAGATTGTGCTCTGGAAGTAAGGTGCAATGCACGACTAAGAACTAGATCTCACATCTCACAAATTACTGCATGTTGAGCTGGAGATCACCAACAAACAGGGACTGGACTGCACTACTGCTGGCCCATGTGCATCAAAGTTCAATGGCATTATACAATTGGTCTACAAGGAGTAGTGTGCCGGGACATCAATTATATCTCTTGGTCACGACATATGTACGCATGAAATTTAGATTGGCCATGACATACGTATGAAAAGACACCATGTCTTTCATACAAGTAGTATGAAAAGGATAATTGAACACCAAAAGGTGCAGGAATCCATATGCATCAAACCTTAACATAATAGGGCAGCCAACAACACAAGACAATGTACGCCCACACACAATCAGCCTCAGTCAGTGAAGAGCCAAAAGGGCACACGAACACACAACAAGTTACTGGTGCTGGTACACAACTGCGACTACACCAACACTGCTCTACCAGCTCAGCCTTCAGACCAATGACTTGCAAACTACGTACCTCCATCTTCACATGTATATGTGTAATACACAACCATTGCCACATCACACAAGACACTACTGGACCTACTGGATGTTAGAGTACAACTACAGTTCAAGTGCACACACCGTGTTACGAGCAGTTGGATCTAAATCCAATTTGTCAATCACGTGCCGCACAACATCAGCATGTCCTCCATGAGCTGCATGATGAACCATGGTCCAGTCATAGACATCAGTTTTCTGGAGCAGTGAGTTCATCATTGGTGCTAAGTATTCAATGGTGCTGACATGGCCACCCCGTGCAGCCAAGTGCAGGGCATTGCGTCCAACCTACAGACAGAATAAGTACAAGTGAACAGATGACTGGTACGTACATGCAGTAGTGGTAAAGTAGTGGACATGAGCACTTAGCATATGTTAGCATTAGCTACTTATGCACTAGCTTAGAGTGCACTTAGCATAGCAATAGGTTATCTAAACAGCCTTGCAGAGTTAGATCACACCTGCAGCAACCACACTGCACCAACACACTGGGTTGCTCTAGCAACACCTATCACACTTGTTAGACTTTTCCATGTCATTCACACTACACACATCTCTGTGTGTCTCACCACACAGAATGTGCACGTAGGTATGTACATTATATTGGTCCGTCATCATATAATTTGCACCTGGTCCAGGATACAGTCACCATTCTGTTAAGACACTCCCTTTTGTCATACCATCCACTGCTACACTAGCCAGCACCACACTCACAGCGTATGATGTACACAGCAGGGAAGCCCTCAAATTACGACAAATGTCCTGCTAGTCAAATTAAAGAAAGACCACTCAGGCTACAGTGGCTACATGTACAGCATGCAGAGTGGGGAGTGACAGGGACTACAATATTTGGAGTTCAACATGTGTAAGTATGTGGGAGTTGAAGTGAACTAGAAGAATAAACTTTCCAGTGAGGTAGGGACAAGCATTAGTCCTACCAAACACAGAGGTGCATGGCTACATTGAAGAACATCAAGTGCACTTACATTGTCGACGTCTGTCAGAGAACAGTGATACTGGTCCACAAGAAGTTCTATGATGGAATTGTGACCCTTGAATGCTGCTCGCAACACAGGTGTCATGCCACCCTGTACATATAGGAAACACGG
>OX465035.1:6841752-6949752 GCA_949841015.1 Aplysina aerophoba | reverse complement strand
AGGCATGCTGTACATGTGACTGCACTGCACGCACAACATCATCATAGCAACTGATCATCAGACTGAACAAGTACCTCCACTAAATGCATACCCGTTATTCAAGTGCTGTCATGGTGCCATTTGGTTGGGCCTTTTGTCTGCAGTCAGGTATGAAAGTGAGTTGATGTGGCAGGAATCACGCAGGAGGAATTTGTACAGGCAGTGTTGACTGTACATACGTACATACATACTCACGTATGTATAGGACAAAGGTTTCATATATGGAGCTATTGTACATATCATTTATACATACTCAAGTCTGTCTGTCTGTCTGTATGTACAGTCAAAACTGCCTGCACAAATTGGGACAACAGGTTCTATATATAGGGAGCTACTGTTTTGTAATCTCTCTCTCCATATCGTATAACATTGTATGGGCAATGTTGACCGTATGGGACAACTGGTTAGCTGGTAAGTACATGGAGGGGTGTGGTGGTGACGTTAGCAATTTGTAGTGGTCTGTGTATCTCGTTGCAGCCTCTGGTACTATAGGGTTGGAACACAGAGAAGACATGTGTAGGTTGGAATTTAGTGTGTGTGTGGCCATGGGGGGAGAGAATTAATGTGGCAGTAGAGTGCCATACACAATACAGGCACAAGCCGTCTAGCTTGTATGCAGAGACAGCCCATCACGACTGTCCCCTCCTCTGTGTGGCCCCCATGTGCAGTGATGAGTCGTGACCTCTGACCTCTGCAGTGTGTACTGTATGCATGCTTTAGTGGTGTTATCACACATGTCTTGCCACTTTTGTCACCTCAGGTCTCCACTGTGTACCCACACCTGTGTGCATCTGAATACTGTCACATGTACTGCATCTCCCTGGCAGGTGTCAGGTGCAAGACCTTTGTACTCCGACCCTCAACACCCCACCAGCTCACTGCCACTCAGTCTCATACAGCTATAGCTACATAGGTTGGGCCTTCTCTTTGAAGGCGAGCATGAACATGAGTTACCCAACATGTAATGCCCCCTTCCCGTCTCCCCCCCCCCCCCCCCACACACAGACACAGACACTGGTGGAGGAACAGTGAGAGAAATGAGTGCAGGTAGGGCAATGAGTTTGTGCATTTGACAAGGACAGTGAAATTGTTTGATTTGTGCATTGAAAAGGATTGGACGCAGGCCAATGTACTGTGTGTGAGGCTATATAAGGCAAGACTATTAATGATCCCTGTCATCCCAATGTGTCTTTGGTACAGCCCCATCCTCCAGTGCAGGGTGAATACACTGCATGCATAGAGACTACCGCCCACACAACATTTATATGTAAGAGTGCACAGAGAGGCTGTGGGTGACCATGAAGGGGAGCTGGTCCACTGCACATTGGAGTGCACGGCCTTCACCAGCTGCCCTGTGATGGATGCACAGTGTACGTACGTGTGGGGACCATGCGGGACATGTGTAATCTTGTCAGCCGGCCACTGCCAGACACTTGGCATGCGTCCAACCTCTATAGATTGAACCTCCTGTTCCCCGTCTTATCTTTATCTGTTACCTTAATTCCTTCCCCCTATGTAGGCCTCCTGAAGGCTGTCCAGGTCCCTTTCAGTGAGCCGCACTCTGACAGCACAGGACACCTCGTCTGACAGCTCCTGCCATGTGAGAGGTGAAGAGTGCCGGTAGGAAGGAGTGGAGGACTGAGGGAGAGCAGACAACAAGCAGACACACATGCACCACCAGACAACCGGCCTTGTTTAACTGTGTAATTATAACCCAATCTATGCAAAGTATTGCGTATATGCTAACGTAATTACAGAACTTGTGGAAACTTACATTGAATATGATTAAGTATTATACGTATGTACATCAGTTGAAAATAGTATGATAAAAATAAAGTTGCTGACCATGGAACATGCAAGTATACAGGTGTGTTGCTCAATAGTGTACGTGTGTGTGGTGTATGTGTGTACAGGTGAGCGAGTGTATATACATGTGGTGTGGTTCTTGTTGCTGTGGCTGTGCCATGGTGTGGCTGTAGCCTGCCACTGTCCTTTCCAAGAAACTGGTAGAGTTCCTCTCTGCACACACGCAAGGGCCTTCACCTTTGCTTCTCCCCTGCACACACTTGGCAGGAATTGCTTGTACCAGCTCACTTGGCCTTGTGTGCCCTCAGCTGGTGCGGGGAGGGGAAGAGGAGAGTGAGTGAGTGTGGGTGGGTGTACACTGCTGGACTGCAGTGCCTGCAGATGAGCATGCCAGCTGCAGCCAATCAGCTCTTGCTCCACCAGTGGGCATGCATGTGCAGGACAAGATATGCACAGACCATGCACCTCCCACAAAGCAGCAGCGTACTGCGAGTGGAAGAGGCCACTCAAACCGTGCGTCAGCCTCCAACAGAGCTCCACACACACACTACTGCACACAACACATCGCCACAGAACTCACTTCACTTTGCCCTTTAACAACACTGAACATCGTCTGTATTATGGCCACAATCGGCTTCCTCTCTTGCAGATCCAGTAAATAGCCCGCTTTTTGGCTCCGGTCTCCACTGCCCAGGGGTAATGTGGGCTACGTCCAGAAGAGAAGCTCGGCTGCAGCGTTTCTGACACAAGGAGAGGGTTTAATGTCCATCACTGTGAAAGTGAGTCTCCACATTTGGGCATGTGGAAGGGGAGTTGAGCAGTAAGGGGATTTCCCTCTGCAGCTGTACTGTATAAGGCAGCAGTGCGGTCAGACTTTGCACTCTGTCCTATTCTTTCAGATGTGTCCGGTCCTCAACTCTACATCACACAACTGGGAATGCAGTAAAGGACTCACAGTGAATGGGCTACAGGTCATCACACCACCTCACAACATGTACTGTACAGGAGCACAGGAGTCGGGTACTTCAGCCACACAAACAGAATGACGACAAACACACACACACACACACACACACACACACACACACCTCTGCACAATGCAGTCAAGTGCAGTCAAGTGCAGCTTAATTAAATGCAGAACAGACTCAGAAGAGTTGAGAAGAAGCACACCGTCTGAAACACAGTCAACCACACACACACACACACACACACACACACACACACACACACACACACACACACACACACACACACACACACACACACACACACACACACACACACGCACACACACACACACACGCAAAAACTCACTTTGCTCAATTGCGAAGTTGAACATCTTATGCAATCGGCCATAGTCATTCTCTCCTGTGTATCCAAAACAATTACTTGCCCTTTGGCTCCGGCCTGCACTGCCCAGGGGAAAAGTAGGTTACGTCTAGAAGAGAAGCTCGGCTGTAGCGTCTCTGACACAAGGAGAGGGTTGAAGTGTCCGTCACATGTGAAAGTGAGTCTTCACATCCGGGCATGTGGGAAGGGCAGTTCAGCAGTAGGGGAGTTGGGCAGTAAGGGGATTCCCCCCATGTAGCCGTATAAGGCAGCAGTGCGGTCAGACTTTGCACTCTGTCCTATTCTTTCAGATGTGTCTGGTCCTCAACTCTACAGCACACAACAGGGAATGCAGTGAGGGAGTCACAGTGAATGGGCTACAGGTCATCACACCACCTCACAGCATGTACTGTACAGGAACACAGGAGCCGGGTACTTCAGCCACACAAACAAAATGATGACACATAACATGATGATACACACACGCGCATGCACGCACACACGCACACACACACACACACCGTGGTCAATACCAGCCGAGAATGATGTGGACTATTGTACACACAAGACTACCATCTCCAGATGTGACTTGCATGTGACCAGCATGTCACCTAGCTGCATGTAGCACTGGTCATGTGACCTGCATGTGACCTCAATCACTCCACCTGCGTGTGCCCATGTAAATTAGCCCTGTCAATAGCATGTGACACCACTCACCATCCAACAGCATGTAGAGGTGGGTGGTCCGGGACTCCAGGGGTGTACATTTCCTCACAGAGAACACCCTGCCTAGGCTGTGGAGTTCCACCTCGGGGTACTGGCTGTGAATGAGCCCTGAGAGGTGAAACATCTTGGCACCCTGGAGAGAGGGGAGGAGGTGGGGAGCTTGTGAAGGACATGGACCACACCTGGTGCACTTGTGTGTGCACAACACAAAAGGCCCAACAGCACTCACCCCATCACCGTGACTTCCCACATGCAGACCATTATGCCAGTAATGAACAGGTGCCCTCACACACGTTCAGAGTCAAGTTGGCATGTACAGCACAAAAGGCACATACACTCCCTCCTCCACCTCACACACAACCACTCATTAGTATGTGTTCTACGTATGTCCACACAACAGTGGGCTCACTCCCTACCTGCTGCACTTCATTCCAGAAATGCTGCTTCAGAGCCCTATTGATCTTCTTGAGGGCATTTTGGTTCTTGAATACTGAAATGTGTGAGACACTCAACACTTTGGGGGAAGCCATCAGTTTGGAGAATATTCTGGAAATTAAAATGTTTCCATTTCAAATCTAGAACTGGCATCAATTTGAAGGAGAACCTGAAATGGGTATGACCACACAGCACACACACATTCAGAGGTAACCTCCACCAACTGTCAGCAGCAACAACCAGCATATTGTACATGAACACAGCGTCAACACACGGCATGGTACACTACCTTACACCCATCTTACAGCCACACACACATAATAATGTACACATACAGCATCAACACATGCATGACTGTATATGAATGCACACACACAGCATACCAGCTCTGCCGTATTGCCAATTCTGTCAATCACTGACTGTGGACATCCCCACGGTCAATGAGGGTCAAGCGGCCCTTCCTCCCTGCAGGGGACACAGCACCACACACGTACAGTGCTGGGCCCACTTGTCAGCCACCGTCACCACACTGACATGTACACTGGTGGGAGGGGCAGTCTGACTACATCACACCACACACTACAGACCCCGCCCTACCACTACAGAGTGGGCCTGCATGCACTGCACAGTGTCCCCACCTGACACCACTGTGACTGGTCCCTTGACGAGTGAGGGCCAGTCTGGAGTAGTTCTTCACCAGCTGGAGAGGAAGGTGCTCCTCAAACGACGACAACTGCTATGGCAGCATCACTCTCCTGTCCACCTTAAGACCAGCCTGTCTCCTTCAGAGGCTCTTCCGCCAGCCTCCTCCGTTGCATGTGGTGCACCAGAGGTTACACAAAATGACTCTAGCTGGTTCATGTGTACAACTCGTGCATAAAGTAAAGGTGTCGAGTTAGAAAAGAGCAGTTATAAGGGTACAAATGAAGAAGAGGGTGAAATGTGTGCAGAAATAAAGGCCATGTCTTACACAAGAATAATGAGCAAAATTGGTAAAGGTTTAACAATGTCACCACCAATACAGTGACAGATGTAATGTAGGCAATGTTGAATCATGGGACACGGACTGTGTCTTCACATTCCTAGTTTATGGAGAGAAACAATAAAAAGCACATTAAACAATTCTACCGGCCACCAGTAGCTCTAAAGTCATTGGTACACAAGAGGTGCCAGCACACCAACACCAAACACACTTACATACATTGTACATGGACATACGCAACAGTTGGTAATACACAAAGATACACATATACTGTACATACACAAAGATACACATATACTGTACATACACAAAGATACACATATACTGTACATATACAAAGATACACATATACTGTACGTACACAAAGATACACATATACTGTACATACACAAAGATACACATATACTGTACGTACACAAAGATACACATATACTGTACATACACAAAGATACACATATACTGTACGTACACAAAGATACACATATACTGTACATACACAAAGATACACATATACTGTACATACACAAAGACACACATATACTGTACACACACAAAGATACACATATACTGTACATACACAAAGACACACATATACTGTACACACACAAAGATACACATATACTGTACGTACACAAAGATACACATATACTGTACATACACAAAGATACACATATACTGTACATACACACTATAGCTACATTACACAACTACACTCAACCAACCTCCTTGGGTTGCAGCTCCTCCATCATCTTTTCCCCAAGTGACTTCATCTTTGGGTAGCCATCTGCTGCCACGATGACTTCACAATACTTCATCAGAGTATCCACACTCGCATGATTTGCCAAGTGCTCATACAGGATCTCTTGTGCATCTTCTTCGTTTGTAGCGGCATCGATGTGTGCCATCACGTCCTGTGTGATCACTCCCAGGCGTTTTAGCCTCCGAAGGCTAAACCTGGCATTGACGACTGAAAAAAACTCGGGCTCGTGTTTTGTGAGAAGTTCAGAAACAGGTAATGTTGTGGCTACATGGTAACAAAGAAACACAACACAAAGCCTAACAGGCCTCCTTTTTCATACAACATACGTAACTGCATTACAGGCAATCTTAGGTGATTTTCACGTGTAGAAAATAGAGATTGTCACTGTAAACAAGCCTTTCAAAGATTGCACAGACTTTGAGTGAACTGTTCACTGATGAAGATGTTAGAGGTACGGATGACATAAGGGGTCAACGAACCTACGTATTATCTCTATACGTACCTCTGTACTGACAGCTAGCAAGCCCATGCAAACACATATAGTCGGACTGTTTCCTGTGCAGTGCACCTTGTGTTAAGCAACACTACCTTGGCTAAGCAACATACGGTATATACCTGAATAGTGCAGGAAATCACTGGAGCTATATAAACCAAATACAGACAGCTAGTGCGTGTTATGTATGTTACATACGCACATACATGTGTTGGCCCTTTCAAGAAGACAGGAAAAGTACACACAATTCATGCAAGCACATACGGTATGTACAGTTGCTTCATCAAATAATGCACAAAGGTCCCCACCTCCTTGTCCTCTTCCTCGTCTTCCTGAAGTGGGGTCCACCAACTGGAGTATTTTAGGATTGGAGGTGTGGGGTTGAAGCTACGGGTTGATGGAAGAAAGAGTGTAGGGACATTCACTGAGTTACACAAACATTACATGAGGAGAATGTGTAGGATTGCATGGGCCTTGAAAGGAACAACTACAAACTGGTCAAACATGCTACAAGTTCAGAAGTGCATCTGTACGTACGTAGTGTTGTGACTGCATGTGAACACAAATTTCAATAAACACCACCCACCTGTGCTCCTTCAATGGGACAGAACCACACTTTTTGGCTTCTCAAGTACTCTTGGTCATCTGAAGACAAATTGCAGACCAAGGTGTTTCCACTTGGGACAGCTAAGTGGGTAGGGAGGGCTTCACATGGGCATTCAAAGGCAAAAATGGGCTTAGCTTTCTCAGTGAATTTGGAACCAAACACTGCTCGGGCAGATGTCTGGATGGCTGCCTCGACAGTGGATCGCACTTCAGTGCAGCGCTCATGCAGCTCGGCTACACTGCATTTTGCACGAACGGAAACAATCGGGACGATGCGAATGCACCCAGCGGATTCAACTATGGATATTGCCAGCTCTTCCCATCGAAACCTTATCGCCAGACGAGTGTTCTTCTTTCTGATCACCTTCCAACCTTTGTTGGCTAGCTCCACTGCAAGTCGAGCAAAGATGCCGTGCGGAAGGTCTTCCGTTGAAAGAAAGGCATGAGCTTGGAATTGAAATGCAACTTGCAGAGGGACTACACTGCCATGCTCAGACACATTCTCCTTGTCTTCTATTGGGAGAGCAGCAGGTATGAAGTACTCTCGAGTGTCAGCGCTAGGTAGCGACAAGCAGGCTGCCACTCCGAGGTAGCACAGGCAGCGCAGGAGCCACACTGGGTCCACCTCCTTGGAGATGCCCAGCTCACTGAAAAGGCTTGTATCCAATGACAGAATACCTGTCTCCTTAAAGGTCCTGACAGCAATGCATTTTGGAACCTTGAATTCTACAGCCAGGAGCTTTGACACCACCTGGAGAAACACACTGCTGTCTGTGCAGACTGTGTGGGAGACGTCTTCTCGGTCGATGAAAGTGAAGACACCAAGGGAGTGAAATAGCTGCAGAAGGCTACGGAATTCACGACTTGGGTCAGCCGAAGCGATGCACTTGAGCTCACGGGCATGATCCAGTAGCTCAAAGAAATTGAAGAACTTCTGATCAACCATTCGGGATACCATCTCAAATTGATACCACCCGATAGGTATCTTGGCATTGAGAGCACCGGAAGGATGGGAGAGGACCTCACGCAGGTTGTTGATGCTGGCTTGCTCTCTCCGAGTGCGCTCTGAGACTTCCTGACGTGGCAAGTTGTTCACCAGGTGGAACAGCTGGCCATCTGAATTGTGAATTAGGCTGGAGTAGTAGGGCTTATTCTCGAGCTGTTTGATTTGCCTGTCGATCTCTTCAGTTGCTGTTGCGATATTGCCCATTTGCTCTAATTGATCCGCAAAAGTGCCTACTAGGACAGTACGGAGGGGCGGCAGACGATTATCCACTAGCAATGCTCGCACATCACCGGACACCTTGTGCACTAGGGTGTACACACTGGACAGGGATCGCAGCATCATTGCCCATGCTGTTTCGGGCCTTGACCCTGATTCAACCACTGTGGTGTCATCAGGTCTGTACGTTATCGGTACTGGTGCATTGAGGCCCTCTGCAGCATTGAACACTAGCACGTATGTGCAAGGGACAGCCAGCAACAAGGGGAGGACAGCTTGGAAGCTAGGTTGTCCACCTGTGTCTAATAAGTGAACAAACTGAGCACCATTTAGCAGTATGCCCTCCCCCAGACTGGGATCACGCATAAGACGGAAATGTGCTTGTTGAAACGCAGACACATCTGCAGTGTTAGCAGAAGGCTGGAGATCGAGTGAATCGCTTTCAGTGTCACTGGGGTCTGCACGAGAGCTACGAGAGGTAGCTTTACTGGCAGCGGTAGGTGGATTGATTTCAATTACTGGTTGTGCCAATTTGCCATGTCGGTCTTCTGGGCCATCCTCTGGTATGTGGTACTTGCGCTTCTGGCAGGAGGACTTGATGGAGCCGGCCATTTTGTCATCAGTGAGGGGCAACCACTCAGAGGTTCCTTCCACAGCATACTTCTCAGCTGAAATGGTGACCACATCAGGCTTTTCCATTACACCTGTGCTGGTTTTCACTTCTTTGGGCTTATCGTGTACGAGTAGGTGTTTCAGACAAGATTTGCCCTTGCCTGGAGGACCTGCAAAAATACAGCAATTGATTGCAACTTTTACAGACCCCTGCTTCTTCACTGCCTCCTCGTAGTCAGAGCGCCATGTGGGAGGTATTTCAGGCTCTGCAGCAAATAAGAAGTAACATTACTTACTACAGCTTACTACAGAAAAAACAACTCTCTAGACACACTGTACATGAGGGAAGTGGATATATATATTTAGAGATGTGCAAGGGACCACTGCAGGCTATATATCTGTTACATGGTGACTGAAAATAGCCAACTACTTCTTACCATACAGCGGTGGCACATTACGGGTACACAGGAAAGGAGTAATGGGGAGATAGAGAGAATACATAGTAGCAGGCTAGATACGTAGCTAGGAGCACTGACAGAGAGAGCAATTAAAAAGAGATGAACCAGCAGAAGATACTGGAGACGCATGCAAGAGAGATTCAGCGCAGGTGAGAAGTGGCACAGACCACTCTAAGACAGCTAGCAGACAAAAAGTGATCCTGAACACTGTGGCACTGTTACAGACTTCATGCTGCACTGGCTACAGTGCTACTGCTGATTTGCACAGTTTAAGTCTAAACCTGATGTATCCATACATCCACTGCTCCACGTCCATGAGAAATGTCGGAAGGTGTCATGGAGGGAAGAAAGCTTGGAGGAAGACTTCGATTATGGTGGGTTGACAATTTAAGATAATGCTTAACATAATAACAGTACTCCTCATATTGATGGCTAAAGAGTTGTACAATGTGGGATGGCCTGTCTAGGATGTGTCTACAGTATGCATTATTTATTCATTGAATAATTGCCACCATACTGCCAATAATTCACATCCGTCAAAGTGAAATCAATTGCCTCGTCAAACACAGGAGCCATGATCATACATAAATGCATACCTAATACAACATGGATACCAAACCTACCTATAAACAGGGCATGTGATTAACTCTCTTGCCCATGCATTTAATAATGGAAACTCTCACCGAACATTTTCAACCATTAAGTACAGACTAACCAGTGTGTGCATTTATACCAATAGGGTATCATTTTGTAGAGGATCCATAGAGGTATAAACTAGTATGAAACACAATACTAAGCTGAAGGCCATTGTTGATAGACAACACAAATGGTTCAGAGCTACCAGTCCGTAAATATTCAAGGTTATTCAAGGTTGGTGCATTCTGTGTTTTGCCTCTGTTTGTATAGCGGAATCCTTTGCTAGCTAAATGGCAAACATGGCCACTTTTCTAAGGCATTTGTCTTCAATTGAATAAAACCCTTCTATCAAAGGTGCGTACGTTTCGTATTGTAGTAATTGTTCGGTTATTATTATTATTCTGGAAGATACTCTTGAAGTTGTGATTGTATTACACTATTGGTATACAATACAGCCTGGGTAATTCCCACCAGTGTAAGCTCACCAGATTCAGTAATCCCCAGTAGCTTCTTGGCAGTGCTGAGGTCACCATGAGTAATAGCTTCCTCCAGAGGTCCAGGGTCCTTGATGCCAGCGAGTGCTCCTTTAGAACAAGAAGAACAGTTCACTGTGAACAAGCAACACACAAAACAACACTCCTCTGCAACTGCATCAAGTACAAACAGTAGGCAGCTGTCTGGTCACTTGTAACATGCTAGGAGTAAACTGTCACCTGTGAGGTGTCACCTGTCACCTGCCAGAACTCAGGTGTTGGCTATTAGTATCCATGAGAAGGTGAGGTAGACAGGGGCTACTCCATGTGTACAACTATTGTGAGGCATTAAATAACAATTTATGTGGACGGAAATTTTATTAATTAGCACATGATCACAAAATTAAAGCCGACATAATAAAACTGGATTATCTTAAGTCTCTTTCTCCTGAAACATAATTGCATTGCTCCAATTCAACAGTTAACCGGAAATACGTATATACAATAATGCGTGCCAAGGATGGGCATGTGGCTCTGGAGGTGGACAAAAGTGAGATATCTTGTAACACAGCTTTGTAGATGGAATGAGTATACAAAGGGGAAATCTGCAGGCAAACTGCAACATCTTCACTCAATTAAGTGGCATTGGCAAAGTATTATGCACCCTTTTCTATTTGCATACACACACATACAGTACTATGTCAGTGAGGTGTGCTACTGAGCTGGCTGTGAGTGCATGCACAAGGTCTGCTATTTGTGCTGCACAGGTGAGAGGGAAGACAGAAAAACATGGCCCCAACTGAGGCTGAACCGTTGACCTACGCTCGAATGGGCTTGTGTGAAGTGACAGAACTTCAGCGGATTAGCTGCATGCTGCAGTTGCTCAGAAACTGCCAATTTGTTAAACGATCAAGTTGAGTGAATTAGCCAGTGGAAATTGACAGCACATGCTTGTTGTATATTTATGTAGCCACACATTATACACTTTGGCTGCAGTTCTTCCAAAATGCATGAGAATTCCACACATGCGTATGTACATGCCCACTACTTGCTGTATACTTTGTTACACAATAGCTATACACTTTGGCTGTACGTCTTTCTAAGAAAATGACAAGCATGCCAAACACAAGTAAACATGTGTACGTGAACATGGTATATTGAACTGCGTTGTCAGTGGATGACTCAGACCACCGAGCTACAGAACTGCATGCACCAGGGAGCTAAGCCATGGAAAAGAGCTATGCACCTGTGGGACGAATGACCATGTGGTCACATGGTAATAAGTTCATGTGGTGCATCACTGACCACATTAGTATGGGGCTCACTGTGGCTGACAGAAATGAACCAAAACACACTCACCATTCTGGATGAGGACCTGTGCTACACGATGGTGATTGCGTTTGACAGCCTTATGCAGAGGAGTTTCACCTGACTCTGAGGTGGGCGCTCCAGGTGTCACGCTCTGTTACAGAAAAACATCAGAGGGGGTAACAGGAGAGAGAGTTGGATGGGATGTCGAGCAGAGTGGCACAATGCATTGACAAACAACACGGGTTCACTGTGGTGCTGCTAAAACAAAGAGGACAGCGTGACAGTATCCCACTAACACAGCCACCATGGAACCATCTGATCTGCTGTGGCAAGAACAGGCTGGAATCACCAACGTGCAACCAAACAACACATTGCCTTCATTCAATCAACTTGTGGAAACTCTGTCTGTGTTTGCACATCAGTCACATGCTCACACACAGAACATCACTGGAGCTACTACCTTTGGAAAGACACTTGCACATATAACACACACACCACTAAGAGCAGTGGGCTCTTACTCGAAAGTTGAAACCATCGATGACAACATACTACCGTACACACACACCCTTGCCACACCTTCATTCACTCACACACCCACTCACACCCTGCACCCATATGGATTTGGAGCACATACGGTACCTCTTAGAAAAAAGTTAGCGTACAACGGGCGTTCTTTCAATTACGTACGGGTATAGTACGCATATGCGAACGGGCGTTTCTTGATTACGCAACGGGTATAGCACATACACGCACTGGTATGTACTGAGTAAACACCTATGGATCGTGCTAACGTGAGCAAATTGGCCACAGAGGACGTGCTAACTGCCTGTGCATTTTTCCTAAGATGATATATCTGCGTAAGGCGGTGCTACTCGACGATTTCGCTATCTATATCATCCCTGTTTCTTCGTAACGACGGATAAACTTGCATACGCCAATTTTCGTCGTTGCGTGCCCTTCTTCTGCCAAGCAGCGGGTGATCTGTACGAAGCTCTTCCCAATCGGCGGTAAAACAGAATTTGCTGCTTTACATAATCTGAGTAGACCATCTTCAACTGCCGCGGGCACACTCTCGAGCAGCCGATAACAAACAGCGAGAAGGGAAGACGCAAGCCAACAACACTCGGAGAGGACGCGCTGAAGCCAATCACACTCGGAATAAACGCTGAAGCACAAGCCTGGTACCTTTACTGGCGACGACGAAGGCGTGAAATTCTTCGCAATTTACGGCGTACCCGTGCTATGGCGTACAAGTAAACGTACGCATCCGCGCACGTGCGTTCGGTGTAAAACGTACGGGCGTACTACAGGTAAACGTACGGGCGTGCGAACGAGCGTAGTACGCTAACTTTTTTCTAAGAAGTACCGTACTACGTAAAACTCACCTTGTCACGGACAGTAGGGTTCAAGTCGTACTCCTTAATAAGAGACCGCACTACTTCAGAGTGACCTTTCTCGGCTGCCCAGTGGAGCATGGTGAAACCTTGGTGGTCAGTGCTATGCAGCAGGGATGTCATCTTGGGGACGAGGTACTGGATGGTCTTCGCGTGGCCACCCTGTGCTGCTTGATGTAGTGCGTTCATGCCATCCTGCATAAAGGGAATGTACTGCACCTGATTACACATCTGGTATGGGCAGTGGATGTGCACACATCATGTACAGTACATGACAGATGACAGAGACAGCAGACTGCCTTATCCTAAAGGGCACACAGTCAGTGGCTACAGACACAGTGTGCAGAGTGCAGAGCTCTCAACCTCTTTGCATGGGCAAGAGTGAGACTTGAGATAAAAATGAGTGAGATTGGCATGTTCATGAGTGAGACGTGTAAAGGGGATACTTTTCAGCTAAGAAATTAGATTACACTGCTAAATGTTTCATCATCACTCCTTTTCATAAACAGCTAGCTAGCTAGCTAGCTAACTACGCAACTACACAATAGCTAGGTATATAGGTAGCTATAGGTATATAATAGGTAGCTATATAGCTACTTAGTCTTAAATCTGATTGTTAAGGAAAGTAGTTGTAACAAAAGATTAGCTATTCAAAGTAACACATATCTAATTTTTAATTTCCAGCACAGTGTTTGCAGTAGCTAGCTACTGTACAACCATACATACTCTGCTATCAAGCTGCAACTAGAGTATGCTACACACCTTAGATTGTCCAAACTTGCATAATCTAGCTATGGCTGCACCCCTCCGGATCATACATAGATATTACGTGACCAAATCAGCCATTTTGCTATAATGATGTCACAAAAATGGCCGTTGTCTCAACGCGAAAGATGTAACAGCCTGCAACTGCCTTGAAGCAGTTGTCAGCCTATCTTACTTTCACTTGCTAATGGAAATTGTTTAAATGCAGTGCTCAGTGCTTCATTCTTTACTTTTAAGGTATTGCTGTTTAGAATTTAGCCAAAATGCGTGAGAAATGCAATCCTATGCGTGTGTGCGTGACATTCGTGTGAAATGCGTGTGTCTCACGCGCAATGCGTGAGAGTTGAGAGCTATGAGAGTGGGGTGCTCCCATCCTACTGAGGGGCAGCCATTGTGACGTGGCTGAATAGAATTGCATGGATACAGTGCAACCATGTGTGTTGATACTCTTCAGACTGTGGAGGCTGGCTGCTATGGACAGGCGGCTGTGGCATACACTGATCACCACACATGCACTTGGTCCACCTTGTACTATCAAACACAGATGTGGCTAGAGTGGAAGTGATGCTCAACATTAGGCTGAGGCACTCTGTGAGCCTCAGCCTTACAGGAAGGTCAATAACACATGTTCAAACTCCACTTACATTGTCGACATCATTCAATGAGCCATTGTACTGGTTCACAAGTAAATCTATGATGTTAGGCTGCCCTTCATGAGCTGCCCTCAAGACAGGTGTCAAGCCCCACTGCAGGAGACACAGCACACAGACAACAACAAGGGGAAGAGTGGAAGGGAGTGCACAGAGAACATGTCACCACAGATCATCAGCACTAACCATGGCTGCTGTAGTTTAAGGAAAAGTCAAGAACTATTCTGTATCAACACCCACACTACCAACAGGCTGTTTTCACTCCATGAATCTCTCCCACTTCAGCCTCGTTCACTTGTACTACTTGTCACATGCATGCACTCTCATCAGACAACACACAACACACTATGCACAGACAATGTACTTTACAGGACACCTGAGGGTACACCTATAGGCCTAGTACACACTCACCACGTCACGAGCAGTGGAATCCAGCTTGTACTTGTCGATGACAAGCCGTACCACATGAGCATGTCCTCCTCGAGCTGCGAAGTGCAGCATGTTGGATCCACTCTCGTCAGTTTCATGGAGCAATGACTCCATCTTTGTGGCTAGGTGCCTGATGATTTCTACATGGCCACCGTCTGCAGCACGGTGCAGAGCATTCCGCCCTTGCTATAAAAATGGATAGAATAACAAGTGAACACAAAAAGAGAACTAATAACCCTGTGATGCATGCACTCCAAGGCTAACAAATGAATACATGACTGGAAGTGCACTTTGTCTGTGCAATGAATGACAGGAAGTAAACATGCAGACATGTGTACTTGTACACAGTGAAGTAACCAGGCAACCAGGTCACAGTGGCTATATAAATGGCTCACAGAGTTGTGGTGTGTGTGTGCATGTGCATGTGGTGAGTGGGGCATAATGCTATGTTCTATGGAAACATGCTTTGCATGCTTTGTGGTGAATTTGTGGAAGTGCAAACTTCACCTGGTCTGTAGTGTTCACCGGGCAACCCTGCCCAATGAGGTCTTTCACTCTGTCAAGATCTCCATCAAAAGCTGCACTTAAAAAGGCAAACTGCAGACCCTGCATACAGTAGAGACAAAGCTGCTTTAACCACATCAAAATACTGAGAGAACATGTACACATTACAATGAAGAAATATGTTAGTTGTTACATTCAAGCATAAGATGTATGGAGAACAAGACCCCTTTCACAAAGGACGCTTTAACACCTCTTTCACGTAGGCACTTCAAAACCGGGTCAAACCCAGTTTCACACCTGTGAGGTGTGGAATGTTGATTTACAAACTGGGTCGAACCCTGTTCGCCCAACCCAGTTGCAAAGGTGGTTTCAACCCTGCTATAACAGGGTTAGACGTGTTTTAAAAAGGCAGAATAACTAAAACTGGTCGAATGCACTCGCGGTGGAAACAGCAATGCGTGGAGCGCAAAAACTATTCAGAGCCATCTGTTGGGATCAAAGAGGAAAATGATAGCTTTGGAAATGATTGTGGAGGTTCTGGCAGTTCTCAAATACGAACAGTCAAGGACCATTAGGATTTCTTGATAGCAAGTAGAAGCTTCCAAGCACCCTATGAAGCCCTTGATCTGGCAACAGCAGCGACTCCTTGCTGTTTCCGTCATATCCACAAGCACAATAAGATGAGTACAGCAAAATTGCACTTGGTGAATCTACAGTAGCCATATTGCAGTAAACTTACATCATCACATGTTATGCTACCAGAGTTTCATTGCTCATTTGAACGTGAATTTGCAAAACCTGGTGAAAAATGGTTCAGTTTAACTGGGTTTAAGGTGTACCAGTGAAAGGAAGGTAGAGTCAATCTCACTTCACACCTTTCACATGGGCACTACAAGTGAGTTTTGACTGAAGTCTGTGAAAAGTGACAAAATGATGGAGCAGTGCAGCTGTGGGAGTGAGGGAGAAACTAGCACACACACTGTTGGATGCCTGGAGCGAGACCATGATTCAGACGCAGCTGCTGTGTGAGTACCACTAGCAGTGAGGTATTGTAACAGAGAATTGGGATGAGCTAGGAAGACGGGATACGATCACTGGAACAAGCAGCGTGAAGATAAACTAAAGACACTGAAGAGGGGTACAAAGACATGTGGTCTAGCAGAGGAAGAGCAGGGCTGGGTTTGCGTCAACAAGCTAAAGGCCAAACACGTTCACAAAAAGGAATTACTTTCACTTGCAAATTTCCACTTGTGGACTTAATTTTGCATGTATTTGTACGTATTTTCCTAGCAAATGTGAGGTGCATTGAAGATGGTGGCATCATCTTCCATTTTGGAATTACAATGTTGTTATGAATATGGTTGTGTATGTCAGGAATACGTTTGTGTATGTCATGAATATCATTGGCAATTTGTGGATTAGTGCCTCAATCAGGTTCATATCCATACATAGCTGCTAGCATTACAGGCATGAGCAAGAGGAAAGCAGAGTATGGCAGAGCAGATAGGGAACTTGCGAGAGGAAGAATAGAAAGAAGTTTGCTAAGAAGGCTGCACAAAGCAGGTGGTAAAGTGTTCCTCGTCAGTCTGGATCTTTAACGGATGCGACCAACACCTCCACACAAACAGGGTCAAGGATTATTGATCTAAATCTATTGATCTAAAATCTATTGATCTAACAGGCTCAAAGATTATTGATCTAAATAATTTAGATTATTGTTCTAAATAATTTAGGCACATTTAGGCACACAATTTCAAGCCACAGTGCGCAATGTGGTGGCATGTGTGTGTGTTGGAAGGTGAAACAATGCACGCTGGGTTGGCAACAGTACTGTCAGTGAAATGCACTAAATGTAAAAGCAAATTTCGCATTGAGTCATCTAATCGTGTGAAGACAGCTGATAAGCATCAGAGGTGGGTGGTAAATGTTGCTGCAGTGCCAGGGCAGATGTCAACGGGTGGAGGCGCTACATTGCTCACATGCACAATGGCACCAATGAATGTTCCTGGGATGCCAACACGATTGTATGCAGTCACAGAAGGGTTTGTGAGTGACAGCATGAAACAACTACTCACTGAGAAATTACTTGCAGCAGGTGAGGAGGAACTGAAATTGGCTATATAGAGAGGTGATTTCCGTCAGGGTGTTCCAGTCATCACCGTAGTAGTAGATGGAGGGTGGTCCAAATGGTGCCACAAACACAGTTGCAATGCAGAGTGGTGTGGCTGTAATATTGGGACAACGAATCTATTTGTTGGTGTTCGTAACAAATACTGTGCTGTTTGTTACGTTTCTGAGAGGCAGGAGAAGGAACTACCAGAACACAGGTGCTACTGCAACTGGTCCAGCTCATCCGCAGGCATGGAGAGCGATACTGTGCTTGAGGGCTTTCGACTCTCTGAGCAAACCCACGGCATATAGTAAATGCGTATAATCAGTGAAGGCGACAGTTTGGTAATGGCCACTCTCCAGCAGTCAGTTGTCTATGGTCCATTGATTCAAAGAATTGAATGTGCTAATCATGCCTGAAAAGGGTACAGATCGAGGCTAGAGAAGTTGGCAGCTGATCACCCGGAATTTCGAGGCAGGGGAGGCCTAACTAAACGAGCCATGCAGAGGCTAACTGTTGGGGCTTGTGTTGCCATCAGGATGCACAGTGAAACGCAATATACAACAGCTTAGGCATGACCTCAGAAACGGTCCAAACCATGTGTTTGGTGACCACTGTGACTGCAACCCTGCATTTTGTAAGCTTAGATTGAATAGTGGTAGTAGTGCCCCTGCAAGGCTGCAAAGTAGAACCTTATCCCAGAAGAAGCTTCATACTATATATGAAAATTGGTAGCAGTAGCAGTAGTGATAGTGACAGTGACAATGGCGAAGACAGACAGGATGACCAGACTCTGACTGCACAATTTGAAGACATAATACAACAACTAAAGAACATGATATACATATTAGACCTACAACATTGCACAGTCTACCTGACGGACTTCTGGAGGTGAAAGCTTGTGGTGATTGCCTGGTGATGCTGAGTGCCCAACTGATCACTAATGAGACCAGCAATCTTGCCGAATGCTGCATGTCAATCCGTAGCATATTTGATGGTGGCAAGCAGTACAACAGGGTGCAGTCAAGATCATTCGAGGGGCGATGCTATGCAGCAGGCATGCGGGTACAAGCTGGTCCTACTTGGCAGCTGGAGACAGTAGAACACATTCTCAGTGAAGCACCTGGCAAAGTTTTGTACCTGACGAAGACCTTCGTGGTCGAAACGTCTCGTACCACTGCAATTATTGCACCTTTTGCTATGTGAATGCTCATTATCACTGTTGATCATCTGAAGCCATAGCAATGAGCCTCTATGATATCATATCATTATCTCTGGCAAAGTAAGCCTTCATACATGACCACACACACGCACAAATCTGCCAGTGGGTAATCATTATGGTTCATCTATTAGGTCTTTCAGACCTCGGTTATGAAAGGGCATCCATGCTGGACAAGGACAGGGATCGAAAGGCTACTGACGAGTACAAGCTACAGCGTCAGAAATCCAAGTATGTCTCTTCTACCCTTTTGCAACATCACTATGGGCTATCTTCCCAACAGCCAGATGTTTCGCCTGAAGAGCTTGATCGTCAGTGCTTGGAGTTCTACAGGAGGGAGGTATCGGTGACTGCTGAGCAAGCTCTGGCCATCGAGGGGCTACCCAACAGCAGTCAGAGTTGCAAGACTGGTACCGACACTACCATCTATGAGTTACTGCATCCAACTTTGGGAGGATTGAGCGCAGAAGAGACAGCATTCCGGTTGCCAACCTCATCTAGTCTCTACTTTACAGCAAGTCAATTAATTCGGTGGGGTACAACACACGAACATGATGCTCGGAAAGCCTACTTGTAGGAGATGACAATCCGGGGTTACAGTGGAGTTAGAACCATTCCATCCGGCCTGGTAATTGACACCAGTGACTCTTGTTTGGCATGCAGCCCTGACGACATTGTTGTGCTTCGTTCTGGAGAGCAGGCTTGGTGGAGTACAAGTGCCCCTGCAAGGCAGCAAAGGAGAACCTTACCCCAGAAGAAGCAGCTGTTAAATAAAGATACTTCTGTTCTGTCCAACTGGAACTCAAGAAGACACAGGCTTATTTTTATCAGGTACAAGCCTTCACTAGCAATTACAGTGAAAGAGTGGTGCCACGTCGTGATCTGGAGACCAAAAGGCCTACACTTGCAAACAGTCCGTGCAGATGCTTGTTTCTGGACACCTGTTCGCCGCCGAATCATCGCGTTTGTACAGTCGCGCTGTCTTCCCAGAACTTGTCCTGCCTTGCTATAGTGTTGGTCAGCCGATCCGCGAGACATTTCTACAGTGACATTTACTACATGCATGTATATAGTACTATAATACTATACATAATACTATATACCGTATATATATACGCTCTAACTTTCGCAGGGTTAAACTGTAATTCACGGTTTTGCGGATCAAAAGCCATCCGCGAAAGTTTCATACTATACACGAAAATTAACCCCAGTCTGGCAACGAGTCAGCGTTTGTAAGACGATTGCGTCACAAAAATGCAAAAAAAAAATGGCAGCAATTCACTAGGGTAACTTGACATGCAGCTAAGAAACTCCACCAAAGCAATTGATTACATCAATATGACAATGATTTAGAGGAAACGACGAATCTACGAATCCAAGAATAAGACCCTGCATCCGCGAAACCAAAACGCGAAAATTGCTAAAATCTGCTATCCGCAAAAGTTTAACCCGGCAAAAGTTAAAGCGTATTTGGTATATACGTGTGTGTACCAGTTCCCACCTGTTACATAATCACACCATGTGACATGGTAACTTACATTTTGTAGCATGTTTTTCATATTATTAATTTTGACGTTTCTTGCTACCAGGGTTTGTACAGCTGGGCTCAAATTTTGCACAAATGCTCGTGACACACATGTGTACCGATCCATGCATGGGTTTCGAGGTAGGGCCCTCCAAGATGGCGGGAGGTTGCGGTATACTAACTTT
The DNA here is from genome assembly GCA_949841015.1 of Aplysina aerophoba. Lineage (NCBI taxonomy): Eukaryota > Metazoa > Porifera > Demospongiae > Verongiida > Aplysinidae > Aplysina > Aplysina aerophoba. Next base: position 6,929,083 of record OX465035.1, on the reverse strand, counting down.
ACGTCGTGTCAAGACCTCTTTCGACGCTCCTTCTCGACGGTGCAACATCTGAATGGCTAACGGATGCTCAGACTGATGTAGCATGAACAGAGGACGCTACTTACTGAAGACGAAGGTTAGTAGTCGCTTTACTGCTCTAAGAGACGTCCAAAATAGGTCCCGAATATGCTTGCGCATTAGCGCGCTCAACTTTTCCTCAATGCCTTGGTGCTTTGATACATTGTAGAAGTGTAAATACACACCACCGAAACGGATAGCCAAGAACCGCATAGACAGTCCCTGCTATTGAATAAGAGCGATTAAAGTTGTTGCATATTTAAGCAAATTAGGTGACCTCACCGCCTTAACCCACATGGGTTCAGCCAACCTTACTGGTGTCTGTATATAGATGTGTGAAATGGGAAGTGTGTAAGTAACACTGACTAGGTGGACAGATATGTATGTGTGTAAAGGAAAGGCCATGGAAGGTTCATTTAGGGTTGTAGGTCAGGTGTGGATCATCGTCATACGTATGTACAAACATATACGTACTCCTACAGAAGACCTTGCAACAGGTTGCAGGAGGTGACACATTGCTAGAGTTCCAAAGTGCAACCACTAACTTATTGGAGACCAAAAGGCTAGGGTAAGAAAGAGACACAGGGTCATGGAGAGGTGTACTAGTGAGGCAAGAGGAGGAGACACTGCATAGGAATGTAGGTAGAGTGCTGGGTTGATGCACAGCCAACAACTGGTTACCTTAAACACCTTCTGCCATGTAGCACATTGAGATATACGTATCATTTCACGAAGATTAGTAGTCGCTTTACTGTTCTAAGAGACATCCAAAATAGGTCCTGAATATGCGTGCGTGTTAGTGCGCTCAACCTTTACTTCAGTGCTTTGATACATTGTAGAAGTGTAAATACACCACCAAAACGGATAGCCAAGAACCGCATAGGCAGTCCCTGCTATTGAATGAGAGTGATTAAAGTTGTTGCATATTTATGCAAATTAGGTGACCCCGCCACCTTAACCCACATGGGTTCAGCCAACCTTACACGTGTCTGTACATTGATGTGTGAAAGGGGAAGTGTGTAAACGACACTGACTAGGTGGACAGATTGGAAGGAGTTTGGTGAAGAATGCACTGACAATGTACTCTGGTGTCAGTGAAGGTGGGGGACATGCAGGTGCTGTGGCGTGATCAGGTATGGATGTGTATAAAGGAAAGGTCATGGAAGGTTCAATTAGGGTTGTGGGTCAGGTGTGGGTCATCGTCATATGTACAAACATACACTCCTACAGAAGACCTTGCAACAGATTGCAGGAGGTGACACATTGCTATAGTGTCAAAGTGCAACCACTAGCTTATTGGAGACCAAAAATGCTAGGGTAAGAAGAGACACAGGGTCACGGAGAGGTGTACTAGTGAGGCAAGAGGAGGAGACACTGCATAGGAATGTAGGTAGAGTGCTGGGTTGATGCACAGCCAACAACTGGTTACCTTAGACACCTTCTGCCATGCAGCACATTGAGATATACATATCATTTCACATGTAAAGTTCAAAGTGTGAAGGTCCTTATGTTGAGTGGTAGATGTACGTATGAGGGCGTGATAGTGAAGGTTAGTTACTTCCCATATAAATGACATACATCTCACCATGCACTTATCAAACAAGAAAGGCAGTTGCCTGGAATGACCAGAAGTGATGCAGGAAAGAGGTTTTCATAACAAGCCAAAGCAGATGAGTACACATGAAAGTGATGTCCAACACTGACAGTCACATGGCTGCACTGTATACCACAAGTGACCTAGCATGAGATTGCCTACCCACATGTCAACAAACAGCACTCACCTCCTCATCACTCATGGAACAGCCATACTGTCCAACCAGGACATCCACCAGGTCAGAGTGCCCATTAATGGATGCCAGCACAACAGGTGTCTGACCGTTCTGCAGGGAGTGGAGACATATACAGTGGGAGATGGAGGGATGCAAGGACAGATCACTGCACAATGTTATATACGTAATACACAACATGGACTTTGGAAAGTAAAGCAACCCAACCCCAATCCATCCTCATGCACTGCCAGCACCTTTGGTGCATCTACTTCCCATGAGACAACCCTCTGCTAGACATGACTCTGGATGACAATCACAGGTCTGACACAAACTCACACGAGTGTTTTGCATACCTATTGCAGTACAGTTTGTGTGGGTGTTCTTGAAGTAAGGTGCAATACACGACTAAGAATTGAATCTCACATCTCACAAATTACTGCATGTTGAGCTGGAGATCACCAACAAACAGGGACTGGACTGCACTACTGCTGGCCCATGTGCATCAAAGTTCAATGGCAGTATACAATTGGTCTACAAGGAGTACTGTGCGGAGACATCAATTATATCTCTTATAGCAAATATATCTCTTGGTCACGACGTACATATGAAAAGACACCATGTCTTTCATACAAGTAGTATGAAAAGGATGATTGAACACCAAAAGGTGCAGGAATCCATATGCAACAAACTTTACCATAACAGGGCAGCCAACAACACAAGACAATGTACGCCCCCACACAATCAGCCTCAGTCAGTCAAGAGCCAAAAGGGCACATGAACACATAACAAGTTACTGGTGCTGGTAAACAACTGCAACTACACCAACACTGCCGTACCAGCTCAGCCTTCAGACCAATGACTTGCAACCTACTTACCTCCATCTTCACATGTACATGTGCAATACACAACCATTGTCACATCACACAAGACACTACTGGACCTACTGGATGCTAGAGTACAACTACAGTTCAAGCACACACACACACCTTGTTACGAGCAGTGGGGTTCAAATTGAGCTCATCAATAAGGAGCCGCACAACATCAGCATGTCCTTCACGAGCTGCACAGTGGAGCATGGTTTCTCCAGAATTGTCAGGTCTGTGGATCAGTGACTCCATCTTTTGAGTCAGGTAATGGATGGTGTCGATATATCCACCCTCTGTAGCTTTGTGCAGGGCATTCTCTCCATTCTAGAAGTAGGAATGCATACAGAACGTATGACAGTGTGGCAACCAGACATTTGCCACTTCAACTTACTGCAGCTATAAAAAAGGCCAATCAGGCCACAGTGGCTACATGTACAGCAAGCAGAGAGGGGAGTGGCAAAGACCACATTTGGGGTACAACAGGCATAATTATGACGTGGGAGTTGAAGTACATAAATAATGAGAACAAACCTCCAGTGGGAGAATAAACTTTCCATAATAATTGTATAATTTGCACCTGGTCCAGGATACAGTCACCATTCTGTTAAGACACTCCTTTTTTTCATACCATCCACTGCTACACTAGCCAGCACCACACTCACAGCGTATGATGTACATAGCAGGGAAGCCCTCAAATTAAGACAAATGTCCTGGTAGTCAAATTAAAGAAAGGCCACTCAGGCTACAGTGGCTACATGTACAGCATGCAGAGTGGGGAGTGACAGGGACTACAATATTTGGAGTTCAGCTTGTGTAAGTATGTGGGAGTTGAAGTGAACTAGAAGAATAAACTTTCCAGTGAGGTAGGGACAAGCATTAGGCCTACCAAACACAGAGGTGCATGGCTACAATGAAGAACATCAAGTGCACTCACATTGTCGACGTTTGTCAGAGAACAGTGATACTGGTCCACAAGAAGTTCTATGATGGAATTGTGACCCTTGAATGCTGCTAGCAACACAGGTGTCATGCCATTCTGTACATATAGGAAACACGGTAAGATAATACAAGAAGGGGGAGGGCAAGTAAGGACAGTCATATCACTACAAGTCGTCAACACAGTGGTTTACAAAACATTAACTTACTGGCAACAGGTCAAGGTCTAGGTGCATGTACCCCTTGCGCTGTTGTGCAACCCAAAATGCATTCTGAGTTGCACACATACCAAAACACTATATTGCTACTCCAGTGAATTCATCCCGTTTCAGATCATGCTCACTCACTGCCTGCTAGACACATACAGCACATCACACAACCTATCTATCACTACACATCTATCACTACACAGTATTAGGACACAACTTGGACTTTGCAAATGAAATGAATCGTAGTCCACCCTTTCGTGCATCTACTTTAGAAGCTCCCACAAGACAACCAACTGCTGGCTGTAACTTTGAACAACAATTACAGCACAGCCCACACAAGTGTGTGTTTGCATACCTAGCTATTGTAGTACAGTTTAGATTGCATTCTTGAAACACTACAATACAAACTGTACAAATTTGATCTTACTTTGCATCATATTGCATGTGGATCAACAAATGTGGTTGGGGCTGGACTGCTACACTGCTGGACCACAATTGCACTCTGGGAGCAGACATGCTATATACAGTACATACGTATATACCATAAGAGACAGTGCCCACTTTCACGTGGCACTTTGAGTCCGGATTGTCCCATTGTCACAGCACAAGACAATGTACGTATGCCCACAACAATCAGCCTCAGTCAGTCAAGAGTCAAAAGGGCACACGAACACACAACAAGTTACTGGTGCTGGTAAACAACTGCGACTACACCAACACTGCTCTACCAGCTCAGCCTTCAGACCAATGACTTGCAACCTACGTACCTCCATCTTCACATGTGTGTGTGCAATACACAACCATTGCCACATCACACAAGACACTACTGGACCTACTGGATGTTAGAGTACAACTACAGTTCAAGCACACACACCTTGTCACGAGCAGTAGGATCTACATGGAAATTGTCAATCACGTGCTGCACAACATCAGCATGCCCTGTAAGAGCTGCAAGATGAACAATGGTGTTTCCAGAGTCATCAGTTTTGTGGAGCAGTGAGTCCATCATTGGTGCTAAGTATACAATGGTGCTGACATGGCCACCCTGTGCAGCCAAGTGCAGGGCATTGCGTCCACCCTACAGACAGAATAAGTACAAGTGAACAGATGACTGGTACGTACATGCAGTAGTGGTAAAGTAGTGGACATGAGCACTTAGCATACGTTAGCACTAGCTATTTATGTACTAGCTTAGAGTGCACTTAGCATAGCAATAGGTTATCTAAACAGCCTCGCAGTGTTAGATCACACCTGCAGCAACCACACTGCACCAACACACTGGGTTGCTCTAGCAACACCTATCACACTAGACTTTTCCATGTCATTCACACCATATACACATCTCTGTGTGTCTCACCACACAGAATGTGCACGTAGGTAGGTATGTACATTATATTGGCCCCTCATCATATAATTTGCACCTGGTCCAGGATACAGTCACTATTCTGTTAAGACATTCCCTTTTGTCATACCATCCACTGCTACACTAGCCAGCACCACACTCACAGCGTATGATGTACATAGCAGGGAAGCCCTCAAATTAAGACACATGTCCTGGTAGTCAAATTAAAGAAAGGCCACTCAGGCTACAGTGGCTACATGTACAGCATGCAGAGTGGGGAGTGACAGGGACTACAATATTTGGAGTTCAACATGTGTAAGTATGTGGGAGTTGAAGTGAACTAGAAGAATAAACCTTCCAGTGAGGTAGGGACATGCCTGAGTCCTACCAAACACAGAGGTGCATGGCTACATTGAAGAACATCAAGTGCACTTACATTGTCGACGTCTGTCAGAGAACAGTGATACTGGTCCACAAGAAGTTCTATGATGGAATTGTGACCATTGAATGCTGCTCGCAACACAGGTGTCATGCCATCCTGTACATATAGGAAACACGGTAAGATAATACAAGAAGGGGGAGGGCAAGTAAGGACAGTCATATCACTACAAGTCGTCAACACAGTGTTTTACAAAACATTAACTTACTGGCAACAGGTCAAGGTCTAGGTGCATGTACCCCTTGCGCTGTTGTGCAACCCAAAATGCATTCTGAGTTACACACATACCAAAACACTATATTGCTACTCCAGTGAATTCATCCCCTTTCAGATCATGCTCACTCACTGCCTGCTAGACACATACAGCACATCACACAACCTATCTATCACTACACATCTATCACTACACAGTACTAGGACACAACTTGGACTTTGCAAATGAAATGAATCGTAGTCCACCACTTGTGCATCCATTTAGAACCTCCCTCAAGACAACCCACTGCTGGCTGTAACTTTAAACAACAATTACAGCACAGCTCACACAAGTGTCTGTTTGCATACCTAGCTATTGCAGTACAGTTTAGATTGTATTCTTGAAACACTACAATACAAACTGTACAAATTTGATCTTATATACTTTGCATCATATTGCATGTGGATCAACAGATGTGGTTTGGGCTGGACTGCTACACTGCTGGCCCACAATTGCACTCTGGGAGCAGACATGCTATATACAGTACATACGTAACGTTACGTATATACCATAAGAGACAGTCCCTCCTTTCACGTGGCACTTTGAGTCCGGATTGTCCCATTCACATGCGCAGGCGAATCTAATTGAATATATTCTATCCCGATTGAATCTAGTCTGGCCCGCTAGACCCAACCTCCCCCCCTTTAGAGAAGCGAAGTACGTACGCAGACACTGGGCTATACGAACCTGAACGCCTGAGAGACTCTCCTCCTCTCCTTGTGCGGTATGAAAGCGCAGACGCAGCACGTTGTTTCCAAGTTACTACTTGGTTCCGAAGATTGCGCAAGGTGTGAAGTTGCTAGACCCTATTTCCGCCGCGGTAAGAAGTTGGGTCTATCGGGCAGACTAGATTGAATCCGGATTATCGGATACTAGTCTATTCATCAGTCGAAGGTAGTCTGGCTAGCTAGACCGTCCCATCTAATCGCCGGGGCGCTTAGGGCTGGAAGGGACGGTCTAGCGGCAGTAACGATTAGTTCACACCTATTCGACCAATCAGATGCTACTGGCAGGAATTCCTGCTAATAGTATTCATAGCCTGTGGGAGCTCAGTCCCACGGTATGTCTTTCAATGGCAATGGATTTCTTTCTGGCTGGAGAGTGAGCCATCGGACGCGGAGAGGGTTTCGGTGGGCTCGAGAGACCACTTGCTCGTTTCGAGCTCGAAAGAACGCGTGAGCACAAGAAACCTTATCTCGCAAAGTGCGTGTCCTGGCGTCGACATCCTAAGTCGCTTCTGAACTATCAACACAGTAAGGTAGCACATGTGACACAGGCTTCTTTCTCCAGCGATGCTCAGCTGTGTAGCTGTCACAACTGCTTCTCCCAGTACTGTCAGCCTCCCAGTCTTCATCAGTCTGTACTTATCTTTGAGCGGTTTGCAGCAGCAAATGCGAAAGCGCTTATATTTCTCTACCTCGCCCATACGTCCATGGTCCGCCCCAACTACGCAGGAGTACTGTAGCGATCGACGCTACAGTACTCCTGCGTAGTTGCCCGGACCATAAATATTTACACGCACGAGGTGTGAGTTTGATAATGTGAAGGTGTGAACTAATCGTTACTGCCGCTAGACCGTCCCTTCCCTTTCACGCCTTGGGCGTTTAAGTGGGACGGTCTAGCTAGCCAGACTACAGTCGAAGGTGGAGTCCGCTGCGAGATATTGTGCAATCTCGTAGTCAAGCGCCCGAGCGTTCGAGAAAAGATGGCGGAAAACGGACGCATACGGAGCGATGCAGAAACTAAGCTGATCCTGGAGATCTGTAGCTAGGACAACATCCAGAAGCAACTTCAGGGCAGCTTTAGTAATGTTAACGTCTTTTCCAAGCTCGTTGAAGTGTTGCGCAGGAGCGGCTATCATCGCACCGTATCCAAATGCAGAATACAAATAAAGCGCTCAGGAAAAGATATAAAGAAATCGTGGACAGAGTGCGGAGGAGTGGCGCGGGCAACGAATCGGATGAGGAAGACCTTCCTGACGACTGCTAGTACTACTCGCAGATTAATGCTGTAGTGACTGGTAGACCAAGTGTTACGCCAGTGCATCAGTGCTGGACTCGCTGAGCAAGCATCTCTTCCTCCTCTTAAAACATTGTTTTCTCCGATAGTCTGGCCAAAGCAGTCCAAAATACATAAACATAGCAATCATTGCAGCGGGAGCCATTTTTACCATCTAAATCAGTTGTCTATGACCACAACCATGACATCATTGACCACCAGGGCCACTGTGCTATATGAAATGCAATCAGCACTCTCAATGGTAATCTGGATTCCAATCGGAACTCGTATCTAGATTATAGTGCCATGTGAAAGAGGGATTTTCTACACAAGTTCTATTGCTGAAAATTGCAAGGGCATATCCAATCATATATATTTTTGCATGAACAGCTTGACATTAAGTAATGACATGCTGTATACATTACTGTGTAATATGCATACCTTGAAAGTCTTAGAGAGGCGTGATTGTAATGATCACAGAAATTAATGTAATTGTACTCTTGAAGTACCATGAAATACACTACATTGCTACTCCAATGTATTCCTCCCATTTCAAATCATACTCACACATTGCCTGCAGCATGTTAGTAACATACACTACACAACCTACACACTTTGTAAGACACCTACAAACAGGTCATGACACAAAACATGCCCTTTCTGCTGCTGACAAGAGATCAACAATATAATTATATGTACATATGAAATATAAAGATGCTATTCTGGTCCCACCACATGTATGAATCTCTCCCACTTCAACCTCATTCACCACCTGCACCATTTGTCACATGCGTGCACTCTCATCACACAACCCACAATCACTACAGACAATGTACCTTACAGGACACCTGAGGCTACACCTATAGGCCTAGAACACACTCACCTTGTCACGAGCAGCAGGGTTCAACTTGTAGTCCCCTACTACAAGCTTCACCACGTCAGCATGTCCTTCTTGCGCTCCACAGTGGACCATGTTGTATCCGTAATCATCAGTGCTATGGAGCAGGGATTCCATTCTGGGGGCCAGGTATTGGATCGTTTCGACCTGGCCACCCGCTGCAGCATAGTGCAAGGCATTGCGTCCTTCCTACAAAAAGGAAAGGGGAAAACATGAAACACCTGAGTGGTACAGGAGTGGACATGCAACTTTGCATGTGTGAAGAATGACAGTAAACAGTCCTATTCACTTTGCACAGAGAAGCAACCAGACATAGACCACATTCTACAGACCCGGAATGAAGAGTGTGTGGTGGGAGGAGGGAGGGAGGTCACATTACTGTGACTGTGTTCTACACTATGGAAACATGCTGCTTGACATGTCTGAATGTAGACAGACAAGTGGGTGTACTTCACCTTATTCTTGGCTATGACTGGGATGCCGTTTGCAAGTAGCTGTTCCACTGCAGGCAGGTCTCCTCTCAAGGATGCACTTAAAAACTCGTCCTCCATCTCCTGTACAGAACACACAGACCAACACAGTGAGTGCTTCCACCAGTCGAGCCAGTGAGAAAGGCACCACATGGGTGTAGCCAGGGGGGGTTTGGGGAGTTCGGAAGAACCCCCCTCCCTGACTATGGCCATGGATTATGTACTTTTAAAACCCTAGGTAGCTAGCTAGACAGTTTGTGATGTTTGTGTTGTTATCATGTACATGTTATTGTATGTCATTCAAAGTCATTAACTGAGATAGCTATCCAACGTCCAAAGTTCTTCCCTAGGCGGTGATCATCCTTGGTGGTAGAACCTCCCTTCCCAGAATCTGGCTACGCCTATGCACCACATCACAGCGTATTGAGCTGCAGCGCATCGACCCGCAGGCACTATATAGCCCACAGCAACTTGTCACGGTTGGACACCCTTTTTAGTCTGTCTAACGGAAGGCGCCACGACTTGAATACCTAACGCTACTCCACCATGACAACCGCAGCGAAGATCTCACTTACCTACCCCACGCTGCACTCACGAAATAATGCACTTGTGCAGCGAAGGAGAAGGCCGCTAAAAACCAAAGACTTGTTAGCTACCCAATCCCTTTTCCCGCTCCATGTAACGGGGTAGTACCTACCTGATCTTGGCACTGAGGATCAAGTGGACGGTCGGCAAGGGAACGGAGAGTTGCAACTAGTAGCTCCAACTACAGGTAAGGAATGTTAATAGGTCAACTCCCCCAAGGGCGTTGGAATGTGGGTGGTGCCTTTAGGCCCTGCACCTGTAACATCATAAACAGACTGATTGGTCATGAATACACTCACAGTGCTAATGAATACACTCATCTATCTGTGTGGGACCATGAAGTGTCTATGGTGGGCCCTCACCCACCAAGGGGGGCGGCCCTTCCTGTGTGCTTCTTAGACTGCAGTCTGCACACCTTCCTCTGTCTACACAGTTGTATGGCATCCTTGACCACATGGACAACTCAAATACACTGCTTTGTGAGTGCAGGCCTCCAGACAAAGCAAGATTGGACAAGGCTGGACTTGAGAGTGTGTGGACAGAGCAGAAATAATATCTCGGCCACACAGACCTTGTCAGGTGCTCAGACTGAAGCTTATTGTGAAAGGACTTTAAACACTTACAGAGGATGCAGGCCTCTGTGGCTGAAATCTCCTGTTCTTGCCTTATTATCTGATGCAACCAACTCAAATTTCTACCTCTTTCATTGAGCATCGCCATAAGCAGCTACAGTGAAGGTAACTCTAACACTGCATGATAACAAGTTAGAGTTTGGTAGCATCACGTCAGTGTATGCCATTCAATGGTCATTGTTTTCAAATAATTTCATATGCTGAATGTACGCTCCATACTTTTCAAATTATTGCAGGACCCCACAGGTGCATGTTTAGAATCAGTAGTGCAAGCAGATCCTCCTTCACTTCCCCTCCCCAGACATTCTCCCCTTCTCGTGCTATTAAATTCAGTGCCACAATGACGGGATATTCGACAATCAGCTAAGTTGGTCCACCCAAACTGTACAGTTGCCACAATCAATCATGTAGCTAGCATGAATAATTAAGAACGCCACCACATGAACAGCGAGTGGAGTGCACATCAGGTATATACTAGTCCGGGTAGCTAGTGCTAAAGCAAACGCCAGGGGACGTCCTCGTGCTGTCGTTTATTTCAGGGAGGGTCTAGCTAGCCAGACTGACCACTTTCGTGCGTTACTCCTCGTTTTCGTTTGCACACAAAGGTTATTGTGTCCCCGATGGGTACGAAACTTCGGTTTGTGTTGCTCCTTCTCTGCCTTCCAGCCGCCTTGGCCTACCCTCGCCCTCCTGGGGAAGAGGGGAAGGCTATATAGGAGGAGGACAGGACCGAAGGTACAGATGACGGAGAGGTAGATGAGGACGATGACCTGGTAGACAAAGAGTTCTCTCCTCCAGACCACAATGCGGGCGCACCTGAGCACGGTCAGCTAGTGTGTATCTGCATGCGTGTATACGTTCGCTTTGTGCTGGTATTCCAGCATGACTGTTGTACATGTGTACCTGTGCCACCTGTCTGTTTTATATATGTAGCTACGTACATATCTGTTGTTAGGACGTTTTGTGTGTCCTGTAGTGGCCGCCTCTCGCTAGCAAGGGTTGCACTTCAGTTGAGAGACAGGCTTGCTTTCACTCCAGCCCCACTTCTGGTATTACATACTCGATATCGCCAGGAAGACCAATCGGCGTGAAAAGAGGCACACAGACCAGAAGGTAGCTACTTCACTATTTGTCTGTAAAAATGGTCAAGCCCATAACTCCAGTCATGGCCTGGGCTGCCTAGGTAGCTCCACTGAGCCTGACTAGCCCACCCCTTCTTCCATAGAGGGAGGGAGGGGAGCAGAGAGGGAGGTGTGGAGTGGGGACAAATGGAGGATGTGGATAGATGACGCGTATGCTCAGACCCATGTCCTAGATACGAGGACTGGAGAGGGAGGGAGGTGGGATGACAGAAGCTGGTGTTGTATGTGCAGAGAAGACGTGTTATAAACGGATGTGTTTAGAGCACCATCTGTTTGAACTTTGAACCCACATCAGAGGAGTAAAGGATAGAGAGAGAAGGAACCTAGGTTGGCTGAGGCTGCATACTGTAGTGTGTGGTGTGTCTGTAGACGGTACATACTGTATGTACATGTGTATGTGTATGTATTATATATGTATATGTACATACGTACATAAGTAGCATACCATCGGTTGGTACATTTCACTTTACCACACTGTTGGTTGACGCTCTTCTCCTTCAGAGGTTGAGATGGCACTGAAGACCACATTTGAACGTGACAAAAAGCGGTTCCAGTATGCCGATGTCAATCATGACAGAGGAGTGGACAATGAGGAGTTTATATACTTCTTGCACCCAGAGTACATTAAGGAAGCGGTGAGGGGTGAGGGGAGGGCTAGTGTGTGTGTGTGTGTGTGTGTGTGTGTGTGTGTGTGTGTTGTGTCCAAATGGTTGCACACATTGTGGAGACAGCCCTGTGTGGCTATTTCAAGAATTCTCCCCCCCCCCCCCCCCCGAATATGCAAATGTTCCTATGCCTGGTAAGATGCAGAGCAGTACTGTTGTGGCACAGTTGCTAGGTTAGTTCTTGTTTAACTCGGTTCCCCTGAGGACTCGAATGTGTTTGTGTGTTAAGGCTGTGCCTGTTTGTCAGGCTACTTGTGGCTAAGTTTGTTTAGGGTTGGACTGCTTGTAATGTTTCCTGTCCAGGTGGGTGTGGTCTGGCCTCTTTTGAGGCTACTTTACACCCTTCGCTCACTAGCGGTGGGCGCCCCTTAGCGACTAGCGGCAAGTCCTGAACAGTATTACCTGGTTATTGTGGGTGGGTGTTGGGAATATGGGTTTGTGTGTTGAGAGAGTGTGGTTTTCACTGTTCAGAGTTCAGTTTGGTTCACCTCTGGTATTGTTTTGGGTGTTGGTATTGGTTTGTTTGCCTCATGCCAATCGCTTCATGTTCTGTATGTGCGGGCGGTGGGTTCGGGTCCACTGCCCTTCATTTGTGATTCTGTTGATGCAGAATTCAATTAAATATTGCACATACTCCTGTGTACAGTGTGTGCACATGTGATGTTCATTCTGCATTGGTGTATAGTGTCTATCGGTTACTGTTCAGAGTGTTCCTAGTTGTTCTTTCCTTTGCCCTTCCCTTTGTTCTTCCCGCCTGTGTTGGTGTGGTCTTTTGAGGAGCCTGTTGGGGTGAGGGTGGGAGTCTTCCTTTTCTCCCTTTCAGCGACTCTGGCCTCAGTGGCTGGCTCCAGCTGTTCTAATGTTTTGTGGGCAAACAGGGTCCAAAGTTGTTTGTCCGTGTCCCTTAGACTGTGGTTCCTAGGTTCGTTTTGTAGCTCTTTCTTGAGCTGTTGGAGGTTGTTCTCCATTTTAGTGACTAGCTCTTCATTTGTTTTGATGGCTGTTGTTAGTAATGAGAGATCGGCCTCCTTCTCCACCTGCCTCCTCCGCCTGCCTCCTTCTCCACCTGCCTCCTCCGCCTGCCTCCTTCTCCACCTGCCTCCTTCTCCGCCTGCCTCCTTCTCCACCTGCCTCCTTCTCTCCCTGCCTCCTTCTCCGCCTGCCTCCTTCTCCGCCTGCCTCCTTCTCCGCCTGCCTCCTTCTCCGCCTGCCTCCTTCTCCGCCTGCCTCCTTCTCCCCCTGCCTCCTTCTCTCCCTGCCTCCTTCTCCGCCTGCCTCCTTCTCCGCCTGCCTCCTTCTCCGCCTGCCTCCTTCTCCGCCTGCCTCCTTCTCTCCCTGCCTCCTTCTCCGCCTGCCTCCTTCTCCGCCTGCCTCCTTCTCCGCCTGCCTCCTTCTCCGCCTGCCTCCTTCTCCACCTGCCTCCTTCTCCGCCTGCCTCCTTCTCCACCTGCCTCCTTCTCCACCTGCCTCCTTCTCCGCCTGCCTCCTTCTCCACCTGCCTCCTTCTCCGCCTGCCTCCTTCTCCACCTGCCTCCTTCTCCACCTGCCTCCTTCTCTCCCTGCCTCCTCCTCCGCCTGCCTCCTCCGCCTGCCTCCTTCTCCACCTGCCTCCTCCTCCGCCGGCCTCCTCCGCCTGCCTCCTTCTCCACCTGCCTCCTTCTCCGCCTGCCACCTTCTCCACCTGCCTCCTTCACCGCCTGCCTCCTTCTCTCCCTGCCTCCTCCTCCGCCTGCCTCCTTCTCCGCCTGCCTCCTTCTCCACCTGCCTCCTCCTCCGCCGGCCTCCTTCTCCGCCTGCCTCCTTCTCTGCCTGCCTCCTTCTCCACCTGCCTCCTTCTCCGCCTGCCTCCTTCTCCGCCTGCCTCCTTCTCTCCCTGACACCATTTGTGGATCTGTTCCTAGTCCGGTTTTGTGCCTGGGAAGGACAACCTAATCTTTATTTTGAATGCCTTTGGGACCACTTGTTTGTCCCTCAGGCTCCTGCGGTTTGCCAGATTTGTGTTCAGCGGACATCTCCTGGTGTGTGTCTGCTCAATTGCCTGGCAGCCAAAGACCGAGGTATGCACGATACATATGTAAGTGCATGTGTACAGCACAATGGGTTGCGTACACACATGATGGGCCTACCATTCAAAATGTACTGTAATTATAATGTAGAGGATGACGCATACAGTAATTGCATTGAACGAGATGGTATTGAAATATCTCTGACTTCATTTGTATAGTCCTACCTGTGGACATTTTGATTGGCTTGCTGTTTTGTGTGGGGTTATGTGTGGGCAAGTTTGTCATTGGTTGCGTACATTTCCTGTTGGTTGTTGTTTCTGGTTTTGTGTGAGGGATTGTCCGGGTGGGGGCAGGGCTTAGGAAGATGTTGGCGTTTTGGTTGTAATTCTGGGTTGTTTTGTATTGGAAGTATTGGAACTATTGAACATGGCACCACCCACATACATAGCCACAAGTGATGCATGATAATAGAAACCTTGCTCCATGCCAGATTTGCTAATGTGGTTTGCTCCATGCTAGTGCTGGGCCAGGTGGTGTCTCCTGGTGACCGTGAGGGCCATCTGGTGTAACTGGTGTTTTGCTCCACGCCAGATTTGCTTGTGGTTTCCAACCAAACACTAAAAGTTACCTTGTGGCCGGTGCTGAAGCACTCGGGCATTCTTGCATAATGTTTCTTATGTAATTAATATGTTTCTTAATTAGACGTAACAGAACTGCATAATTATGGAGATCTAAGTGAGCTGAACATGCAGGCTGTGATCTGAGAGGGTTGTTGTTTGCCAGACGGGGGGGGGGGAATATTCAAAACTGTCTACCACTCACTGGCCCTCACAGGTATGTGCACAGAAGCCATACCTGTCCTTGTTGATAGCTGGTGGAGTTGGCTCCTGGTTGCCTTGAAAGCCTTATGTGTGGGCTCTGGTGACTGTGCTGCTGTTTGTGTGCTTCTGAGAGCACACAGATTAAATTGTGGTTGGCTGTGTTTCAGTTGGTGTGATTCTTCTCAGCCCTGAGTCTGTTCTACTGTTAATTAAGCTGCACTTCACTGCATTGTGTGTGTGTGTGTGTGTGTGTGTGTGTGTGTGTGTGTGTGTGTGTGTGTGTGTGTGTGTGTGTGTGTGTGTGTGTGTGTGTGTGTGTGTGTGTGTGTGTGTGTGTGTGTGTGTGTGTGTGTGTGTGTGTGTGTGTATGTGTGTGTGTGTGTGTGTGGTGTGGTATGTATGCATGTGTGAGTGCATACACATGTACATGTGTCAGTTCATTAATGTAGAGGGGTGTGCATGGGTGTTATACCCTGAAAGCCCTATGAAAGCTGTGGGGTTGACTGAGAGGACAGAATGAGGTACAGGACTGGAGGTCTGGTCCAGGTCTCATCTATATAGAGCTCTTCCACTAGCTGTCTGGTGTACACTTCTGTGACAGTCAGACATCTTGTGTTACACGGCCAAAGTCATGCCAAGTGTCTGGTGTACAGTTACAGTATGTACACTACATTGTATAGTATATAGTTAGAAAGTGGAGGTATTTGTGTACAATGAAATGGGCTACTCCTGTTACCTCATCTCGGACATTAACTGAGCAGATTTGCAGCTTGTGAAAACAGCCGTTGCACTGCGTTATTGACCTACGTACAAGTAAGTCATAAAACATTTGATAAACGTAAGAAACTAAAGGATTACACAGGGTTACCCGTAATATTAGGCACACTTTGTTTGGGTGTGACCTGAAGAAGAGTGGAGACAGAATGTGAAGTAGCAATTGGCTATATGGAAGCCACGTATGTAGGTGTGTATTGGTGGCAAGTGGGCATGTCGGACATTCATATGTGTACGTAGGGTGTGTGTGTGTGTGTGTGTGTGTGTGTGTGTGCGTGCATGCGTGCGTGTGTGTGTGTGTGTGTGTGTGTGTGTGTGCATGTGTGTGTGTGTGTATGTACCTTTGTGTCATGGCCTGGCTGCCTGGGTAGCTCCACTGGACCTGAGTAGCCCCGCCCTCCCTCCATGGAGTGGGAGTCACAATGAGAGCTTAATGTAATTTTGCTCACTAGAGTGTTGTACAGCCACTGCTTCTAGTATTCTATAGTGCATGAGACTAAACCGCCCACCCAAGCCCACCTTACATGGCGACGTCTTTCTCCAGAGAGGAGTGCTTCTCTCTCACTGCTTATCTGCATTGCTGTCTTCCATTCCTCCTCCTGTGTCTGTGTCTGTGTTGTGTGTGTCTGTGTTGTGTGTGTGTGTGTGTGTGTGTGTGTGTGTGTGTGTGTGTGTGTGTGTGTGTGTGTGTGTGTGTGTGTGTGTGTGTGTGTGTGTGTGTGTGTGTGTGTGTGTGTGTGTGTGTGTGTGTGTGTGTGCTGGCCTATCACAGTACGCACACTGTCCCGTATGTCCAATGGTCGCACAACATGGTACAACAGGTTTTCTATACTGTACATATCATTTATACATACTCATTTATGTATGTACAGTCAAAACTGCCTGCACAAATTGGGACAGCGGATTCTATATATAGGGAGCTACTCTATCATTTTGACTGTTTTGTGTGGCATCCATATGTATAACATTGTATGGGCAATGTTGACCGTATGGGACAACTGGTTCCTACAGTGAGTGTTTCTGTAGGGCTATGTTGACTGTAGGAGTTTATGTTGTGGGGCAACTCAAGCTACAACTTGTTCCACATGCAGTATAGATATTGTATACTGTAGGAACTACACACTGAATCACGTGTTAGTACTACAAGTGCATATTTCACATCAACCTGCGGTGTGAACCAGACAAGTTGGCATTTCAGTATGTGATGTCTTCACTACATTTCCTTATTGGGCTGGTAAGATGCGGAGCAGTACTGTTGTGGCTTGAGCTGCTGCTGCAACAACTGGGCACGTGTGTCCACACCTACCGGTGTGCCACAGCGTGTGGCATGTGTCCAATGATACACTATAGGGTTGGAGTCACATCGGGTCAGCCTACTGTTTGCATAGCTGTCAACATGTGGCTTGTAGCTTGTAATGAGCTGTATAGCTGGTAAGTACATGGAGGGGTGTGGTGGTGACGTTAGCAATTTGTAGTGGTCTGTGTATCTCGTTGCAGCCTCTGGTACTATAGGGTTGGAACACAGAGAAGGCATGTGTAGGTTGGAATTTAGTGTGTGTGTGGCCATGGGGGGGGGGGGGGGGGGGGGAGTACTATTTTGTATGCAGCGATAGCCAGCCCATCACGACTGTCCCCTCCTCTGTGTGGCCCCATGTGCAGTGATGAGTCGTGACCTCTGACCTGTGCAGTGTGTACTGTATGCATGCTGTAGTGATGTTATCACACATGTCTGGCCACTCTTGTCACCTCAGGTCTCCACTGTGTACCCACACCTGTGTGCATCTGAATACTGTCACATGTACTGCATCTCCCTGGCAGGTGTCAGGTGCAAGACCTTTGTACTCTGACCCCCAACACCCCCCAGTTCACTCCCATTCAGTCTCATATAGCTATAGCTACATAGGTTGGGCCTTCTCTTTGAAGGTGGGCATGAACATGAGTTACCCAACATGTAATGTCCCCTTCCCATCTCCCCCCCTCCCCTCCCCCCCCCCCACACACACAGACACTGGTGGAGGAACAACGAGAGAAATGAGTGCAGGTAGGGCAATGAGTCCGTGCATTTGACAAGGACAGTGAAATTGTTTTATCTTTATCTGTTCCCTTAATTCCTCCCCCTATATAGGCCTCCTGAAGGCTGTCCAGGTCACTTTCAGTGAGCCGTACTCTGACAGTACACGACACCTCGTCTGACAGCTCCTGCCACGTGAGAGGTGAAGAGTGCCGGTAGGAAGGAGTGGAGGACTGAGGGAGAGCAGACAACAAGCAGACACACACGCACCACCAGACAACCGGCCTTGGTTAACTGTGTAATTTAACCCAAACCATGCAAAGTATTGCGTATATGCTAACATAATTACAGAACTTGTGGAAACTTACATTGAATATGATTAAGTATTATACGTGTGTACATCAGTTGAAAATAGTATGATATAAATAAAGTTGCTGACCATGGAACATGCAAGTATACAGGTGTGTTGCTCAATAGTGTGTGTGTGTGTGGTGTATGTGTGTACAGGTGAGCGAGTGTACATGTGTCATGTCATTGTCAGTGTGTGTATGTGTGACTGTGTCATGATGTGGCTGTAGCCTGCCACTGTCCTTTCCAAGAAACTGGTAGAGTTCCTCTCCTTGCACACATGTAAGGGCTTTCACCTTTGCTTCTCACATGGCCAGAATTGCTTGTACCAGCTCACTTGGCCTTGTGTGCCCTCAGCTGGTGCGGGGAGGGGAAGAGGAGAGTGAGTGAGTGTGGGTGGGTGTACACTGCTGGACTGCAGTGCCTGCAGACGAGCATGCCAGCTGCAGCCAATCAGCTCTTGCTCCACCAGTGGGCATGCATGTGAAGGGACAAGACATGCACAGACCATGCACCTCCCACAAAGCAGCAGTGTACTGCGAGTGGAAGAGGCAACTCAAACTGTGCGTCGGCCTCCAACAGAGCTCCACACACACACTACTGCACACAACACATCGCCACAGAACTCACTTCACTTTGCCCTTTAACAACACTGAACATCGTCTGCATTATGGCCACAATCGGCTTCCTCTCTTGCAGATCCAGTAAATAGCCCGCTCTTTGGCTCCGGCCTCCACTGCCCAGGGGTAATGTGGGCTACGTCCAGAAGACAAGCTTGGCCTCGGCGTTTCTGACGCAAGGAGAGGGTTGAAGTGTCCATCACTGTGAAAGTGAGTCTCCACATTCGGGCATGTGGAAGGGAAGTTGAGCAGTAAGGGGATTTCCCTCTGCAGCTGTACTGTATAAGGCAGCAGTGCGGTCAGACTTTGCACTCTGTCCTATTCTTTCAGATGTGTCCGGTCCTCAACTCTACATCACACAACTGGGAATGCAGTGAGGGATTCACAGTGAATGGGCTACAGGTCATCACACCACCTCACAACATGTACTGTACAGGAACACAGGAGTCTGGGTACTTCAGCCACACAAACACATGCATGCACGGACGCATGCACACGTGTGCACACGCGTGCACACACACATGCATGCATGGACGCATGCACGTGCGTGTGCACAAACACACACACAGAACATACTCATACAACACACACACATACACACACCAACACAGACACAGACACAGACACACACACACACACACACACACACACACACACAGACACAATCGCAGACTCACTTTGCTCTAGTGCGAAGGTGAACATCCTATGCATTGTGGCCACAATTGGCCACAGTTCTCCTCTCCTGTGGGTCTAAAACAATCGCCTGCCCTCTGGCTCCGACCTCCACTGTCCAGGGGTAAATGTGGGCTACGTCTAGAGGAGAAGCTTGGCATTTCTGACACAAGGAGAGGGATGAAGTGGGTTGAATTGTCCGTCACTGTGAAAGTGAGTCTCCACATTCGGGCATGTGGGACGGGGAGTTGGGCAGTAAGGGGATTCCCCCCATGTAGCCGTATAAGGCAGCAGTGAGGTCAGACTTTGCACTCTGTCCTATTCCTTCAGATGTGTCTGGTCCTCAACTCTACATCACACAACAGGGAATGCAGTGAGGGACTCACAGTGAATGGGCTACAGGTCATCACACCACCTCACAACATGTACTGTGCACTGAACACAGGAGTCGGGTACTTCAGCCACAAAAGAACAAAATGATGACACATAACACACACACACACACACACACACACACACACACACACACACACACACACACACACACACACACACACACACACACACACACACACACACACACACACACACACACACACACACACACACACACACACACACACACACACACACACACACACACACAATCGCAGGAACTCACTTTGCTTTATCACGAAGGTGAACATCCAATGCATTATGGCCACAATCGGCCACAGTCCTCTTCTCTTGTGGATCCAAAACAATCGCCTGCCCTCTGGCTCCGACCTCCACTGTCCAGGGGTAATTGAGGGCTATGTCTAGAGGAGAAGCTCGGCCGCAGCGTCTCTGACACAAGGAGAGGGGTGAAGTGTCCGGTCCCCATCCCAGGGGGAGAAGACTTGTCCTCATCTCCAGACTGTGCATGCCTGCACCCTCAGATTTGTCTACTCCCAGCTCACTGTTGAATGCACCATGAATGAAGGCAGTGGTCTTGTACGATCCCCCACCTCCTCCCCCACCAAATGACGTGGTGGACACTGGACCCCTAGGAGGAAAGCAATGTAGACAACCCCAATTGAATGACCACAACACAACAAATTGGTAGTCACACTGTATACAGGCATTACAATACAAACACTGGTACTGTATTATGCAGTAAAATGTGCTGGATTCACACATGCACACAGATGTGTACACAAGCACACACAGATTCTGCACAGTGCAGATAGAACACGCCAACTGTCTACCTTGAGAAGGTCAGTTCACCGAACACCGTCTCCTGTCAATTGTGTGCTGAGCAGACACGAGTGACGACACGAGTTCATGAGGCTGTTCCCCCCTCTCTCCCCCTCACACTGATACAGCTGCTCTCAACAATGCACCCTGGATCTTCGACATACACAATCCCTCTTGTGCAACTCATGAGTGTGTGTACCATCTTCTTCTCATTCAGGGACCTCTTCGTCTTGTCAGGCAGGGACCGGAGCAGGGTATGGGAGCACTGACTGGTTGTGAAAGTGACAGTCACTGTGAAAGTGAGTCTCCACATCCGGGCATGTGGAAGGGGAGTTGAGCAGTAAGGGGATTCCCCTCATGTAGCCGTATAAGGCAGCAGTGCGGTCAGACTTTGCACTCTGTCCTATTCTTTCAGATGTGTCCGGTCCTCAACTCTACATCACACAACAGGGAATGCAGTGAGGGACTCACAGTGAATGGGCTACAGGTCATCACACCACCTCACAACATGTACTGTACAGGAACACAGGAGTCGGGTACTTCAGCCACACAAACAAAATGACAAATGGACGCACAGTGTATCGGTAATTATGCAGTAAAACACATGCACACAAACAGCAACAGACAAGCAAGCACACCACACCACACCACACACACACACACACACACACACACACACACACACACACACATAACACATACACACACACGCACACACACACACACGCACACACACACACACACACACACACACACACACACACACACACACCGTGGTCAATACCAGCCGAGAATGATGTGGACTATTGTACACACAAGACTACCATCTCCAGAATGTGACTTGCATGTGACCAGCATGTCACCAAGCTGCATGTGGCACTGGTCATGTGACCTGCATGTGACCTCAACCACTCCACCTGCATGTGCCCATGTAAATTAGCCCTGTCAATAGCATGTGACACCACTCACCATCCAACAGCATGTAGAGGTGGGTGGTCTGGGACTCCAGGGGTGTACATTTCCTCACAGAGAACACCCTGCCTAGGCTGTGGAGTTCCACCTCGGGGTACTGGCTGTGAATGAGCCCTGAGAGGTGAAACATCTTGGCACCCTGGAGAGAGGGGAGGAGGTGGGGGAGCTTGTGAAGGACATGGACCACGCCTGGTGCACTTGTGTGTGCACAACACGAAAGGCCCAACCAAAAGCACTCATCCCATCACCGTGACTTCCCACATGCAGACCATTATGCCAGTAATGAACAGGTGCCTTCACACACGTTCAGAGTCAAGTTGGCATGCACAGCAAAAGGCACATACACTCCCTCCTCCACCTCACACACAACCACTCATTAGTATGTGTTCTACGTATGTCCACACAACAGTGGGCTCACTCCCTACCTGCTGCACTTCAGTCCAGAAATGCTGCTTCAGAGCCCTATTGATCTTCTTGAGGGCAATTTGGTTCTTGAATACTGAAATGTATAAGAGCTCCAACACTTTGTAAACCCATCAGTGTGGAGAATAGTTTGGAACTCAAAAGTTTCCATTTCAAATCCAGAACTGGCATCAATTTGAAGGAGAACCTGAAATGGGTATGACCACACAGCACACATACATTCAGAGGTAACCTCCACCAACTGTCAGCAGCAACAACCAGCATACTGTACATGAACACAGCATCAACACATGGCATGGTACACTACCTTACACCCATCTTACAGCCACACACACAATAATGTACACTTACAGCATCAACACATGCATGACTGTATATGAATGCACACACACAGCATACCAGGTCTGCCGTCTTGCCAATTCTGTCAATCACTGACTGTGGACATCCCCACGGTCAATGAGGGTTAAGCGGCCCTTCCTCCCTGCAGGGGACACAGCACCACACACGTACAGTGCTGGGCCACTTGTCAGCCACCGTCACCACACTGACATGTACACTGGTGGGAGGGGCAGTCTGACTACATCACACCACACACTACAGACCCCGCCCTACCACTATAGAGTGGGCCTGCATGCACTGCACAGTGTCCCCACCTGACACCACTGTGACTGGTCCCTTGACGAGTGAGGGCCGGTCTGGAGTAGTTCTTCACCAGCTGGAGAGGAAGGTGCTCCTCAAACGACGACAACTGCTATGGCAGCATCGCTCTCCTGTCCACCTTAGGACCAGCCTGTCTCCTTCGGTGGCTCTTCTGCTTGCTTCCTCCATTGCATGTGGTGCACGGGAGTTTACACAAAATTGCATGTGGTGCATGGTATAAAGTAAAGGTGTCGTGTTAGAAAACAGCAGTTAAAGGTACAAATGAAGAAGATGTGAAATGTGTGAAGAAATAAAGGCAATGCCTTACACAAGAATAATGAGCAAAATTGGTAACGGTTTAACAATGTCACTACCAATGCAGTGACAGATGTAATGTAGGCAATGTTGAATCATGGGACACAGACTGTGTCTTCAGGTACCTAAAATATGAAAGGCAACAATAAGAGCAGATAAAATAACTCTATAGGCCACTCCAGTAACTCCAAAGTCTGTGGTGTACAAGAGGCACCTCAAGCAGCACACTTCCACACCAAACACAGCTCCACACACCACCAGTCAATCTCACTTCACATTAAAGGTTTCACTCACTGACTCACAGGAGAGTCACAGCCACTACCAACACACGTATGTACGTATGTAGTACAGTACAGTAGTACAGTAGAGTACACACGTATGTAGTCCAGTACCTATCAGTAACACAGTACAGTAACACACCTTCATTACAGGCAAGATGAGCTGAGAGCTCTTCTGAGAGCTCCAATGTCCTGCTGGTCAATCTTTGCATACTCAGTGGCTTCAACAAGTACTCTCCATGTGGGAGGTTGAAAGCCTGCGCCCCCACACCATTTGGTCAGCCCTTCCTGTACTGCTCCTTCTTCATTCAAGGGATGGGCAGTGAAGCATGCCGCTATTGTGGGCGCATCGAGCCCCACTCCTTCAAGGACTGCCCTCCCCTTGCCTGCAGCTCTTCTGCTGATATGCCTTCTGAATAGCATGAGGTGACGTGGATGATCTGCAGAGAAAGAAAGACTCTTCACACTCACATTCCTCCACAGTGATACCAGCTGATAACCAACTCACCATACACCTTTTCTGACAAGATGGCATCATCACTTTGTGGTGAGTCTGTTGAATCTGTTGAAGAGAGCAGAAGTGGATGAATGGAACACACTGTATTGTACAGATGTACACCTCCCCCACACAAACACACATACCAGCCTTCTGTGGCGGCTAAGCAGCATACACAGCTAGTGCAAGAATAAGTGAGATATCTCTAATCCCAATGCAGTAAAGGCAGGATTATGTTATGCAAGCACATACAGTACAGGTGCTTCATCAAATAATGCACAAAGTTTCTCACCTCCTCCTCCTCCTCCTCCTCGTCCTGAAGTGGGGTCCACCAACTGGAGTATCGTAGGATTGGAGGTGTGGGGTTGAAGCTACAGGTTGATGGAAGAAAGAGTGTAGGGACATTCACTGAGTTACACAAACATTACATGACGAGAATGTGTAGGATTGCACGGGTCTTGAAAGGAACAGCTACAAACTGGTCAAGCATGCTACAAGTTCAAAAGTGCATCAGTACGTAGTGGTGTCTGCATGTGAACACAAATTTTGATAAACACCACCCACCTGTGCTCCTTCAATGGGACAGAACCACACTTTTTGGCTTCTCAAGTACTCTTGGTCATCTGAAGACAAATTGCAGACCAAGGTATTTCCACTTGGGACAGCTAAGTGGGTAGGGAGGGCTTCACATGGACATTCAAAGGCAAAAATGGGTTTGGCTTTCTCCGTGAATTTGGAACCAAACACTGCTCGGGCAGATGTTTGGATGGCTGCCTCGATAGTGGATCGTACTGCAGTGCAGCGCTCATGCAGCTCGGCTACACTGCATTTTGCACGAACGGAAACAATCGGGACGATGCGAATGCACCCAGCGGATTCAACTATGGATATTGCCAGCTCTTCCCATCGAAACCTTATCGCCAGACGAGTGTTCTTCTTTCTGATCACCTTCCAACCTTTGTTGGCTAGCTCCACTGCAAGTCGAGCAAAGATGCCATGCGGAAGGTCTTCCGTTGAAAGAAAGGCATGAGCTTGGAATTGAAATGCAACTTGCAGAGGGGCTACACTGCCGTGCTCAGACGCATTCTCCTTGTTATCTGACGGGAGTGCAGCAGGTATGAAGTACTCCGAAGTGTCAGCGCTAGGCAGTGACAAGCAGGCTGCCACACCGAGGTAGCACAGGCAGCGCAGGAGCCACACTGGGTCCACGTACTTGGAGATGTCCAGCTCACTGAAAAGGCTTGTATCCAATGACAGAATACCTGTCTCCTTAAAGGTCCTGACAGCAATGCACTTCGGAACTTTGAATTTTACAGCCAGGAGCTTTGACACCACCTGGAGAAACACACTGCTATCTGTGCAGACTGTGTGGGAGACATCTTCACGGTCGATGAAAGTGAAGACACCAAGGGAGTGAAATAGCTGCAGAAGGCTACGGAATTCACGACTTGGGTCAGCTGAAGTGATGCACTTGAGCTCAAGAGCATGATCCAGTAGCTCAGAGAAATTGAAGAACTTCTGATCAACCATTCGGGATACCATCTCAAATTGATACCACCCGATAGGTATCTTGGCATTGAGAGCACCGGCAGGATGGGAGAGGACCTCACGCAGGTTGTTAATGCTGGTTTGCTCTCTCAGAGTGCGCTCGGAGACTTCCTGACGTGGCAAATTGTTCACCAGGTGGAACAGCTGGCCTTCTGAATTAGGAATTAGGCTGGAATAGTAAGGCTTATTCTCGAGCTGTTTGATTTGCCTGCTGATCTCTTCAGTTGCTGTTGTGATATTGCCCATTTGCTCTAATTGATCCGCAAAAGTGCCTACTAGGACGGTACGGAGGGGCGGCAGACGGTTATCAACTAGCAATGCTCGCACGCCGCTGGACACCTTGTGCACTAGGGTGTACACACTGGACAGGGATCGCAGCATCATTGCCCATGCTGTTTCGGGCCTTGACCCTGATTCCACCACTGTGGTGTCATCAGGTCTATACGTTATCGGTACTGGTGCATTGAGGCCCTCTGCAGCATTGAACACTAGCACGTATGTGCAAGGGACATCCAGCAACAAGGGGAGGACAGCTTGGAAGCTAGGTTGTCCACCTGTGTCTAATAAGTGAACAAACTGAGCACCATTCAACAGTATGCCCTCCCCCAGACTGGGATCACGCATAAGACGGAAATGTGCTTGTTGAAACGCAGACACATCTGCAGTGTTAGCAGAAGGCTGGAGATGGAGTGAATCGCTTTCAGTGTCAGTGGGATCTGCACGAGAGCTATGAGAGGTAGCTTTACTGGCAGCGGTAGGTGGATTGATTTCAATTACTGATTGTGCTAATTTGCTGTGTCGGTCTTCTGGGCCATCCTCTGGTATGTGGTACTTGCGCTTCTGGCAGGAGGACTTGATGGAGCCGGCCATTTTGTCATCAGTGAGAGGCAACCACACAGAGGTTCCTTCCACAGCATACTTCTCAGCTGAAATGGTCACCACATCAGGCTTTTCCATTACACCTGTGCTGGTTTTCACCTCTTTGGGCTTATCGTGTACGAGTAGGTGTTTCAGACAAGATTTACCCTTGCCTGGAGGACCTGCAAAAATACAGCAATTGATTGCGACTTTTACAGACCCCTGCTTCTTCACTGCCTCCTCGTAGTCAGAGCGCCATGTGGGAGGTATTTCAGGCTCTGCAGCAAATAAGGAGTGATACTAGCTTACTACAAAAAAATACATCTCTCTATACACACTGTACATGAGGGAAGTGGATACATTTAGAAATGTGTAAGGGACCACTGCAGGCTATAATTATATGTGTTACAGGGTGACTGAAAATAGCCAACTAGATCTTTACCATAGAGTGGTGGCACATTATGGGCACACAGGAAAGGATTAATGGGGAGATAGAGAGAATACATAGTAGCAGGCTAGATAGCTAGGAGTGCTGACAGAGAGAGCAATTAAAAAGAGATGAACCAACAGAAGATACTGGAGACGCATGCAAGAGAGATTCAACGCAGGTGAGAAGCGGCACAGACCACTCTAAGGCAGCTAGCTGACAGAAAAGTGATCCAGAACACTGTGGCACTGTTTCAGACTTCATGCTGCACCAGCTACAGTGCTACTGCTGATTTGCACAGTTTAGGTCTAAACCTGACGCATCCATACATCTACTGCTCCATGTCCATGAGAAATGTTTGAAGATGCTGTGGAGTAAGTCCTCGAGTAGGGTGGGTTGACAATTTAAGATAAACCTTAGCTGGTAGACTTAATCCCTTTCAACAGTACTCCTCATATTGATGGCTAAAGAGTTGTACAATGTGGGATGGCCTGTCTAGGATGTGTCTACAGTATGCATTATTTATTCCTTGAATAATTGCCACCATACTGCCAGTAATTCACATCCGACAAGTGAAATCAATTGCCTCGTCAAACGCAGGAGCCATGATCATACATAAATGCATACTTAATATACAACATGGATACCAAACCTACCTATAAACAGCACATGTCATCAACCCTTTTACCCATGCATTATTTTAATAATGAAAAGTCTCACCGAACGTCTTCAACCGTTGTGTACAGACTAACCAGTGTGTGCATCTAGACAAATAGGGTATCATTTGTATAGGATTCAAAGAGGTATAAACTAGTATGAAACACAATAGTAAGCTGAAGGTCATTGTCCCATGTAAGCAAAAATGGCCGTCTCATACAGAGTTGTAAGAGTTTGCAAATGTTCTCCAACTATCGTTTGATAGGCAACACAAAATATTTGGAGGTTATTCAAGGTTGGTGCATTCTGTGGGGTTTGTCTCTGTTTGTATAGCGGAATCCTTTGCTAGCTAAACGGCAAACATGGCCCTATTTTCAAGGCCTTTCTCTTGGCTTCAATTGAATAAAACCCTTCAAGTTACCTATCAAAGGTACGTACTGTAAGCCTATCTATTATTCTTTCGTATTGTAGTAATTGTTTGATGACTGCTATTATCTTCTTCTGGAAAATATTCTTCAAGTTGCGTGATTGTATTACACTATTTGTATACAGCCCGGGTCAGAGGGTTAATTCCCACCAGTGTAAGCTCACCAGATTCAGTTTCAGATTCAGTAATCCCCAATAGCTTCTTGGCAGTGCTGAGGTCACCACGAGTAATAGCTTCCTCCAGAGGTCCAGGGTCCTTGATGCCAGCAAGTGCACCTTTAGAAGAACAAGAACAGTTCACTGTGAACAGTGTACAAACAGCATTCTGGGAGGGAGAAACCCTGCACCAAAATGTGCAGTGTGTCAAAGTACGTAGAAGTGGACCTTTGTTAGAGCATTCGAGTGCTCCTTTAGAAGAACAAGAACAGTTCACTGTGAACAAGCAACACACAAAACAACACCCTTCCGCAACTGCATCAAGTACAAACAGCAGGCAGCTGTCTGGTCACTTGTCACATGCTAGGAGTAAACTGTCACCTGTCAGGTGTCACCTGTCACCTGTCAGAACTCAGGTGTTAGCTATTAGTATCCATGAGAAGGTGAGGTAGACAGGGGCTACTCTGTACAACTATTGCGGGGCATTATATAGAATTTTGTGAAATGTAATTTTTATGAATTAGCACATGATCACAAAATAAAAGCATGCAAATTCCTTGAATGCATCTGGGTGAAGCCGACATTAAAAAACTGAATTATCTTAAGTCTTTTTCTCCTCAAACACAATAACATTGCTCTAATTTGATAGTTATCTGGAGATACAATATACATTAATGTGTGCCAAGGATGGGCATGTGCCTCTGGAGATTCCCAAAAACAAAGCTGCAACATCCTCACACAATTAAGTGGCATTGGCAAAGTATTATGCCCCCTTTTCTATTTGCATACACATACATACAGTACTATGATTAGAAGAAATTCTTGAGCATAAGCACAGCAGTCACTTCATTAAGGGGGCAGGACGTTTCGATCCGTAGATCTTCTTCAGCTACAAAACTTAGCACAGCGCGACTCAAATAATAGGAGGGTGTGTCAATGGCTGTCAAAAGGGGTGTGAAAGTGGCGGGAAATGAGGTAAGAATAATAATTAGGGAAAAACGAAAAAAGGGGGGGTTAAGAATAATATGTCGTTATTATTTTTCGTTTTTCCCTAATTATTATTCTTACCTCATTTCCCGCCACTTTCACACCCCTTTTGACAGCCATTGACACACCCTCCTATTATTTATTAGAGTCGCGCTGTGCTAAGTTTTGTAGCTGAAGAAGATCTACGGATCGAAACGTCCTGCCCCCTTAATGAAGTGACTGCTGTGCTTATGCTCAAGAATTTCTTCTAATCATCATATATCACGCAGCAATGAACCCTTATCATATCATACAGTACTATGTCAGTGAGGTGTGCTACTGAGCTGGCTGTGAGTGCATGCACAAGGTCTGCTATTTGCAGCTGCACAGGTGAGTGGGAAGACAGAAAAACATGGTCCCAATGAGGCTTGTGTGAAGTGACGAAACTTCAGCGGATTAGCTGCATGTTGCAGTTGCCCAGAAACTGCCAATTTGTTAATCAATCAAGTTGAGTGAATTAGCCAGTGGAAACTGACAGCACATGCGCATGTGTATAGGGGTTGTGTCTTGGAGGCTGGCACATCTAACCACATCAAAAAGCATGAGAGTCACAGCACACTTGTTGTATATTTGCGTAGCCACACATTATACACTTTGGCTGCAGTTCTTCCGAAATGCATGAGAATTCCACACATGCATACGTACATGCCCACTACTTGCTGTATACTTTGTTACACAATAGCTATACACTTTGGCTGTACGTCTTTCTAAGAAAATGACAAGCATGCCAAACACAAGTAAACATGTGTACGTGAATAGGGTATATGGAACTGCGTTGTCAGTGGATGACTCAGACCACCGAGCTACAGGACTGCATGCACCAGGGAGCTAAGCCATGGAAAAGAGCTATGCACCTGTGGGACGAATGACCATGTGGTCACATGGTAATAAGGTCATGTGGTGCATCACTGACCACATTAGTGTGGGGCTCACTGTGGCTGACACAAATGAAGTGAAACACACTCACCATTCTGGATGAGGAGCTGTGCCACACGACGGTGATTGCATTTGACAGCCTTATGCAAAGGAGTTTCACCTGACCCTGAGGAGTTCACTCCAGGTGTCTCTATCTGCAGCAGGAAAGTGGAGGGGATGCATACACTGACACCTTGCTAGGAGCAGTGTGGTACAACAACTTGAAAAAGTGAAATCACCAATAACACAGCACAACCACACACAGTTGCATCCACACCCACCCACTTATATACATGCACTCACTCACGTACTACACCCACACTGATTTGGAGCGGACACAAAGCACACACCTTGTCACAAGCAGTGGGATCCAATCTGTACTCTTTGACGACAAGTTGCACCGCTCCAGCATGCCCTTCCTGGGCTGCCCAGTGGAGCATGGTGAAACCTTTGTGGTCGGTGCTATTGAGCAGAGCCTCCATCTTGGAGGCCAAGCACCTAATGGTACCGGCATGGCCACCCTTTGCTGCCAGGTGCAGAGCGTTTCGCCCATCCTGCATTATACATACATACAGGAAATGCACACACACACACACCTGATTGCATGGCTAATACTGGTAGTGGACATGCACACATCATGCACGTACATGAAAGATGAAACTGAAGACAGCAGACTGCCTTATCCTAAAGGCACATATTAAGTGGCTACATACAGACACATGCAGTGTCCAGAGTGAGGTGCTCCCATTCTACCGAGAGAACAGCCTTTGTGGCAGGGATACAATACAACCATGTGTGTTAGTAGCCTTCAGTGAGGCATTCAGATTGTGGAGGCTGGATGCTGTGGACAGGTGGCTGTGACATTAATTTTGTTATTTTCCAGGCTATCAGCAAATGGACTTCACACATCTGTCACATGCACCTGCCATCACTGAGCCTATTTTAACCATCCATTGGCAAGACACCTGCATGTCAAACACACCTTGCTATACGAGCAGTAGCCAGTGGTTGTAGATGAAAGTTCAAATCATCAATGACAACACTGTACACCCAGACTCACATTCACGTATCTCATCTCACATCCTTATCCATGCCATATTTGATGCTAACTTTAAAGCACATCAAACACAAACCTTGTCAACAGCAGTGACGTCCACATGGTATTCTTCAAGTGCGAGCTGTACCACTTCAGTTTGGCCTTCCTGGGCTGCCCAGTGGAGCATGGTGTAACCTTCATGATCAGTGCTATTGAGCAGAGCCTCCATCTTGGAGGCCAAGCACCTAATGGTACTGACATGGCCACCCTTTGCTGCGAGGTGCAGAGCGTTTCGTCCGTCCTGCATAAAAGCATAGCACACAAGAACACGCCTGGTACACTCATTGGACCTACACTCATCATGTGATATTACAGGCAACAGTGAAGACAGTAGACACACATTTCTTAAAGGCACACAGTCAGTGGCTACTGTTATATTGTGTAGAGTGAGGTGCACCCATCCTACTGAGGGGCAGCCATTGTGATGTGGCTGAATTGCAGGGATAAAATGCAACCATGCGTGCCACATGCTATTGTCACTCACATGCATTACACCACCATCAACCTCACTTATCACCAGTATGTATCACATGTCACATGCACTGTCTCACACAACTCACACAAGCTAATTATGGATGCTTTGACGGCATACTACATATATGTGTAGATGTACCATCATGCATTCACCTTGACACGAGCAGTGGCGTCTAAATGATACTCATCTATGACAAGCCGTACCACTTCAGTTCGGCCTTTCTGGGCTGCCCAGTGGAGCATGGTGTATCCAGTATAATTAGCGTAATGGATCATGGACTCCATCATGGGCGCCAAGTATCGAATGGTACTAACTTGGCCACCCTCTGCTGCTAGCTGCAGGGGAGTATCTCCATCCTACAAAGGGGGTTAGAGCAGCATGAACTTAAGATGTAGATAACCTGCAGAGATACTGCACAGTACCTTAACTGGAAATGATATGCATATATATACTCCTTGGGTCTGTGGCTGGCCGTTAAAGACAACTAGATGGTTCAATAGACAGTGATTGCCACTCAGGCCGGTGTGTTAAGGCACGGCAAGAATTGCACACTAATATCTGGTATTTTTAGCATGCTGTTCTTGCCTGTGGCAGCCCTTATATTGTTTCATTTTGCGATTTGGTGTATGGCTTCATGTTACGGTAAGATATATATATTAGGCACCATCAAGGGAGCATTTGATGAAGATCTCTCTTGGAGACATTGGGGAAGACTTACCCTTGGTGCAGCTCAAAGTTCTCTATATGTAATACGTGAAGCTACGGTTGTATTGTTACACTGAAATTTATATGGCAAGTATAGGCGAAGTATTGCGGGAGAAACATTTATACAGTCGGCCATTTTCTTAGCTTTCGTGAAGGGGAGCTAGATGGCACGGAAAGGACTTTGAACGTCACCCAGGTCGCCGTTGGCATTGTGTTCTACGGCATAAAAGCTCAAGATTACGCGAATTACTGCCCCAGGCGAAGGACAAGAGCGACGCTGAACTCGGTGAGCGCACAATATTGTTTTCATTCTCTTTGCTGTGACTTGTACACTAGTGGTCTTCACCACGCTGCCGAGGATGATTGACAGAAGCAACGACAAGCTTTGTGAAGACCGTGAATCGTCTACGCTAAGGTTATCCAGCTGTCTCTAGCACAGGAATATGTGGCACACACTGGAATCGTCTTCAGCACTGGTGCTATGCGTTGTACTAGAACAAATGGCCTTCTGTGCACATTTATGCTTCGGTGACCCGTGTTTTTCTCGTGTGTGTTTCCGCTTTCTGTTGGCGTAGCTATTAAACTTTGTTAACGTTCAAACAAACATGTTTTAATTGCATGTGCACAGTGTGCCAATCCTGTGCAAACCTGCATGTGTGAATGCTGGT
The DNA here is from genome assembly GCA_949841015.1 of Aplysina aerophoba. Lineage (NCBI taxonomy): Eukaryota > Metazoa > Porifera > Demospongiae > Verongiida > Aplysinidae > Aplysina > Aplysina aerophoba. Next base: position 6,896,275 of record OX465035.1, on the reverse strand, counting down.
ATTGTGTGCTTGCATATATGTTTGATTGCATGCACTAATGAACTGACATGATGTGGTCCTGGTGCACAACCCCTAACCAGCAATTGAGAGCTAGAGCAAGTAGTTCGAGTTGGGGTGGCAGCCCCATGAGTTTTTTAACTCGAAATACTTGTTACCACGCTCTGCTTGCACGAGACGCAGGTGACCATCTGCTTGAGTAGCTGAGGACAGTGGCTTGAGCTGCAAACTAATGCCCAATGTACTTTATACAGGACACCTGTGGATACACCTAGTACACACTCACCGCGTCACGAGCATTGAGTTCCAATTTGTACTCTTCAATTGCCAGCCGTATCACTTCATTATGGCCATGGTAAGCTGCCCGGTGGAGCATTGTGTGACCGTGGTTGGTTGTGGTGTGGAGCAGGGAGTGCATCTTAGGTGCCAGGTACCGTATGGTGTCTACATGGCCACCATTTGCAGCTCTGTGTAGGGCATTCCATCCTCTCTACAAAAAGGGGAATACAAGTAAACAGATGACTGGATGTGCACTTTGCCTATATACACAATAAATGACAGGAAGTAAATAGACATGTGCACTTTGTGCACAGTGAATCCAACCTGAAATAGGTTACAGCAGCTAGTTTAGCAGTAAAAGAAAGGTAGTATGGTACGTGACACGGATAATTCACATTTTTGATGGCTTCTTCGGTTTTCCAGTGCCGACAGACAAGGTTATCTGCTTGGATTTTCCACACGTATCCGCACGGATGAATCCAGGCAGATAATCTGTGTGCATTCGTACGGAAATGGTGAGAACCAAGTAGCTACAAACTTGTAAACCCAAGCCAGTTTAGTTGATGGTCTTTATATAGTATGAATTGGCATCGAAGGCTGTCACCGTAGTACAGCAGAGTATGTAAATAGACTTGCAACACGTTACCTTTAACCGGCTGCATGTGACAAAATGGCTGACATGGCCCAAAAGAAAGTCTCAGCACCAGCCTGACTTTAAGAATATTTCTTCAGCAGCCGATAACCGTCATGACTGAGTGCGAACAATTGTGCAATCATTCACGAACGTTTTCCACATTACATAAATCCGCAGACGATCCGCGTATTGCTGTGTGGGCACCTACGTATTGCCATGCGGCTACCCTCAGATAACCTACGCGGCATGCTTGCAAAGAAATGTAAGTTAGACGTGTCACGTACCGTATGTTTAATAATGATTGAATCAATGCACACGAAAACTTTACCTGGTTTCTAGTGTTCACTGGGCAACCCTGCCCAATGAGGTCTTTCAGTCTGTCTAGGTCTCCATTAGCAGCTGCTTCTAAATAGGCATACTGCAGATCCTGTGCAGAAGACAATGCAGCTTTAACCACATCGTGAAACACTGAGAGAACGCATCACACTGCAGACATTGAGCATTTTTGTTTCACATCACTTATTCATACAATATATTTGATCTGGTGCATGATGTGTGATGAAAAGGACTCTATTCACAAAAGCACTCTACAAGTGGGGCAAGTCACACTGTTTAGTACAGGCATTCCAAAATCTCCAATTATCATTTAATTCACTAGTCTGTTTACTTTTGGATATGCAGCCTACGTATATGTGGAGCTACATAGTGATAATAGTCTGGTATCCAGACACACACACTGAGGCAACCAGGTTCACATCCAAACCCTGCTCTCCCCAAATGTCCTTGATCTCAGACAAAGGCAGCCATAGTGTGGCCAAACATCTTTGATTGACTTGGCTAGTGTTTTCGGCAAAGTTATCAAGTACACACCTCCTCATTGATGACACTGAACACACTGAGCGATACGGTGCAATTCCAAAGGTTAGCGTCACTCTTGTCTCTTGTCAGATGCCATCTTTTATTGGGTACAATCCTTCCTTAATAGGTATCTCTACCATGATGTCTATTTAAGGCAGTGTGTTCAACCCACATATACGTACTAAATATATGGTTAAGCCCACTTTCTAGGTGTCTGTGTGAAGGGGAGGGGGTGAGTGGTCAAGGTGACACTGGCCAGGTGGACAGATTGCCAGGAGATTGGTGAAGCATGCATGGATGCAGTACTCAACATATTAACCCATTAAGCCCGAACTTAAATTTCCCGCGGTAGCATTCAGTTCCTAACTAAATTCAAAATGGCGGCGTAGCCGAATCGTCCGAACAAACAGCAGCAACTCGCTACGCTTTCTTCGTGTTGGAATGGAGACGATGAGCCTCAAAGTGATTTGCGCTGTGGCAAAGGAGAAGGTTAGGATGTTTTGAAGCGAGTGGAGCCGTTTCAAATTTGCTCTTCGACGAAGAAGAAAGAAAGATTGGTACGTACGTAGCCGCATGCAGCGAGCTGGTATGTACCACAAAATACAGTTTGATACAAGTTAGTAGTGATGTAAAACAATCGTAGAAGATGTTAAAGCTCCACAACTAGCATCTAGCCAACTTGCCGTCTCTTCTACAAGCATTTGTTGGCGGTTCAAGACGTCCGCAACCTTCGCAAGATTTGGCGCTTGATTTCTCGCCGGGAGAGTGGTCAGGAGAGACGGTTATGCAGCTAAAATATAGACAAAGGACTACAAAGAAAAGCACAGAGACATTACTCTCTCATAGCCATCGAAGGGTCTGTTAATGCGAGCTTTCTGCTATGACGAGATATCTCGTCATTCGTAGTTAAGCGCATTGCGTTTTTTGACGAGATATCACGTCATTCGTACGTAAAGGGTTAAAGGTTATTGTACACAATGGGCTATGTTGCTTGCTCTATAATGCTCTAATATCTCTTTTAGTCGCTGATATAATGCCATTTTCACATGGACCTACGTATGTAAAGTGGGTTCAACCCGGGTTGAGCATTTCCGTTTCAAATGGCAATAAATCATTGCATAACAGTAGCGAGTTATAGTGCGAAAAGATGACATTCGGAGTCTGGGTCTGCTGTCTTATCGTTCTTCTCTCTATCAAGTGGCTGCACAGAAGGCGTGCAGCATGTCGGCGCTTACATCTGACTATGAACATGGCTTGGGAAGCGCGTAATCGCCGTCACAGAACAGCGTGTGCGAGGATACAGCTGCTTCTTTTCGAGTCCATGTCATGACAGCTGTCTACTGCGTATCTGCAGAGAACTGTCTGGGTGAGGTACAGGAGCCGTTCATTTTGGAACGAAATTGCTGGAAATTGGAGTGTGAGAGAATTGCGATCAACTATACGCTCGTAACCCACTTTCACACCTCGTAACTCACTTTCACACCTTGTAACCCGGGTTCAACCCTGCTCAGTAGCAGGGTTGAACCACTTTGCTAACCCAGGTTGAACCCGGATTAAGTGATTCGTGTGAACGGGTTAACTCGGATTCAACCCGGTTTTAATGTGCATGTGAAAGGGGGATATCAATATCAATACCAATATCAACATTAGAGTGCATACGTGCAGGAGCACTAGGGAACAAGCCCAATGAGGCACTGTTATGAGTACAGAAAACATTGCAGATCAAGTCTACATAGCCATACAGTCATTTTGAATCACCCAAATCTCGCAGTCCACATTGAGTAAATCAATAGGGTAGTCCTGCGGTCTTCACATGCCAAGTCTGTGATTGCAGCAGATCATTGCATGTCATCACTGAAGGATGCAAAATTAGGAAGCCTTTGTTTGAAATTTTGTCAGCAGATGTCGCCTTTCTATATCCCATCTCGAGCACCGTAACAGCCAATGATCACAGTCTTCCACTTCATTCATCCCACACTCTCTACGTACACAACCTCTCTTCTCTAGGTACGTACACCCTTCCATCTGCCAGTCTCAATAAAGGAGCCGATTCGCCCCTTAACATCATCAGGATTCTCCTATTGCTCTTCACCTCCTATTAAGACCATTCACATACACAGAGTTCAAAACACAAACCCTGTAACCCTGTAACCCCATTTGATCTGTATTATTTACATACTATGATGTCAGTGAAAGTGGGCACATGGTGGTGCAGCAGCAGTTATCTTCATGGAAGGTATGGTGGTTGCCACTTCTGATTAACTGCTGTCTGGTTGTGTGCAATTAAGGAGAGTGCTTTGCAGCAAGCCCAGCAAGTCAGATGAAAACACATAAACGTGATGAGAACACATGAAAGTGATGTCCAACACTGACAGTCACATGGCTGCACTGTGTACCACAAGAGACCTAGCATGAGATTGCCTACACACACATCAACAAACAGCTCTCACCTCATCATCACTCATGGAACAGCCATACTGTCCAACCAGGACATCCACCAGGTCCGAGTGCCCTTTACTGTAAGCCAACAAAACAGGTGTCTGACCCTCCTGCAGGGAGTGGAGACATAGACAGTGGGAGATGGTTGGATGCAAGGACAGATCCCTACACAATGTTATAATATTATATGTATTACACAACATGGACTTCAAGTAAAGCAACCCAACCCAATCCATCCCATCCTCTTGCACTGCCAGCACCTTTGGTGCATCTACTTCCCATGAGACAACCCACTGCTAGACATGACTCTGGATGACAATCACAGGTCTGACACAAACTCACACGAGTGTTTGCATACCTATTGCAGTACAGTTTGTGTGGGTGTTCTAGAAGTAAGGTGCAATACACGACTAAGATTTGGATCTCACATCTCAGTAATTACTGCATGTTGAGCTGGAGATCACCAACAAACAGGGACTGGACTGCACTACTGCTGGCCCATGTGCATCAAAGTTCAATGGCATTATACAATTGGTCTATAAAGAGTACTGTGTGGAGACATCAATTATATTGTACTGTTGGTCACAACATAGGTACGCATGAAAAGGCATAATTGGGAATAATTATATAGACAAGACATTGGCTGGTCGTAGTTGGTTGGCATCACATGCAGTGCCCGTAAGGGGCAGCTAACACATGACACAAGAACAGGTCATGCTTTAGATTGGCCATGACATACATATGAAAAGACACCATGTCTTTCATACAAGTAGTATGAAAAGGGTGATTAAACACCAAAAGGTGCAGGAATCCATATGCATCAAACCTTACCATAACAGGGCAGCCAACAACACAAGACAATGTACGCCCACACACAATCAGCCTCAGTCAGTCAAGAGCCAAAAGGGCATGTGAACACATAACAAGTTACTGGTGCTGGTAAACAACTGCGACTACAGCTCAGCCTTCAGACTAATGACTTGCAACCTACGTACTTCCATCTTCACGTGTACATGTGCAATACACAACCATTGCCACATCACACAATACACTACTGGACCTACTGGATGTTAGAGTACAACTACAGTTCAAGCGCACACACACCTTGTTACGGGCATTGGGATCCACATGCATTTTGTCAATCACATGCCGCACAACATCAGCATGTCCTGTAAGAGCTGCACGATGGACCATGGTGTTTCCAAAGTCATCAGTTTTCTGGAACAGTGAGTCCATCATTGGTGCTAAGTATTCAATGGTGCTGACATGACCACCCCCTGCAGCCAAGTGCAGGGCATTGCGTCCATGCTACAGACAGAATAAATACAAGTGAACAGATGACTGGTACGTACATGCAGTAGTGGTAAAGTAGTGGACATGAGCACTTAGCATAGGTTAGCACTAGCTACTTATGCACTAGCTTAGAGTGCACTTAGCATAGCAATAGGTTATCTAAACAGCCTTGCAGTGTTAGATCACACCTGCAGCAACCACACTGCACCAACACACTGGGTTGCTCTAGCAACACCTATCACACTTGTTAGACTTTTCCATGTCATTCACACTACACACATCTCTGTGTGTGTCTCACCACACAGAATGTGCACGTAGGTATGTACATTATATTGGCCCGTCATCATATAATTTGCACCTGGTCCAGGATACAGTCACCATTCTGTTAAGACACTCCCTTTTGTCATACCATCCACTGCTACACTAGCCAGCACCACACTCACAGCGTATGATGTACACAGCAGGGAAGCCCTCAAATTACGACAAATGTCCTGCTAGTCAAATTAAAGAAAGACCACTCAGGCTACAGTGGCTACATGTACAGCATGCAGAGTGGGGAGTGACAGGGACTGCAATATTTGGAGTTCAACATGTGTAAGTATGTGGGAGTTGAAGTGAACTAGAAGAATAAACTTTCCAGTGAGGTAGGGACAAGCATTAGTCCTACCAAACACAGAGGTGCATGGCTACATTGAAGAACATCAAGTGCACTCACATTGTTGACGTCTGTCAGAGAACAGTGATACTGGTCCACGAGAAGCTCTATGATGGAATTGTGACCCTTGAATGCTGCTCGCAACACAGGTGTCATGCCACCCTGTACATATAGGAAACACGGTAAGATAATACAAGAAGGGGGAGGGCAAGTAAGGACAGTCATATCACTACAAGTCGTCAACACAGTGTTTTACAAAACATTAACTTACTGGCAACAGGTCAAGGTCTAGGTGCATGTACCCCTTGCGCTGTTGTGCAACCCAAAATGCATTCTGAGTTGCACACATACCAAAACACTATATTGCTACTCCAGTGAATTCATCCCCTTTCAGATCATGCTCACTCACTGCCTGCTAGACACATACAGCACATCACACAACCTATCTATCACTACACATCTATCACTACACAGTACTAGGACACAACTTGGACTTTGCAAATGAAATGAATCGTAGTCCACCCTTTTGTGCATCTACTTTGGAAGCTCCCACAAGACAATCCTCCACTGGCTGTAACTTTGAACAACAATTACAGCACAGCTCACACAAGTGTGTGTTTGCATACCTAGCTATTGCAGTACAGTTTAGATTACATTCTTGAAACACTACAATACAAACTGTACAAATTTGATCTAACTTTGCATCCGATATTGCACGTGGATCAACAAATGTGGTTGGGGCTGGACTGCTACACTGCTGGCCCACAATTGTACTCTGGGAGCAGACATGCTATATACAGTACATAACTCCCCCCCCCCCCCCTTCTTTAGAGGAGCGAAGTACGTACGCAGACACTGGGCTATACGAACCTGAACGCCTGAGAGACTCTTCTCCTCTCCTTGTGCGGTATTAAAGCGCAGACGCAGCACGTTGTTTCCAAGTTACTACTTGGTTCCAAAAATTGCGCAAAGGTGTGAAGTTGCTAGACCCTATTTCCGCCGCGGCGAGAAGTTGGGTCTAGCGGGCCAGACTAGATTGAATCCGGATTATCGGATGCAAGTCTATTCGTCAGTCGAAGGTGGAGTCCGCAGCGAGATATTGTGCAATCTCGTAGTCAAGCGCCCGAGCGTTCGAGAAAAGATGGCGGAAACGGACGCATACGGAGCGATGCAGAAACTAAGCTGCTCCTGGAGATCTGGAGCCAGGACAACATCCAGAAGCAACTTCAAGGCAGCTTTACTAATGTTAACGTATTTTCCAAACTCGTTGAAGAGTTGCGCAGGAGCGGCTATCATCGCACCGTATCCAAATGTAGGATAAAAATAAAGCGCTCAGGAAAAGATATAAAGAAATCGTGGACAGAGCGCAGAGGAGTGTCGCGGGCAACGAATCGGAGGAGGAAGACCTTCCTGACGACTTCCAGTACTACTCACAGATTAATTCTGTAGTGACTGGTAGACCAAGTGTTACGCCGGTGCATCAGTGCTGGACTGGCTGAACAAGCGTCTCTTCCTCCTTTTAAAACGTTTTTTCGTCGATGATCCAGCCAAAGCAGTCCAAAATGCATAAACGCTGCAATCATTGCAGCAGTAATCATTTTTCGCCACCTAACTCAGTTGTCTTTGACCACAACCATGACATCATTGACCACCAGGGCTACTGTGCTATGTGAAATGCAATCAGCACTCTCAATGGTAATCTGGATTCCAATTCAAATCTAGTAAAGTGCTGAGAAAGGGGTAGTTCTCGAATACCAGCTTCAAAACAGGGTCGAAAACCTTGTCGACGTTTTGACCAGATGCTCTGGTCGAAACGTCGGCAAGGTTTTCGACCCTGTTTTGAAGCTGGTATTCGAGAACTACCCCTTTCTCATGCCTGGGCCAGCTGAGAAGCCCTCACTTCATTAGTAAAGTGCCATGTGAAAGAGGGAGTTTCTACACAAGATCAATTGCTGAAAATTGCGAGGCCATATCCAGTCATATGTATTTTTGGATGAACAGTTTGACATTAAGTAATGACATGCTGTATACATTACTGTGCAATATGCATACCTTCAAAGTCTTAATTAAGAGAGGCGTGATTGTAATGATCACAGAAATTAATGTAATTGTACTCTTGAAGTACTAGTACCATGAAACACACAACATTGCTACTCCAATGTATTCCTCCCATTTCAAATCATACCCACTCACTGCCTGCAGCATGTTAGTAACATACACTACACAATAAGTGACAAATGGCAGTAATCACTGGATATTACGCCAACCTGACCAGGTCAGTATAACTGATACCATGGCCAGGGGGACACGAGGTCCTATTTGCGGCAAATAGGACCTCGTGTCCCCCTGGCCATGGTATCAGTTATACTGACCTGGTCAGGTTGGCGTAATATCCAGTGATTACTGCCATTTGTCACTAATCCCCAACACTGGGTAATGTGTACAAATCTCCATCTGCCTACAGAGCGCTCAGTCACGCCTTGACTGCTAGCCTCTACCTGTTTCTATTGAAACCACAAGTGTTTCACTTGGGGCGGATTTAGAAGCAGCCAGTCATCCGGTTCAACCATCAGTACGCCACACTGATGAGCCCCAATCAGGGCGAAACAGCTGTCTGTGGCTCTTCCATCTTTTGGGATGACTGGAGAGGCGATCACTGGTTGCCGCAAATAGGACCTCGTGTCCCCCTGGCCATGGTATCAGTTATACTGACCTGGTCAGGTTGGCGTAATATCCAGTGATTACTGCCATTTGTCACTAATCCCCAACACTGGGTAATGTGTACAAATCTCCATCTGACTACACAATTAACCTACACACTTTGTAAGACACCTACATACAGGTCATCATGACACAAAACGTGCCCTTTCTGCTGCTGACAAGAGATCAACAACATATTTAATGCTGTAGAGGCTCATTATCGCGTCAACATATGAGCGGAAGTCAATTATTATGAGCAAAATATGCAACAGTAAGAGTAAAACCCGGGACGTTTTGACCTCGAAGGTCTTTGGCAGCCAAGGAGACAGTCTCCTTGAAACGTCCCGGGTTCTTACTCTTACTGTTGTGCATTTTGCTTGTAATAATCCACTTCCATTCAAACATGCATGTACATATGAAACACAAACATGCTATTCTGGTTCAACCACAAGACTGTATGAATCCCTTCCATTTCAACCTCATTCACCACCTGCACCACTCCTCACATGCGTGCACTCTCATCACACAACCCACAACCACTGTTCACAGACAATGTACTTTACAGGACACCTGAGGGTACACCTATAGGCCTAGTACTCACTCACCACGTCACGAGCAGCAGGATCCAACTTGTATTGGTCCACAACAAGCTTCATCACGTCAGCATGTCCTCTCTCAGCTGCCCAATGGGCCATTGTGTATCCGTCATCATCAGGACTGTGGAGCAATGACTCCATCTTAGGGGCCAGGTAAAGGATGGTACTAATATGGCCGCCCCCCGCAGCTAGGTGCAACGCATTCTCTCCTTTCTATAAAGGAAACAAGAAAACAAATTGCAAACACTGAGTGGAACAAGAGCGGACATGTATGTGTGAAGAATGACAGTAAACAGTCTTATTTACTTTGCAAAGTAAAGCAACCACTATACAGACCAGGTTATACAGGTCAGATTACCGTGACTGTGTTCTACACTATGGGAACATGCTGCTTGACAGTGTCTGAATGTAGATAAGTGTGTGTACTTCACCTTATTCTTGGCTTTGGCAGGACAGCCCTTTGCAATGAGCTTTTTCACTTCAGGTAAGTCTCCTCTTTTCGCTGCAGCTAAAAACTTGTCCTCCATCTCCTGTACAGGACACACAGACCAACACAGTGAGTGCAGTCGAGCCAGTAAGAAAGGCACCACATCACAGTGTAATGAGCTGCAGCGCATCGGCCCCCAGGCACTAGCCACAGCACTTGTCACGGTTGGACACCCTTTTTAGTCTGTCTAACGGAAGGCGCCACGACTTGAATACCTAACGCTACTCCACCATGGCCGCTGAAGATCTCACTTACCTACCCCACGCTGCACTCACGAATTAATGCACTCGCGCAGCGATGGAGAAGGCAGGGCCGGAGCCATTAGATTTAGAGTGGTCAGGTTGCTTTGACCGAGATGTAATGCGTGGGCAGTACAATTTCTAGGGGGGTCTGGGGGCATGCCCCCCCAGGAAAATTTTGAGTTTAAGGCCTTCTGAGATCACTTCTGGTACAGTTTGTAGGCAAAATATGTTAGTTTGAGATTACATTATATGCTTATATGATAAATGGAAAAGTCCTAATGGCTTCACGATGTGTCTTGGAGTCCTGGTGCTTTCGAAATGCCATTGTTGCATCTTTCCAGCTGCAGTAGCCTTTTGAAGTCTATCAGCAAAAGGAGAAAATGTATACTCTTCTGATCTTTACTTATATCACTGTAACTGCAGGGTTGCTGCAGCCATCTTTAATGATTCCGGTGCTTTGCCATTTCCTTTGCTAGTAGAATGATGTCACAGCTGTCAACACATAATATATCATGTTTTTTCTTACATTTCGTTTGCCTTTCCAAGCCATGTTGTGAGTATAAAAGTACTTGTGTTTGTGGCTATATCTATTATTGCAACTTCTACTGTAGCTACGTAAGCTATAGCGTAATCATAAATTATTAATAGTTAATAGCTAGTATAGCTATAGCTAAAGCCTACAGTACAAGTTGCAATGTAGCTAGCTTTAGCTGTCCGTCGGAATGACTGAAGATGACAGCAAATGAATGGCCATTGATTAATAAGTCCAACTTACAAAGGCTGTGGCTGCATTGTGGCTGGTGATCATCCTCTTGAGGCTGAAAGCCTTCACGCACGTGTGACAGAAAACAACATCTTGGGCTTCATCATAGTGAAGAAATGGGCATGATTTGAACCAGCTACTTTGAAAAGTGCACGCGACTGTGCTCTTCTTCCCGTAATACCTTTTTGGAAACCTGAAAGACAGCGGTTGGTGTGGCGTTTCTGGCAGTTCGGGCACGTTCGAGCTCGAAGCGACGCAAGAGGCACTGCTGGCGGCCATGTTAAAAGGATTGCCACCGATAGCACACTGTATTACGCAAGTGCACAAATGGCCGCCTTCGACGCTTGTGCAGCCTATGACAGAAATCCTTCCTTAATTGTACTAGATTAGCTTCTAGCCTTCTATAGATTTACCTGTTGTTCTCTACTTCATGGAGTATTTAACCAGCTTTAAAGGTGTGTCTTATTTTACCTCTTCATACTATGTATGGCTACTAAATGTTATAAAAAATATTGCAGGACATGGAAAAAAGTGGTCAGGTTGAAACCTGACCAACCTGACCAGTGGCGCCGGCCCTGGAAGGCCGCTAAAAACCAAAGACTTGTTAGCTACCCAATCCCTTTTCTAGCTAGACGTAGCGGGGTAGTACTAACCTGATCTTGCTACACAGCACTGAGGAGCGAGTGCATGGAGGGCCGGCAGGGAAGGGTGAGTTCCAACTACCTCGAACTTAGTCTCGCGTGGCCAGACCCTTTCCGCTGTTACGATTGCGCAACACGCTCGTGGTATTACGCAATAGCGGAAGCGGAGAATAGGGTCTGGCCACGCGAGACTACCTCGAACTTAGTCTTGCAGGACCACACAGGTGCACGTTTGGAATCAGTAGTGCAAGCAGATTCTCCTTCACTTCCCCTCCCCAGACATTCTCCCCTTCTCGTGCTATTAAATTCACTGCCACAATGACGGGATATTCAACAATCTGCTAAGTTGGCCTACCCAAACTGTACAGTTGCCACACAATCAATCATGTAGCTAGCATGAATAATTAAGAACGCCACCACACGAACAGCGAGTGGAGTGCACATCAGGTATATACTAGTCCGGGTAGCTAGTGTTAAAGCAAACGCCAGGGGACGTCCTCGCCGCTGGCGTTTATTTCAGGGAGGGTCTAGCTAGCCAGACTGACCACTTTCGTGCGTTACTCCTCGTTTTCGTTTGCACACAAAGGTTATTGTGTCCCGATGGGTACGAAACTTCGGTTTGTGTTGCTCCTTCTCTGCCTTCCAGCCGTCTTGGCCTACCCTCGCCCTCCTGGGGAAGAGGGGAAGGAGGAGGACAGGATCGAAGGTACAGATGACGAAGGGACAGATGAAGAGGAGGAGGAGGAGGAGGAGGGAGATGACCTGGAAGACAAAGAGTTCTCTCCTCCAGACCACATTGCGGGCGCACCGCTGGAGCGGGACGGGCACCTGAACACGGTAAGCTAGTGTGTATCTGCATGCGTGCGTGTATACGCGTGTTTTGTGCTGCTACTCCAGCATGGCTGTTGTAGCTACATGTGTGTGCCTACGTGTGCCACCTGTCTGTTTTATGTAGCTACATATCCACAGTGTGTATCTGCGTGCGTCCATATTTTGGTATCGCAGACCCAATACCGCAAGGTTTCTATAAATATTTGCCTGACATTGGTACACTTATATTGCGGCTGTAGGCAATGGTGCTGCTCTCGCTCCACGGCATTGTTGGAATGTGTGTGCATGGCTGTTGGGTGTTTTTCAGTATATTCTTTGTTTTTCAAGTGCATCATGTCCCCTGCACACTAGGACTATTGTCCCATGTAGCACCATGGATAAAGATAGCAATGATTGAATCTACGCTATGCTATTGTCAGGATATTGTCAGCCATTATTTTTCAAACATGCCTGCCCTTACCTGTCTGTTCAGCGAATGTATGGTCAGCAAGCATTATGGCGGGAGTGGTCCTGTTAACAAGACTACTTGAGGGAAGAGTACACAAGAGGAACCCCTTTCATCTAACCCCCCCCCCCCTCCCCCCACAGAACATGGATGCTGAGTTGTTCCTTGGTAAGGACCAGGAGGAGGTGGAGGAGAGCACCACTCCCTACCAAGTCAGCAGACTGCTGCAGGAGGCCTTCTACAAAGCAGACAAGGTAAGAACACACAGAGAGATGGGGTGTCAGCCACTTGTAGCTACGTACTGCACAGACTCCTTCAAAATGGTCCCCATGCATAAAGCCCATGCATCTCCTGAAAGCTGTTTCTGCCAAAAGGTATTAGTCAGTTACAATGCTGCCACTGACGAAGACCTTCGAAGTCAAAACGTTTGCATTTCAATCTGTTTCCACTGCAACCGTGATTATGATTGCTCAACATTTGCCCATTAGCCCCTCCTTCCCTCCATGGTGTAGCCTGTCCCTCCGTGGTGTAGCCCCTCCTTCCCTCCATGGAGTAGCCCCTCCCTCCCTCCATGGAGTAGCCCTCCCTCCCTCCATGGTGTAGCCCCTCCCTCCCTCCGTGGTGTAGCCCCTCCCTCCCTCCATGGTGTAGCCCTTCCCTCCCTCCATGGTGTAGCAGGTCTGGATTAAATCACGTTTAAAGGTGATCAGAGCAGATTGTAGCAGCACTGTCCCTTCATGGAGTAGCAGCACTTACACGTGGTGCTGTGGGAGGCACACAGGCCACAAGGTAGCTACTTCACTGTTTGTCTTTACACGTGAGTAGCCCTCCCTCCAATGATTAGGAGAGTCACAATGAGAGCCCATGCAACATAGGCATGAGCCTTCCTAGACAGGTTGCCGAAAGGTCTAAAAGGTCTATTTTCATTGTGGGCTAGTGTTTCCAAGCAACCTCAGCATGAGTCTTCCTAGCCACTCAGGACTTTACAGCAATGAGAGCCCACACTAGTCTTGCGCAATAGAATATTGTGCAGCCGCTGCATAGCACTCTAGTACGTATTCTGGTACACGAGGCAGCAGTTGTGTGTGTGTGTGTGTGCGTGTGTGTGTGTATTTGTGTGTGCTGTTCCTTTGTGTAGAATGAAGATGGCTATGTGGAGTACTATGAGCTCAAGCAGTGGATTCTAACTAAGGTACATGTGTGTGTACGTATACATGCATGCATGCATACTTAAGTACATTTGTGCATGTCTGCATAAGTATATACTGTATGTGTGTAGGGGGGAGGGAGGAGAGGGGGAGGGGAGGGAGTGCATAGGGGGGACAAGTAGAGGGTGTGGATAAGTATGTACTGTATGTGTGATGTGCATGTGTGTGTCTGTGTAGATGAGTGAGCACCACGACGAGGCCATGCATGAGGACATTCCAGTGATGGGGGACCTCGACTCGGACAGCAACGGCGTGCTGACGTGGGAGGAGTACAGCTCTCGTCTGCGGAACCATGTGAAGCAGCTCATTGAGGAGGGGGAGGTGGAGCAGAGGGAGAGGGTGGGCAAGGACGGACACCCCTTGAGCGTTGATGAAGGTGCATAGGGGAGAAGGAGGGAGGGAGAGAGAGAGGGGGAAGGAAGGTGGGGAGACTGTAAAAGAAGAGATAGGGTGGAAGTAGGGAGGGGAGAGGAAGGGAGGGCAGAGGGAGGGAGGGAGGAAGGGTGGGCAGAGGGAGGGAGGGAGGAAGGGTGGGCAGAGGGAGGGAGGGAGGGCAGAGGGAGGGAGGGAGGAAGGGAGGGCAGAGGAAGGGAGGGCAGAGGGAGGGAGGGAGGAAGGGTGGGCAGAGAAAGGGAGGGAGGAAGGGAGGGCAGAGGGAGGGAGGGAGGGAGGAAGGGAGGGCAGAGGGAGGGAGGGAGGGAGGGAGGGAGGAAGGGCAGAGGAAGGGAGGGAGGAAGAGAGGGCAGAGGGAGGGAGGGAGGGAGGGCAGAGGGAGGGAGGGAGGGAGGGCAGAGGGAGGGAGGGAGGGAGGGCAGAGGGAGGGAGGGAGGGAGGGCAGAGGGAGGGAGGGAGGGAGGAAGGGAGGGCAGAGGGAGGGAGGGAGGGCAGAGGGAGGGAGGGAGGGCAGAGGGAGGGAGGGCAGAGGGAGGGAGGGCAGAGGGAGGGAGGGCAGAGGGAGGGAGGGAGGGCAGAGGGAGGGAGGGCAGAGGGAGGGAGGGAGGGAGGGCAGAGGGAGGGAGGGAGGGAGGGAGGGAGGGCAGAGGGAGGGAGGGAGGGAGAAAAGTGTGGGGAGGAAGAGAAATGAAGGACGTGGGTGAATGGCAATATTCTTAGACCCATTTCATGGACTGGGGACAGGGGGAGATGGGATGACTAGATCTGGTGTGTAAGACGTGGTATATTGGGATTTGTGTTTGGAGTACCATCAGCTTATACCCGCTTCACACGAATGAAGGATAGAGAGAGAAGGAACCTACAGAGGTTGGCTGAGGCTACATACTGTAGTGTGTGTTGTGTTTGTACACGAATGTACATGTACGTACATATATACATATGTACATACATAAGTGTCATACGTGTCATGCCATTAGTTGGCACACTCTTACCACACTCTGGTGCTCCTCTCCTTCAGAGGTTGAGCTGGCACTGGAGACCACATTTGAACGTGACAAGAAGCGCTTCCAGTATGCTGATGTCAATCATGACGGAGGAGTGAACAATGAGGACTTTATATACTTCTTGCACCCAGAGTACAATAAGGAAGCGGTGAGGGCTGAGGGGAGAGGTAGTGAGCTTGTGTGTGTGTGTGTGTGTGTGTGTGTGTGTGTGTGTGTGTGTGTGTGTGTGTGTGTGTGTGTGTGTGTGTGTGTGTGTGTGTGTGTGTGTGTGTGTGTGTGTGTGTGTGTGTGTGTGTGTGTGCGTCCCCCAATGGTTGCACATCCATAGTGGAGACAGCCCTGTGTGGCTATTACAAGAATCCCCACCCCCACCCCACCTCCTCAGATGATGTCACTGGCAGAAGACCTCATAAAGAGACTGGACGGCAACCATGACCAGACGCTCAGTGAGGAGGAGTTCCTTGCCTACTACTCCAAGAAGATGGGACACGTCTACACCAAGAATGAGGTACAGCACTGGAGGTCTGGTCCGGGTCTGGTCTAGCACTCTTCCACTAGCTGTTCGGTGTACACTTCTGTGACAGTCAGGCATCTTGTGTTACACGGCCAAAGTCATGCCAAGTTCCTAGCCTTGATGCATTAAAACGGCAGCAAGTTTGCTTGCTACATACCTAATCCCTCCTCCTTCCTCGCCCCTTCTCCCCCTTTCCTTTCCTTCTCTCTGTAGGACAAACAGAAGGAGCTGTTAGAGCGATGGCGTCGCACCTTCCACAGGGCCATTGATGCCAATGGAGACGGTACGGCTGATGTGAAAGAGTTTGCAGATTTCTTGGACCCATCCAATGAATACGTGAGTTGCAGACTATGGATGTATCTGTGAAGAGTGTGTTGAGAACATGTTAGTTGTATGGCGAAACGGAAGTCACTAATGTGTATATTGGTGGCAAGTGGGCGTGTCACACATGTACATGTATGTAGGGTATTGTATGTTCAATGGTCTAGTGAGGTGGTGGGTTGTTGTGTGTTGGTGAGCCTGCTGCCTCCCTTGTGCCCCGCCCCCCTGTGTGGCGCAGCATGCCACTGACGAGGCCAGCTACTTGATCAGTCAGGCAGACAGAGATGGAGACGGCAGGGTGAGTGGGTGCTGTGTAGTGGGTGGTGGTGGCGGTGACAGTGTGTGTGTGTTGTATGGTGCTTGTGTACATGTTAATGTGTACTGTGTACGTAGGTGTATAAGACGGCAGGGTGAGTGAGTGCTGTGTAGTGGGTGGTGGTGACAGTGTGTGTGTGTTGTATGGTGCTTGTGTACATGTTAATGTGTACTGTGTACGTAGGTGTATAAGACGGCAGGGTGAGTGAGTGCTGTGTAGTGGGTGGTGGTGACAGTGTGTGTGTGTTGTATGGTGCTTGTGTACATGTTAATGTGTACTGTGTACGTAGGTGTATAAGATGGCAGGGTGAGTGAGTGCTGTGTAGTTCTGTCACTGCTTGTATTTAATGGTCATGTGCGTAATCATGTTGGTTTCTCTTGTTTGTGTTGATGTGTGTGTGTCGCTAGCTAAGTGTGGCAGCTACGTATGATGTGTGCGATGCTGTGAGTGCACATTGGACTGTGTTCTTTACAGCCCCCCTTGTGAGCAGTAGGCTCCCCTGATTGGCTCCAAAGCCGTGCATGTAGGCTGTGCTCAGCTGGTGGCCCTCGTATTAGTGACCTTGTGCTTGGGAGAGGGGTTGAGATAAAATGCTGGTTACGTTTGAAGGTTCAAGTAGTGACCACTGGCACTTTCTAACTCGTGGACAGGTACAATGACAGGTCTTCTTGTTTCCCAGCAAACATATGGTGAGCCATACTGACACTTTGCCCTGTGTCACCAGATATTGTGTGCATATGTACGTACGTATATGTGTGTGTGCAGACAATTGAGTAGCCCCAAGAGGCTGTGTGTGGACCATCCAGTTACAGACCTTACTCTGACTGCAATGACTTGGGAGGTCGCATATATAGCAGGTGTGATAAAGTATTGGAACATGGCACCACCATGGGCCAGGTGGTGTCTCCTGGTGACTGTGAGGGCCGTCTGGTGTAACTGTTGTTTGCTCCATGCCAGATTTGCTAATGTGGTTTGCTCCATGCTAGTGCTGGGCCAGGTGGTGTCTCCTGGTGACCGTGAGGGCCGTCTGGTGTAACTGGTGTTTTGCTCCATGCCAGATTTGCTAATGTGGTTTGCTCCATGCTAGTGCTGGGCCAGGTGGTGTCTCCTGGTGACCGTGAGGGCCATCTGGTGTAACTGGTGTTTTACTCCATGCCAGATTTGCTAATGTGGTTTCCAACCAAACACTAAAAGTTACCTTGTGGCCGGTGCTGAAGCACTCGGACATTCTTGCATAATGTTTCTTATGTAATTAATATGTTTCTTAATTAAACGTAACAGAACTGCATATGGAGATCCAAGTAAGCTGAACATGCAGGCTGTGATCTGAGAGGGTTGTTGTTTGCCAGACGGGGGGGGGGGGGGGGGGGGGGGGGCGAATATTCAAAACTGTCTACCACTCACTGGCCCTCACAGGTATGTGCACAGAAGCCACACCTGTCCTTGTTGATAGCTGGTGGAGTTGGCTCCTGGTTGCCTTGAAAGCCTTATGTGTGGGCTCTGGTGACTGTGCTGCTGTTTGTGTGCTTCTGAGAGCACACAGATTAAATTGTGGTTGACTGTGTTTCAGTTGGTGTGCTTCTTCTCAGCCCTGAGTCTGTTCTACTGTTAATTAAGCTGCACTTCACTGCATTGTGTGTGTGTGTGTGTGTGTGTGTGTGTGTGTGTGTGTGTGTGTGTGTGTGTGTGTGTGTGGTGTGTGTGGTGTGGTGTGGTGTGGTGTGGTGTGGTATGTATGCATGTGTGAGTGCATACACATGTACATGTGTCAGTTCATTAATGTAGATGGGTGTGCATGGGTGTTATACCCTGAAAGCCCTATGAAAGCTGTGGGGTTGACTGAGAGGACAGAATGAGGTACAGCACTGGAGGTCTGGTCCAGGTCTCATCTATATAGAGCTCTTCCACTAGCTGTCTGGTGTACACTTCTGTGACAGTCAGGCATCTTGTGTTACACGGCCAAAGTCATGCCAAGTGTCTGGCGTACAGTTACAGTATGTACACTACATTGTATAGTATGTTATGTATATAAGTTGTATACGTATAATTTGCTAGTTAGAAAGTGGAGGTATTTGTGTACAATGAAATGGGCTACTCCTGTTACCTCATCTCGGACATTAACTGAGCAGATTTGCAGCTTGTGAAAACAGCTGTTGCACTGCGTTATTGACCTACGTACAAGTAACTCATAGAACATTTGATGAACGTAAAGAAACTAAAGGATTACACGGGGTTACCCGTAATATTAGGCGCACTTTGTTTGGGTGTGACCTGAAGAAGAGTGGAGACAGAATGTGAAGTAGAAATTGGCTATATGGAAGCCACGTATGTAGGTGTGTATTGGTGGCAGGTGGGCGTGTCAGACATGCATATGTGTAGGGTATTGTGTATGCAATGGTGTGGTGAGGTAAGATGTGTGTGTGCTCTGAGTGCCCAATGGACTGTGTTCCTTACAGCCCCCCTTGTGAGCAGTAGGTTCCCCTGATTGGCTCCAAAGCCATGTATGGGGGCTGTGGTCAGCTGTTGTCTCTTATTAGTGACCTTGTGATTGAATTGTAGGAGTTTATGTTGTGGGGCAGCTCAAGCTACAACTTGTTCCACGTGCAGTATAGATATTGTATACTGTGGGAACTACACACTGAATCACGTGTTAGTACTACAAGTGCATATTTCACATCAACCTGCGGTGTGAACCAGACAAGTTGGCATTTCAGTATGTGATGTCTTCACTACATTTCCTTATTGGGCTGGTAAGATGCGGAGCAGTACTGTTGTGGCTTGAGCTGCTGCTGCAACAACTGGGTACGTGTGTCCACACCTACCGGTGTGCCACAGCAGCGTATGGCATGTGTCCAATGGTACACTATAGGGCTGGAGTCACATCAGGTCAGCCTACTGTTTGCATAGCTGTCAACATGTGGCTTGTAGCTTGTAATGAGCTGTATAGCTGGTATGTGGAGGGGTGTGGTGGTGGTGTTAACACTTTGTACTGGTCTGGTAAGTACATGGAGGGGTGTGGTGGTGGTGTTAACACTTTGTACTGGTCTGGTAAGTACATGGAGGGGTGTGGTGGTGGTGTTAACACTTTGTACTGGTCTGGTAAGTACATGGAGGGGTGAGGTGGTGTTAACACTTTGTAGTGGTCTGTGCATCTTGTTGCAGCCTCTGGTACTGTAGGGTTGGAACACAGAGAAGGCATGTGTGGATTGGAATTTAGTGTGTGTGTGGCCATGGGGGGGAGAATTAATGTGGCAGTAGAGTGCCATACACAATACAGACACAAGCCATCTAGCTTGTATGCAGAGATAGCCCATCACGACTGTCCCCTCCTCTGTGTGGCCCCCATGTGCAGTGATGAGTCGTGACCTCTGACCTGTGCAGTGTGTACCTTATGCATGCTGTAGTGATGTTATCACACATGTCTTGCCACTCTTGTCACCTCAGGTCTCCACTGTGTACCCACACCTGTGTGCATCTGAATACTGTCACATGTACTGCATCTCCCTGGCAGGTGTCAGGTACAAGACCTTTGCACTCCGACCCTCAACACCCCACCAGTTCACTCCCACTCAGTCTCATATAGCTATAGCTACATAGGTTGGGCCTTCTCTATGACGGCGAGCATGAACATGAGTTACCCAACATGTAATGCCCCCTTCCCATCTCCCCCCCCCCCCCCCACACAGACACTGGTGGAGGAACAGTGAGAGAAATGAGTGCAGGTAGGGCATTGAGTCCGTGCATTTGACAAGGACAGTGAAATTGTTTTATCTTTATCTGTTCCCTTAATTCCTCCCCCTATATAGGCCTCCTGAAGGCTGTCCAGGTCCCTTTCAGTGAGCCGTACTCTGACAGTACAGGACACCTCGTCTGACAGCTCCTGCCACGTGAGAGGTGAAGAGTGCCGGTAGGAAGGAGTGGAGGACTGAGGGAGAGCAGACAACAAGCAGACACACATGCACCACCAGACAACCGGCCTTGTTTAACTGTGTAATTATAACCCAATCCATGCAAAGTATTGCGTATATGCTAGCATAATTACAGAACTTGTGGAAGCTTACACATTAATTGAATATGATTAAGTATTATACGTGTGTACATCAGTTGAAAATAGTATGATAAAAATAAAGTTGCTGACCATGGAACATGCAAGTATACAGGTGTGTTGCTCAATAGTGTACGTGTGTGTGGTGTATGTGTGTGTACAGGTGAGTGAGTGTGTCATGATGTGGCTGTAGCCTGCCACTGTCCTTTCCAAGAAACTGGTAGAGTTCTTCTCTTGCACACACGTAAGGGCCTTCACCTTTGCTTCTCCTCTGCACACACTTGGCAGGAGTTGCTTGTACCGGCTCACTTGGCCTTGTGTGCCCTCAGCTGGCGCGGGGAGGGGAAGAGGAGAGTGAGTGAGTGTGGGTGGGTGTACACTGCTGGACTGCAGTGCCTGCAGACGAGCATGCCAGCTGCAGCCAATCAGCTCTTGCTCCACCAGTGGGCATGCATGTGAAGGGACAAGACATGCACAGACCATGCACCTCCCACAAAGCAGCGTACTGCAAGTGGAAGAGGCAAGTCAAACTGTGCGACGGCCTCCAACAGAGCTCCCCACACACACTAATGCACACAACACATCGCCACAGAACTCACTTCACTTTGCCCTTTAACAACACTGAACATCGTCTGTATTATGGCCACAATCGGCTTCCTCTCTTGCAGATCCAGTAAATAGCCCGCTCTTTGGCTCTGGCCTCCTCTGCCCAAGGGTAATGTGGGCTACGTCCAGAAGACAAGCTCGGCCTCAGCGTTTCTGACGCAAGGAGAGGGTTGAAGTGTCCATCACTGTGAAAGTGAGTCTCCATATTCGGGCATGTGGAAGGGGAGTTGAGCAGTAAGGGGATTCCCCTCATGTAGCCGTATAAGGCAGCAGTGCGTTCAGACTTTGCACTCTGTCCTATTCTTTCAGATGTGTCTGGTCCTCAACTCTACATCACACAACAGGGAATGCAGTGAGGGACTCACAGTGAATGGGCTACAGGTCATCACACCACCTCACAGCATATACTGTGCACTGAACACAGGAGTCGGGTACTTCAGCCACAAAAGAACAAAATGATGACAGATAACACACACACACACACACACACACACACACACACACACACACACACACACACACACACACACACACACACACACACACACACACACACACACACACACACAATCGCAGGAACTCACTTTGCTTTATCACGAAGGTGAACATCCAATGCATTATGGCCACAATCGGCCACAGTCCTCTTCTCTTGTGGATCCAAAACAATCGCCTGCCCTCTGGCTCCGACCTCCACTGTCCAGGGGTAAATGAGGGCTATGTCTAGAGGAGAAGCTCGGCCGCAGCGTCTCTGACACAAGGAGAGGGGTGAAGTGTCCGGTCCCCATCCCAGGGGGAGAAGACTTGTCCTCATCTCCAGACTGTGCATGCCTGCACCCTCAGATTTGTCTACTCCCAGCTCACTGTTGAATGCACCATGAATGAAGGCAGTGGTCTTGTACGATCCCCCACCTCCTCCCCCACCAAATGACGTGGTGGACACTGGACCCCTAGGAGGAAAGCAATGTAGACAACCCCAATTGAATGACCACAAACACAACAAATTGGTAGTCACACTGTATACAGACATTACAATACAAACACTGGTACTGTATTCCACAGTAAAATGTGCTGGATTCAGGTTATCACAACACATAATCAACTGTACAGGAACACAGGAGTTGAGTACTTTGGCCACACAAACAAAATGATGACAAACACACACACTTACACACACACACAAACACACACACACACACACACACACACACACACACACACACACACACACACACATGGATGCAAGCATGCACGCACGCACGCACACACACACACACACACACACACACCAATACCAGCCGAGAATGATGTGGACTATTGTACACACAAGACTACTATCTCCAGAATGTGACTTGCATGTGACCAGCATGTCACCTAGCTGCATGTGGCACTGGTCATGTGATCTGCATGTGACCTGAGTCACTCCACCTGCATGTGCCCATGTAAATTAGCCCTGTCAATAGCATGTGACACCACTCACCATCCAACAGCATGTAGAGGTGGGTGGTCCGGGACTCCAGGGGTGTACATTTCCTCACAGAGAACACCCTGCCTAGGCTGTGGAGTTCCACCTTGGGGTACTGGCTGTGAATGAGCCCTGAGAGGGGAAACATCTTGGCACCCTGGAGAGAGGGGAGGAGGTGGGGGAGCTTGTGAGGGACATGAACCACACCTGGTGCACTTGTGTGTGCACAACACAAAAGGCCCAACAGCACTCATCCCATCACCGTGACTTCCCCCATGCAGACCATTATGCCAGTAATGAACTGGTGCCTTCACACACGTTCAGAGTCAAGTTGGCATGCACAGCAAAAGGCACATACACTCCCTCCTCCACCTCACACACAACCGCTCATTAGTATGTGTTCTACGTATGTCCACACAACAGTGGGCTCACTCCCTACCTGCTGCACTTCAGTCCAGAAATGCTGCTTCAGAGCTCTATTGATCTTCTTGAGGGCATTTTGGTTCTTGAATACTGAAATAAGTGAGACATCAACACTTTGGGAAGCCATCAGTTTGGAGAATACGTAGTCTGGAACTCAAATGTTTCCATTTCAAATCCAGAACTGGCATCAATTTGAAGGAGAACCTGAAATGGGTATGACAACACAGCACACACACATTCAGAGGTAACCTCCACCAACTGTCAGCAGCAACAACCAGCACACTGTACATGAACACAGTGTCAACACGTGGCATGGTACACTACCTTACACCCATCTTACAGCCACACACACATAATAATGTACACATACAGCATCAACACATGCATGACTGTATATGAATGCACACACACAGCATACCAGGTCTGCCGTCTTGCCAATTCTGTCAATCACTGACTGTGGACATCCCCTCGGTCAATGAGGGTCAAGCGGCCCTTCCTCCCTGCAGGGGACACAGCACCACACACGTACAGTGCTGGGCCACTTGTCAGCCACCGTCACCACACTGACATGTACACTGGTGGGAGAGGCAGTCTGACTACATCACACCACACACTACAGACCCCGCCCTACCACTACAGAGTGGGCCTGCATACACTGCACAGTGTCCCCACCTGACACCACTGTGACTGGTCCCTTGACGAGTGAGGGTCGGTCTGGAGTAGCTCTTCACCAGCTGG
Organism: Aplysina aerophoba; assembly: GCA_949841015.1. Taxonomy (NCBI): domain Eukaryota; kingdom Metazoa; phylum Porifera; class Demospongiae; order Verongiida; family Aplysinidae; genus Aplysina; species Aplysina aerophoba. Next base: position 6,872,385 of record OX465035.1, on the reverse strand, counting down.
AGAGGAAGGTGCTCCTCAAACGATGACAACTGCTATGGCAGCATCGCTCTCCTGTCCACCTTAAGACCAGCCTGTCTCCTTCAGTGGCTCTTCTGCTTGCCTCCTCCGTTGCATGTGGTGCATGGGAGGTTACACAAAATGAGTCCAGCTGGTTCATGTGTACAACTCATGCATAAAGTAAAGGTACCGTGTCAGAAAAGAGCAGTTAAAGGTACAAATGAAGAAGGAGGGTAAAATGTGTGCAGAAATAAGGCAATGCCATACACAAGAACAATAAGCAAATTGGTAATGGTTTCACAATGTTATCACCAAATTCTTGTCCACTTTCGATCCAGCCTGTCTTCTTGTCTTCTCTCTTCACTTCTTCACCAGCTGGAGAGGAAGGTGCTCCTTGCCACTCAGGGAGTGCAATCATGGCTACTACTACAGGAGGTGGCTGGCATGTCCAGTCCTCCAAAGGGAAGTGGTTCTTCTTGGTCTGCTCCTCCATCATGTGCCAGCTGATGGAGCCACCACATGGTGGACTTGAATGCAAAAAGGCCCTGGTGTTTGGGGCTTTCCCCTCCATGTATACGTACATATGCAGATGACTGCTTTCACTGCTTCTGTCTCTCTGCCTCATAGCAACCATGTCTCCTTTGATGACTCTACTGCTATTGACTTCAATTGCATGTGGTGCATGAGAAGTTACAAAAAAGGGTTTAGTTAAAGAAAAATCAATACAGACAGTACATTTACGTACACAAAACATATTGTGCGCAGGCAATGCTTAGCAGCAGGACCTCCCACCACCACTCTCTTTCTTGCCTCCTGCCGTCTGCAGTACAATCCTATCTCTACTGGCAGCTTCGTGTGGTTCTGTTTCCCACTTCTGCTTGAGGACCAGCCATGCAATGGCGTGGAACACCTCTTCAACGTTCTTGCCCTCCTTTGCACTTGTCTCATAAAGTGGAATGTCAATTTGATCTGCAAACTGCTGGGCCTCCTCCAGGGGAACCACCTTCTTTTCATGGTCATCGTCCTTGTTCCCTACTAAAACTCTGCTAACCCTGTCACAGTTCTGGTTAATCTTGTGCAGCCACTTCTTAATGCTCTTAAACGTATCTGCATTGGTTACATCATACACAAAAATGACGCCGTGTGTTCCCCGGTAATGCATTGATGAGATAGTCATATATCTCTCCTCGCCTGCAGTGTCCCAAATCTCTAGCTTGACTTTGGCACCCTCCACATCAACAGTGCAGTTCTTGATGTCTACACCTATTGTTGTTGTTGTGTCAGATAACAGGTTCTCTGAGAACTGCATCAGCAGACTGCTTTTCCCCACACCGCTATCACCGATGATGAGGAGCTTGAACACTTGGTCGTAAGTCACTTGGGCTGGGAGAGGTTTTCGGCAATGTTCTGAAAAGGAATACACAAACACAGACAACAATCGGTAGTGAATGTACACACACCAATATCAATATCCACATGCAGGTACACATACATGTGTATGTACACACGCACACTGTTCACAGTGCAAACAACGTACTCTGCACGCCAAGCTTCTCCTTCAGACCTTGCACATGTTGTTGAGCAATCTGTGCAAATGTCATAGCCTCAAGAAGGACTTGCCAGGTGGGAGGTTAGAGGCCTTGCCCACCACTCCACTTGACCAACCCAGCCTGTACTGCCTCCTCTTCATTAAGGGGATGGCTACTGAAACAGGCGTCTATTGTCGCCGTGCAAAGCCCCACACCCTCGAGGACTGCCCTTCCCTTGCCAGCAGCTTTTCTGCTGACATATGTTCTGAAGAGGACCAGTTGATCATGGCGGTCTGCAAAGGAAGCAAGGCACTTCACAGACGTTCCTCATACACAAATGGCACATCTATAATGAACTCACCAGACACTTTCTCTGACAATATTCCTCCCTTTTTGAAGATACCTCCTTGTCCTCCTGAAGTAGCGGGGTCCACCAACTGGAGCATCTTAGGATCAGAGGGGTGGGGTTGAAGCTACGGGTTGAAAGAAAGAGTGTAAAGACATTCACTGAGTTACACAAACATTACATGAGAATGTGTAGGATTGCATGGGTCTTGAAAGGAACAGCTACAAACTGGTCAAGCATGCTACAAGTTCAAAAGTGCATCAGTACGAAGTGTTGTGACTGCATGTGAACACAAATTTCAATAAACACCACCCACCTGTGCACCTTCAATGGGACAGAACCACACTCTTTGGCTTGTCAAGTACTCTTGGTCATCTGAAGACAAATTGCAGACCAAGGTGTTTCCACTTGGGACAGCAAAGTGGGTAGGGAGGGCTTCACATGGGCATTCAAAGGCAAAAACCGGTTTGGCTTTCTCCGTGAATTTGGAACCAAACACTGCTCGGGCAGATGTCTGGATGGCTGCCTCAACAGTAGATCGCACTGCAGTGCAGCGCTTATGCAGCTCGGCTGCATTGCATTTTGCATGAACGGAAACAATCGGGACGATTCGAATGCAACCAGCGGATTCAACTATGGATATTGCCAGCTCTTCCCATCGAAATCTTATTGCCAGACGAGTGTTCTTATTTCTGACCACCTTCCAACCTTTGTTAGCTAGCTCCACTGCGAGTCGAGCAAAGATTCCATGCGGTAGGTCTTCCATTGAAAGAAAGGCATTAGCCTGGAATTGGAATGCAACCATTAGAGGGGCTACACTGCCGTGCTCAGACACATTCTCCTTGTCCTCTGATGGGAGTGCAGCAGGTATGAAGTACTCTGGAGTGTCAGCGCTAGGCAGTGACAAGCAGGCTGCCACACCGAGGTAGCACAGGAAGCGCAGGAGCCACACTGGGTCCACCTCCTTGGAGATGCCCAGCTCATTGAATAGGCTTGCATCCAATGACAGAATGCCTGTCTCCTTAAAGATCCTGACAGCAATGCACTTTGGAACCTTGAATTCTACAGCCAGGAGCTTGGACACCACCTGGAGAAACACACTGCTATCTGTGCAGACTGTGTGGGAGACGTCTTCACGGTCGATGAAAGTGAAGACACCAAGGGAGTGAAATAGCTGCAGAAGGCTACGGAATTCACGACTTGGATCAGCTGAAGTGATGCACTTGAGCTCACGGGCATGATCCAGTAGCTCAGAGAATTTGAAGAACTTCTGATCAACCATTCGAGATACCATCTCAAATTGATACCACCCGATAGGTATCTTGGCATTGAGAGCACCGGCAGGATGGGAGAGGACCTCGCGCAGGTTGTTGATGCTGGCTTGCTCTCTCAGAGTGCGCTCGGAGACTTCCTGACGTGGCAAGTTGTTCACCAGGTGGAACAGCTGGCCTTCTGAATTGGGAATTAGGCTGGAGTAGTAGGGCTTATTCTCAAGCTGTTTGATTTGCCTGCCAATCTCTTCAGTTGCTATTGCGATATTGCCCATTTGCTCTAATTGATCCGCGAAAGTGCCTACTAGGACGGTACGGAGGGGCGGCAGACGGTTATCCACTAGCAATGCTCGCACATCACCTGACACCTTGTGCACTAGGGTGTACACACTGGACAGGGATCGCAGCATCATTGCCCATGCTGTTTCGGGCCTTGACCCTGATTCAACCACTGTGGTGTCATCAGGTCTGTACGTTATCGGTACTGGTGCATTGAGGCCCTCTGCAGCATTGAACACTAGCACGTATGTGCAAGGGACAGCCAGCAACAAGGGGAGGACAGCTTGGAAGCTAGGTTGTCCACCTGTGTCTAATAAGTGAACAAACTGAGCACCATTTAGCAGTATGCCCTCCCGCAGACTGGGATCACGCATAAGACGGAAATGTGCTTGTTGAAACGCAGACACATCTGCAGTGTTAGCAGAAGGCTGGAGATCGAGTGAATCGCTTTCAGTGTCACTGGGGTCTGCACGAGAGCTACGAGAGGTAGCTTTACTGGCAGCGGTAGGTGGATTGATTTCAATTACTGGTTGTGCCAATTTGCCGTGTCGGTCTTCTGGGCCATCCTCTGGTATGTGGTACTTGCGCTTCTGGCAGGAGGACTTGATGGAGCTGGCCATTTTGTCATCAGTGAGAGGCAACCACACAGAGGTTCCTTCCACAGCATACTTCTCAGCTGAAATGGTGACCACATCAGGCTTTTCCATTACACCTGTGCTGGTTTTCACTTCTTTGGGCTTATCGTGTACGAGTAGGTGTTTCAGACAAGATTTACCCTTGCCTGGAGGACCTGCAAAAATACAGCAATTGATTGCAACTTTTACAGACCCCTGCTTCTTCACTGCCTCCTCGTAGTCAGAGCGCCATGTGGGAGGTGTTTCAGGCTCTGCAGCAAATATAAGGAGTGATACTAGCTTACTACAGAAAAAACAACTCTCTAGACACACTGTACATGAGGGAAGTGCATATATATATATATATTTAGAAATGTGCAAGGGACCACTGCAGGATATACTGTATATATCTGTTACAGGGTGACTGAAAATAGCCAACTACTTCTTAACCATACAGCGGTGGCACATTACGGGCACACAGGAAAGGAGTAATGGGGAGATAGAGAGAATACATAGTAGCAGGCTAGATAGCTAGGAGCACTGACAGAGAGAGCAATTAAAAAGAGATGAACCAGCAGAAGATACTGGAGATGCATGCAAGAGAGATTCAGTGCAGGTGAGAAGTGGCACAGACCACTCTAAGGCAGCTAGCAGACGGAAAAGTGATTCTGAACACTGTGGCACTGTTTCAGACTTCATGCTGCACTGGCTACAGTGCTACTGCTGATTTGCACAGTTTAAGTCTAAACCTGATGTATCCATACATCCACTGCTCCACGTCCATGAGAAATGTCGGAAGGTGTCATGGAGGGAAGAAAGCTTGGAGGAAGACTTCGATTATGGTGGGTTGACAATTTAAGATAATGCTTAACATAATAACAGTACTCCTCATATTGATGGCTAAAGAGTTATACAATGCGGGATGGCCTGTCTAGGATGTGTCTACAGTATGCATTATTTATTCATTGAAAAATAGCTACCATACTGCCAGTAATTCACATCCGTCAAAGTGAAATCAATTGCCTCGTCAAACACAGGAGCCATGATCATACATAAATGCATACCTAATACAACATGGATACCAAACCTACCTATAAACAGGGCATGTGATTAACTCTCTTGCCCATGCATTTAATAATGGAAACTCTCACCGAACATTTTCAACCATTAAGTACAGACTAACCAGTGTGTGCATTTATACCAATAGGGTATCATTTTGTAGAGGATCCATAGAGGTATAAACTAGTATGAAACACAATACTAAGCTGAAGACCATTGTTGATAGACAACACAAATGGTTCAGAGCTACCAGTCCGTAAATATTCAAGGTTATTCAAGGTTGGTGCATTCTGTGTTTTGCCTCTGTTTGTATAGCGGAATCCTTTGCTAGCTAAATGGCAAACATGGCCACTTTTCTAAGGCATTTGTCTTCAATTGAATAAAACCCTTCTATCAAAGGTGCGTACGTTTCGTATTGTAGTAATTGTAGTAATTGTTCGGTCTTGAAGTTGTGATTGTATTACACTATTGGTATACAATACAGCCTGGGTAATTCCCACCAGTGTAAGCTCACCAGATTCAGTAATCCCCAGTAGCTTCTTGGCAGTGCTGAGGTCACCATGAGTAATAGCTTCCTCCAGAGGTCCAGGGTCCTTGATGCCAGCGAGTGCTCCTTTAGAACAAGAAGAACAGTTCACTGTGAACAAGCAACACACAAAACAACACTCCTCTGCAACTGCATCAAGTACAAACAGTAGGCAGCTGTCTGGTCACTTGTCACTTGCTAGGAGTAAACTGTCACCTGTCAGGTGTCACCTGTCACCTGCCAGAACTCAGGTGTTGGCTATTACGTAGTATCCATGAGAAGGTGAGGTAGACAGTGGCTACTCCATGTGTACAACTATTGTGAGGCATTAAATAACAATTTATGTGGACGGAAATTTTATTAATTAGCACATGATCACAAAATTAAAGCCGACATAATAAAACTGGACTATCTTAAGTCTCTTTCTCCTCAAACATAATTGCATTGCTCCAATTCAACAGTTAACCGGAAATACGTATATACAATAATGTGTGCCAAGGATGGGCATGTGGCTCTGGAGGTGGACAAAAGTGAGATATCTTGTAACACAGCTTTGTAGATGGAATGAGTATACAAAGGGGAAATCTGCAGGCAAACTGGAAAGTTCCCAAAAACAAAGCTGCAACATCCTCACTCAATTAAGTGGCATTGGCAAAGTATTATGCCCCCTTTTCTATTTGCATACACATACATACAGTACTATGTCAGTGAGGTGTGCTACTGAGCTGGCTGTGAGTGCATGCACAAGGTTTGCTATTTGCAGCTGCACAGGTGAGAGGGAAGACAGAAAAACATGGCCCCAACTGAGGCTGAACCGTGGACCTATGCTTGAATACATACCGTACTACAGTACTAAGTCAGTGAGGTGTGCTGAGCTGGCTGTGGTGTATGCATAATTTGTTAATCAATCAAGTTGAGTGAAAGCCAGTGGAAGTTGATAGCACATGCGCATGTGTGTAGGAGCTGTGCCCTGGAGGCTGCATACATTGTTACCAGCTTCGATTACTGCAGCCTTGTTCGGAACACCTGCTCTTCTGACTCCACTCGCCTAGAACGACTTCAGAATTATGCACTTTGTATCATCCTCAAGCTCCCTAATTCTTCTTCAGCATCCGAGGCTCTATCTACCCTCCATTGGACATCTCTCTCTGATAGACGACAGCAAGAACTACTCTCCTTGAGTCAACAAATGCTACAACCCAAATTAGGAAAGACTGCCCCATCATACCTTAGGAATCTGTTAACCAATGTATCGGATGTTCATCACACACATACCAGAGGAGCTGCATGTCATGTTAATCAAGTTGAGCAGGAACATGACAAGAAAGCCATCAGCTACAGATTAGCCCAATTAAAGAATGCCTGTTAACTGATACACTGCATGTGCTTAGACAACATGTTTTATTTTATCAACCTTTGAAACTGCCAAACATTTTCCTTTTCTTCAGTAACCCATTTTATTATAGTTCAAGCTTTAAGGTACCTTTATTGTACCACTTCACTGGGCTCCCTGCAAAGTAGCCATGTGGTTAAGAGGAGTTTTCCAGTATAACAATGACATGACAATGACGATGACAATGACGACGACGATGATGATGATCTAACCACATCAGAAAGCATGAGAATCACAGCACACTTGTTGTATAATTATTTGCGTAGCCACACATACACTTCGGCTGCTGTTCTTCCGAAATGCATGAGAATTCCACACATGCATACGTACATGCTGCATATTTTGTTATATTATATTATACATATATATTATTTGTTACACATTAGCTATACACTTTGGCTGTAGTATGTCTTTCTAAGAAAATGACAAGCATGCCAAACACGAGTAAACATGTGTACTTGAACAGGGCATATTGAACTGCATTGTCAGTGGATGACTCAGACCATCGAGCTACAGGACTGCATGCACCAGGGAGCTAAGCCATGGAAAAGAGCTATGCACCTTTGGACGAATGACCATGTGGTCACATGGTAATAAGGTCATGTGGTGCATCACTGACCACATTAGTGTGGGGCTCACTGCGGCTGACAGAAATGAACTGAAACACACTCACCATTCTGGATGAGGACCTGTGCCACACGACGGTGATTGCATTTGACAGCCTTATGCAGAGGAGTTTCACCTGACTCTGAGGTGGGCACTCCAGGTGTCGCACTCTGCTACAGGAAAAACATCAGGGGGCAACAGGGAGAGAGAGATGGAGGGGATGCATCGAGCAGAGTGGCACAATGCATTGACAAACAACATGGGTTCACGGTGGTGCTGGTAAAACAAAGAGGACAGCGTGACAGTATCCCACCAACACAGCCACCATCGAACCATCTGATCTGCTGTGACAAGAACAGGCTGGAATCACCAACATGCAGCCAAACAACACATTGTCTTCATTCAATCAACTTGTGGCAATTCTGTCTGTGTTTGCACATCAATCACATGCTAGCTCACACAAATTACATCGCTGGAGCTACCACCTTTGCAAAGACACTTGCACGTATAACACACACACCTAGCTAAGAGGAGTGGGCTCTTACTTGAAAAGTTGAAACCATCAATGACAACATATACTACTGTACACACTCACACACACACATCCATATGGATTTGGATCATATACTAAAGCTCACCTTGTCACGAACAGTCGTGTCTAACTTGTACTCCTCAAGAAGGACCCGCACTACTTCAGCATGCCCTTCCTGGGCTGCCCAGTGGAGCATGGTGAAACCTTGGTGGTCTGTGCTATGCAGCAGGGATGCCATTTTGGGCGCCAGGTATTGGATGGTCTTCATGTGTCCGTCCATTGCTGCTAGGTGGAGGGCATTGCTGCCACCCTGCATAAAGGGAATGTACAGCACCTGATTACACATCTGGTATGGGCAGTGGATGTGCACACATCATGTACAGTACATGACAGATGACAGAGACAGCAGACTGCCTTATCCTAAATGGCACACAGTCAGTGGCTACAGACACAGTGTGCAGAGTGGGTGCTCCCATCCTACTGAGGGGCAGCCATTGTGACGTGGCTGAATTGCATGGATACAGTGCAACCATGTGTGTTGATACTCTTCAGATTGTGGAGGCTGGCTGCCATGGACAGGTGGCTGTGGCATACACTGATCACCACACATGCACTTGGTCCACCTTGTACTATCAAACACAGATGTGGCTAGAGTGGAAGTGATGCTCAACATTAGGCTAAGGCACTCTGTGAGGCCTCAGCCTTACAGGAAGGTCAATAACACATGTTCAAACTCCACTTACATTGTCGACATCATTCAACGAGCCATTGTACTGGTTCACAAGTAAATCTATGATGCTAGGCTGCCCCGCATAAGCTGCTGTCAAGACAGGTGTCAAGCCCTCCTGCAGGAGACACAACACACAGACAACAACAAGGGGAAGAGTGGAAGGGAGTGCACAGAGAACATGTCACCACAGATCATCAGCACTAACCATGGCTGCTGTAGTTCAAGGAAAAGTCAAGAACTATTCTGTATCAACACCCACACTACCAACAGCTGTTTTCACTCCATGAATCTCTCCCACTTCAGCTTCGTTCACTTGTACCACTTGTCACATGCATGCACTCTCATCAGACAACACACAACACACTATGCACAGATAAAGTACTTTACAGGACACCTGAGGGTACACCTATAGGCCTAATACACACTCACCGCGTCACGAGCAGTGGAATCCAGCTTGTACTCGTCAATGACAAGCGGTATCACATCAGCATGTCCTCCTTGAGCTGCGAAGTGCAGCATGTTGTGTCCACTCTTGTCAGTTTCGTGGAGCAATGACTCCATCTTTGTGGCTAGGTGCCTGATGATTTCTACATGCCCACCGTTTGCAGCACGGTGCAGAGCATTCCACCCACGCTATAAAAATGGAAAGAAATAACATGTGAACACAAAAAAAGAAACAATAACCCTGTGATGCATGTACTCTGAGGCTAACAAGTGAATACATGACTGGAAGTGCACTTTGTCTGTGCAATGAATGACAGGAAGTAAACATGCAGATATGTGTACTTGTACACAGTGAAGTAACCAGGCAACCAGGTCACAGTGGCTATATAAATGGCTCACACTGTTGTGGTGTGTGTGTGTGTGCATGTGGGGGAGTGGGGCATAATGCTACGTTCTATGGAAACATGCTATGTATGTTTGCAGTGAATCTGTGGAAGCGCAAACTTCACCTGGTCTGTAGTGTTCACTGGGCAACCCTGCCCAATGAGGTCTTTCACTTTGTCAAGATCACCTTTGGTAGCTGCGCTTAAAAAGGCAAACTGCAGACCCTGTATACAGTAGAGACAATGCTGCTTTAACCACATCAAAATACTGAGAGTACACATTACAATGAAGAAATATCTCGACTCCTTGCTGTTTCTGTCATATACACACCCAAAGTAAGATGAGCACATCAAAATGGCACTTGGTGAATCTACGGTAGCCATGTTGTAAGTAAAACTTACATCATCACATGTTATGTTATCAGAGTTTCATTGCTTATGTGAACGTGAATTTGCAAAACCCGGTGAAAATGGTTCAGTTTAACTGGGTTTATGCTGTACCAGTGAAAGGGAGGTAGAGTGGGGAAAATCCCACTTCACACCTTTCACATGGGCACTACAAGTGAGTTTTGACTGACATCTAAAAGTGACAAAATGTGACAAACTGATGGGGCAGTGCAGCTGAGGGAGTGAGGGAGAACTAGCACACACACACTGTTGGATGTCTGGAGTGAGACCATGATTCAGACGCAGCTGCAGTGTGAGTACCACTAGCAGTGAGGCATTGTAACGGAGGATTGAGGATGAGCTGTGGAAGACAGGGGACGATCACTGGTACAAGCAGCGTGAAGATAAACTAAAGGCGCTGAAGAGGGGTACAAAGACATGTGGTCTAGCAGAGGAAGAGCAGGGCTGGGTTTGAGTCAACGAGCTAAAGGCCAAACAAATTCACAAAAAGGAATTACTTTCACTTGCAAATTTCCATTTGTGGGCTTTAAAATTTCATATGTATGTGTTTTCCTATGAAAATGTACGGTGTGTTTGACTCACATGGGTTCAGCCAACCTTACAATTGCCGGTATATGGATGTGTGAAAGGGGAAGTGTGTAAGTGACACTGACTAGGTGGACAGATTGGAAGGAGTTTGGTGAAGAATGCACTGCCAGTGTACTCTGGTGTCAGTGAAGGTGGGGGACATGATCAGATATGGATGTGTATAAATTAAGGAAAGGCCATGGAAGGTCCAATTAGGATTGCGGGTCAGGTGTGGGCCATTGTCATATGTACAAACATACACTCCTACAGAAGACCTTGCAACAGATTGCAGGAGGTGACACATTGCTAGAGTTCCAAAGCGCAACCACTAGCTTATTGGAGACCAAAAGTGCTACGGTAAGAAGAGACACAGGGTCATGGAGAGGTGTACTAGTGAGGCAAGAGGAGGAGACACTGCATAGGGTTGTAGGTAGAGTGCTGGGTTGATGCACAGCCAACAACTGGTTACCTTAGACACCTTCTGCCATGCGGCACATTGAGATATACATATCATTTCACAGGTAAAGTTCAAAGTGTGAAGATCCTTATGTTGAGTGGTAGATGTACGTATGAGGGCGTGATAGTGAAGGTTAGTTACTTCCCATATAAATGACATACATCTCACCACTCATCAAACAAGAAAGGCAGTTGCCTGGAATGACCAGCAGTGATGCAGGAAAGAGGTTTTCATAACAAGCCAAAAGCAGATGAGAACACATGAAAGTGATGTCCAACACTGACAGTCACATGGCTGCACTGTATACCACAAGTGACCTAGCATGAGATTGCCTACCCACAGTCAACAATCAGCACTCACCTCCTCATCACTCATGGAACAGCCATACTGTTCAACCAGGACATCCACCAGGTCAGAGTGCCCATTAATGGATGCCAGCACGACAGGTGTCTGACCGTCCTGCAGGGAGTGGAGACATTTACAGTGTGAGATGGAGGGATGCAAGGACAGATCACTACACAATGTTAGATACGTAATACACAACATGGACTTTGCAAAGTAAAGCAACCCAAACCCAATCCATCCTCTTGCACTGCCAGCTCCTTTGGTGCATCTACTTCCCATGAGACAACCCTCTGCTAGACATGACTCTGGATGACAATCACAGGTCTGACACAAACTTACACGAGTGTTTGCATACCTACATATTGCAGTACAGTTTGTGTGGGTGTTCTGGAAGTAAGGTGCACTACACGACTAAGATTTGGATCTCACATCTCACAAATTACTGCATGTTGAGCTGGAGATCACCAACAAACAGGGACTGGACTGCACTACTGCTGGCCCATGTGCATCAAAGTTCAATGGCAGTATACAATTGGTCTACAAGGAGTACTGTGCGGAGACATCAATTATCTCTTGGTCACGACGTACGTATGAAAAGGCATAATTGGGAATAATTACGTATATTGACAAGACATTGGCTGGTCATTGTTGGTTGGCATCACATGCAGTGCCCGTAAGGGGCAGCTAACACATGACACAAGAACAGGTCATGCTTTAGATTGGCCATGACATACGTACGTATGAAAAGACACCATGTCTTTCATACAAGTACCAAAAGGTGCAGGAATCAATATGCATCAAACCTTACCATAACAGGGCAGCCAACAACACAAGACAATGTACGCCCACACACAATCAGCCTCAGTCAGCCAAGAGCCAAAAGGGCACATGAACACACAACAAGTTACTGGTGCTAGTAAACAACTGCGACTACACCAACACTGCTTTTTCAGCTCAGCCTTCAGACCAATGACTTGCAACCTACGTACCTCCATCTTCACATGTACACGTGCACGTGCAATACACAACCATTGCCACATCACACAAGACACTACTGGACCTACTGGATGTTAGAGTACAACTACAGTTCAAGCACACACACCTTGTCACGAGCAGTTGGATCTAAATCCAATTTGTCAATCACGTGCCGCACAACATCAGCATGTCCTTCACGAGCTGCATGATGAACCATGGTCCAGTCAAAGACATCAGTTTTCTGGAGCAGTGAGTTCATCATTGGTGCTAAGTATTCAATGGTGCTGACATGGCCACCCCGTGCAGCCAAGTGCAGGGCATTGCGTCCAAGCTACAGACAGAATAAGTACAAGTGAACAGATGACTGGTACGTACATGCAGTAGTGGTAAAGTAGTGGACATGAGCACTTAGCATACGTTAGCACTAGCTTAGAGTGCACTTGGCATAGCAATAGGTTATCTAAACAGCCTTGCAGTGTTAGATCACACCTGCAGCAACCACACTGCACCAACACACTGGGTTGCTCTAGCAACACCTATCACACTTGTTAGACTTTTCCATGTCATTCACACCATACACATCTCTGTCTGTGTCTCACCACACAGAATGTGCACATAGGTATGTACATTATATTGGCCCCTCATCATATAATTTGCACCTGGTCCAGGATACAGTCACCATTCTGTTAAGACACTCCCTTTTGTCATAGCATCCACTGCTACACTAGCCAGCACCACACTCACAGCATATGATGTACACAGCAGGGAAGCCCTCAAATTACGACAAATGTCCTGCTAGTCAAATTCAAGAAAGACCACTCAGGCTACAGTGGCTACATGTACAGCATGCAGAGTGGGGAGTGACAGGGACTGCAATATTTGGAGTTCAACATGTGTAAGTATGTGGGAGTTGAAGTGAACTAGAAGAATAAACTTTCCAGTGAGGTAGGGACAAGCATTAGTCCTACCAAACACAGAGGTGCATGGCTACATTGAAGAACATCAAGTGCACTTACATTGTCGATGTCTGTCAGAGAACAGTGATACTGGTCCACGAGAAGTTCTATGATGGAATTGTGACCATTGAATGCTGCTCGCATCACAGGTGTCAAGCCATACTGTACATTTAGGAAACACGGTAAGATAATACAAGAAGTGGGAGGGCAAGTAAGGACAGTCATATCACTACAAGTCATCAACACAGTGTTTCTCAAAACATTAATTTGTTGGCAACAGGTCAAGGTCTAGGTGCATGTACCCCTTGTGCTGTTGTGCAACCAAAAATGCATTCTGAGTTGCACACATACCAAAACACTATATTGCTACTCCAGTGAATTCATCCCCTTTCAGATCATGCTCACTCACTGCCTGCTAGACACATTACAGCACATCACACAACCTATCTATCACTACACAGTACTAGGACACAACTTGGACTTTGCAAATGTAATGAATCGTAGTCCACCCTTTTGTGCATCTACTTTAGAAGCTCCCACAAGACAACCCACTGCTGGCTGTAACTTTGAACACCAATTACAGCACAGCTCACACAAGTGTGTGTTTGCATACCTAGCTATTGCAGTACAGTTTAGATTGCATTCTTGAAACACTACAATACAAACTGTACAAATTTGATCTCACTTTGCATCATAAGGCGTGTCCACACCTGATGCGCATTCGATTCGCATTGCATTGATGCGAATTGGAATGCGAATTGAAACCGTATCGGCCCTGTCCACACTTGTTTTCAAACTTCGCGGGCTTGACGATTTCGTACGTGTGATTTCGTTGCCACGTGACCAGTCAAGGTTAGAAATATTGCATGTGGATCAACAAATGCATGTGGTTGGGGGCTGGATTGCTAAACTGCTGGTTCACAAATGCACTCTGGGAGCAGACATGCGCTATACAGTACATACGTATATACCATTAAGAGACAGTTTCTACACAAGTTCTATTGCTGAAAATTATGCAAGGCTACCTTGAAAGTCTTAGAGAGGTGTGATTGTAACGATCACAACAAGTATTTCGAGTTAAAAAAACTCGTGGGGCTACCGCCCCAACTCGAACTACTTGCTCTAGCTCTCAATTGCTGGTTCGGGTAGTTGTTCACCAGGACCACGTCATGTCAGTTCATTAGTGCATGCAATCAAACATGCATACAAGCACACAATACCAGCATTCACACATGCAGGTTTGCACAGGATTGGCACACCATACACAATTAAACACGTTTGTTTGAATGTTAACAAAGTTTAATAGCTTCACCAACAGAAAGTGCAAACACATACGAGAAAAACACACGGGTCACAGAAGCATAAATGCGCAGTATCATGTTTTTGTCCTGGCAGAAGGCCATTCGTTCGAGTGCAACGCAGTGCGCCAGTACTGAAGACGATTCCAGTGTGTGCCACGTATTCCTGCGCTACAGACAGGCGGATAACCTTAGCGTAGACAATTCACGGTCTTCGCAAAGCTTTTCGTTGCTCCTGTCAATCATCCTCGGCAGCGCGATGAAGACCACTAGTATACAAATCACAGAGAAGACGATGAAAACAATATTGCGCGCTCACCGAGTTCAGCGTCGCTCTTGTCCTTCGTCTAAGGCAGTAATTCGCATAAACTCGAGTTTGTACGCCGTAGAACACAATGCCGTAGACAAGAACACAGCCAACGGCGACCTGGGTGACTTTCGAAGTCCTTTCCGTGCCGCTCTTCCCTTCATGTGTTTTGAAACAGACAACATTGCTACTCCAATGTATTCCTCCCATTTCAAATCATACCCACACGCTGCCTGCAGCATGTTAGTAACATACCCTACACAACCTACACACTTCAGGGCCTAGTGCACCTTGCAAGACACCTACATACAGGTCATCATGACACAAAACATTCCCTTTCTGCTGCTGACAAGAGATCAACAACATATATATACAAATGAAACACAAACATGCTATTCCGGTCCCATCACATGTATGAATCCCTCCCACTTCAACCTCATTCACACCACCTGCACCACTTGTCACATACATGCACTCTCATCACACCACAACCCACAACCCACTATACAGACAATGTACCTTACAAGACAGCTGAGGGTACACCTATAGGCCTAGTACACACTCACCGCGCCACGAGCAGCAGGGTCCAACTTGTATTTGTCAATGACAAGCTGCACCACATCAGCATTTCCTCCTTCAGCTGCATAGGTGACCATGTTGTTTCCACGATCATCAGTGCTATGGAGCAGGGATTCCATTCTGGGGGCCAGGAATAGGATTGTATCGATATGGCCACCCCATGCAGCATAGTGCAAGGCATTGCGTCCTTCCTACAAAAAAGAAAGGGAAAGAAAACGTGAAACACCTGAGTGGTACAGGAGTGGACATGCAACTTTGAATGTGCGAAGAGTGACAGTAAACAGTCCTATTCACTTTGCACAGAGAAGCAACCAGACATAGACCACATTCTACAGACCCGGCAAGAAGAGTGTGTGGTGGGAGGAGGGAGGGAGGTCACATTACTGTGACTGTGTTCTACACTATGGAAACATGCTGCTTGACATGTCTGAATGTAGACAGACAAGTGTGTGTACTTCACCTTATTCTTGGCTTTGGCAGGACAGCCCTTTGCAATGAGCTTTTTCACTTTTGGTAAGTCTCCTCTCTTCGCTGCAGCTAAAAATTTGTCCTCCATCTCCTGTACAGGACATACAGACCAACACAGTGAGTGCTTCCACCAGCCGGTGAGAGATGCACCACATCAGGCGCCACGACTTGAATACCTAACGCTACTCCACCATCACCGTCGCAGCGAAGATCTCACTTACCTACCCCACGCTGCACTCACGAAATAATGCACTCGTGCAGCGAAGGAGAAGGCCGCTAAAAATCAAAGACTTGTTAGCTACCCAATCCCTTTTCCCGCTCCATGTAGCGGGGTAGTACCTACCTGTTCTTGGCACTGAGGGGCGAGTGGAGGGCCGGCAGGGGAACGGAGAGTTGCAACTAGTAGCTCGAACTGCTGGTAAGGAATGTTAATAGGTCAACTCCCCCAAGAGGGTTGGAATGTGGGCGGTGCTTTTAGGTCCTGCACCTGTAACGACACCAACAGACTGATTAGTCATGAATACACTCACAGTGCTAATGAATACACTCATCTATCTGTATGGGACTCACCCACCAAGGGGGCCACCGCTCTGTGTGGTCCCCAGACTGCAGCGTCTGCACACCTAGTTGTATGGCATCCTTGACCACATGGACAACTCAAGCATGCACTGCATTTGTGAATGCAGGCCGCCAGACAAAGCAAGATTGGACAAGGCTGGACTTGAGAGTGTGTGAACAGAGCAGAATTAATATATCAGCCACACAGACCTAGGTCAGGTGCTCTGACTGAAGTTTACTATGAAAGGACATGCAGGCCTCTGTTGCTGAAATTTCCTGTTCTTGTCTTATTATCTGATGCAACCTTGCACTCAAATTTCAATCTCTTTCATTGAGCATCGCCATAAGCAGCTACAGTGAAGGCAACTCTAACACTGCATGCTGACAAGTTAGAGTTTGGTGGCATCACGTCAGTGTATGCCATTCAATGGTCAAATAATTTCATGTGCTGAATGTACGCTCCATACTTTTCAAATTCTTGCAGGACCACACAGGTGCACGTTTGGAATGAGTAATGCAAGCATATACTTCTTCACTTCCCCTCCCCAGGCATTCTCCCCTACTCATGCTATTAAATTCACTGCCACAATGACGGGATATTCAATAATCTGCTAAGTTGGCCTACCCAAACTGTACAGTTGCCACACAATCAATCATGTAGCTAGCATGAATAATTAAGAACGCCACCACATGAACAGCGAGTGGAGTGCACATCAGGTATATACTAGTCCGGGTAACTAGTGTTAAAGCAAACGCCAGGGGACGTCCTCGCCGCTGGCGTTTATTTCAGGGAGGGTCTAGCTAGCCAGACTGACCACTTTCGTGCGTTACTCCTCGTTTTCGTTTGCACACAAAGGTTATTGTGTCCCCGATGCAGGTATTAAGTGCGTGCAAAACGCGTTTAGCCCCACACAAGTTAGTGTTGCATTAATATGGATTATCATACCGGTGTTACCAAACATTCCACAAGCCCCATTGTACAAATCGTGGTTATTACACCGTGTTATCCACATACATATGATATATAGTTGAATAATGGCTGAACAGACGGAAATTTCGCCTAGAAATTGGGACCTCTGTTTGGTTTGCTGAGCATACACGGTCATGTCTGCATCCGACTGATTTGAATGGAACTTTAGAAGACCCGGAATGGCCGACCTTGCAGCCGAAGGACGTAGCTGACTTAACCTCAAAAACTGTGATGAGTTTACCGTCAGAGACAACCGCCGCAGCAAATCAATGGTCAGGTATGACAAACAGAACACGGCGACTGCGGTAGCTAGCACTGGGCATAGGGACAGTCACTGCACTTTTGCGTTCAGAGAGGGTGTCTCTCAGGTGGCCACAACCTTCTTTATAGCAGATGGGGCTTATCCGTTGGTTTTCAACTTAAGCCCCATTATCACTGTATGCATGCAAGCACAAACCCATGGCAGCTCACAGTAAGCAGAGAGTGCCTCGTGGGTAACTATACAACCATCTCTATAGCAGATGGGGCTTATCCGTTGGTTTTCAACTTAAGCCCCATTATCACTGCACGCATGCAAGCACAAACCCATGGCAGCTCACAGCAAGCAGAGAGTGCCTCGTGGGTAACTACAACCATCTCTATAGCAGATGGGGCTTATCCATTGGTTTTCAACGTAAGCCCCATTATCACTGTATGCATGCAAGCACAAACCCATGGCAGCTCACAGCAAGCAGAGAGTGCCTCGTGGGTAACTATACAACCATCTCCATAGCAGATGGGGCTTATCCGTTGGTTTTCAACTTAAGCCCCATTATCACTGTATGCATGCAAGCACAAACCCATGGCAGCTCACAGCAAGCAGAGAGTGCCTCGTGGGTAACTATACAACCATCTTCATAGCAGATGGGGCTTATCCGTTGGTTTTCAACTTTAAGCCCCATTATCACTGTATGCATGCAAGCACAAACCCATGGCAGCTCGCAGCAAGCAGAGAGTGCCTCGTGGGTAACTATACAACCATCTCTATAGCAGATGGGGCTTATCCGTTGGTTTTCAACGTAAGCCCCATTATCACTGTATGCATGCAAGCACAAACCCATGGCAGCTCACAGCAAGCAGAGAGTGCCTCGTGGGTAACTATACAACCATCTCTATAGCAGATGGGGCTTATCCATTGGTTTTCAACGTAAGCCCCATTATCACTGCACGCATGCAAGCACAAACCCATGGCAGCTCACAGCAAGCAGAGAGTGCCTCGTGGGTAACTATACAACCATCTCCATAGCAGATGGGGCTTATCCGTTGGTTTTCAACTTAAGCCCCATTATCACTGTATGCATGCAAGCACAAACCCATGGCAGCTCGCAGCAAGCAGAGAGTGCCTCGTGGGTAACTATACAACCATCTCTATAGCAGATGGGGCTTATCCGTTGGTTTTCAACGTAAGCCCCATTATCACTGTATGCATGCAAGCACAAACCCATGGCAGCTCGCAGCAAGCAGAGAGTGCCTCGTGGGTAACTATACAACCATCTCTATAGCAGATGGGGCTTATCCATTGGTTTTCAACGTAAGCCCCATTATCACTGCACGCATGCAAGCACAAACCCATGGCAGCTCACAGCAAGCAGAGAGTGCCTCGTGGGTAACTATACAACCATCTTCATAGCAGATGGGGCTTATCCGTTGGTTTTCAACTTAAGCCCCATTATCACTGTATGCATGCAAGCACAAACCCATGGCAGCTCGCAGCAAGCAGAGAGTGCCTCGTGGGTAACTATACAACCATCTCCATAGCAGATGGGGCTTATCAGTTGGTTTTCAACGTAAGCCCCATTATCACTGTATGCATGCAAGCACAAACCCATGGCAGCTCACAGCAAGCAGAGAGTGCCTCGTGGGTAACTATACAACCATCTCCATAGCAGATGGGGCTTATCAATTGGTTTTCAACTTAAGCCCCATTATCACTGCACGCATGCAAGCACAAACCTATGGCAGCTCACAGCAAGCAGAGAGTGCCTCTTGGGTAACTACAACCATCTCTATAGCAGATGGGGCTTATCAATTGGTTTTCAACGTAAGCCCCATTATCACTGCACGCATGCAAGCACAAACCCATGGCAGCTCGCAGCAAGCAGAGAGTGCCTCGTGGGTAACTATACAACCATCTTCATAGCAGATGGGGCTTATCCGTTGGTTTTCAACTTAAGCCCCATTATCACTGTATGCATGCAAGCACAAACCCATGGCAGCTCACAGCAAGCAGAGAGTGCCTCGTGGGTAACTATACAACCATCTCCATAGCAGATGGGGCTTATCAATTGGTTTTCAACTTAAGCCCCATTATCACTGTATGCATGCAAGCACAAACCCATGGCAGCTCACAGCAAGCAGAGAGTGCCTCTTGGGTAACTACAACCATCTCCATAGCAGATGGGGCTTATCAATTGGTTTTCAACGTAAGCCCCATTATCACTGCACGCATGCAAGCACAAACCCATGGCAGCTCACAGCAAGCAGAGAGTGCCTCGTGGGTAACTATACAACCATCTCTATAGCAGATGGGGCTTATCCGTTGGTTTTCAACGTAAGCCCCATTATCACTGCACGCATGCAAGCACAAACCCATGGCAGCTCACAGCAAGCAGAGAGTGCCTCTTGGGTAACTACAACCATCTCTATAGCAGATGGGGCTTATCCATTGGTTTTCAACGTAAGCCCCATTATCACTGCACGCATGCAAGCACAAACCCATGGCAGCTCGCAGCAAGCAGAGAGTGCCTCGTGGGTAACTATACAACCATCTCTATAGCAGATGGGGCTTATCCGTTGGTTTTCAACGTAAGCCTCATTATCACTGTATGCATGCAAGCACAAACCCATGGCAGCTCGCAGCAAGCAGAGAGTGCCTCGTGGGTAACTATACAACCATCTCTATAGCAGATGGGGCTTATCCATTGGTTTTCAACGTAAGCCCCATTATCACTGCACGCATGCAAGCACAAACCCATGGCAGCTCACAGCAAGCAGAGAGTGCCTCGTGGGTAACTATACAACCATCTTCATAGCAGATGGGGCTTATCCGTTGGTTTTCAACTTAAGCCCCATTATCACTGTATGCATGCAAGCACAAACCCATGGCAGCTCGCAGCAAGCAGAGAGTGCCTCGTGGGTAACTATACAACCATCTCCATAGCAGATGGGGCTTATCAGTTGGTTTTCAACGTAAGCCCCATTATCACTGTATGCATGCAAGCACAAACCCATGGCAGCTCACAGCAAGCAGAGAGTGCCTCTTGGGTAACTACAACCATCTCTATAGCAGATGGGGCTTATCCATTGGTTTTCAACGTAAGCCCCATTATCACTGCACGCATGCAAGCACAAACCCATGGCAGCTCACAGCAAGCAGAGAGTGCCTCGTGGGTAACTATACAACCATCTCTATAGCAGATGGGGCTTATCTGTTGGTTTTCAACTTAAGCCCCATTATCACTGCACGCATGCAAGCACAAACCCATGGCAGCTCACAGTAAGCAGAGAATGCACAGACTTAAATACAGAACCCCATAAGGGTGATCCAGAATGTTCTACAACCAAAGTCAGGTACAAGATCATGATCACTTACAACAAAGCACTAATGAAAGGTTTCTAACTTCTAAGGTTATACCACAGTGATCCAGTCTCATCCCTAGTACCACTTCTTATACTTGAAAGGTTGTCCATTTCAAAATAAATGGCTGTGGTCAGGTTTCCAGTGTATAAAAATGCAAGGGCAGAACCTGGTCTCCAGAGCCAGCCCCTACAGTCCGAAAATTGATGCCACTCCCTATATAGATATTGGGGATAATGACTTCAAAGAGGGCAGAATCTGCTCCACCCGCTGAAATTCGATCTTTTAATCGTGGCATGCACTACGACTATTCAAGCATGCCTGTGAAGAAGCGGAGAACAACAACACAGGCCCAGCGTATAGAGATTCAGAGTACCAGCCAAGAAGCTTCCATTCAGTGGACTTTAGAGGACTCTTCTATGAGCGAAGCAGATGAGAGTGTATGTTACTCTATAGGGATTGGAACGTGTATGGGTTTTGCATATAGAGTTGTATAATTATATATATATATGCAAGATCTGCATCCAAACTAGCAGGATTTAGCTGTGGAACACTTTGATAGTCCAATGCACTGCTATAATGAAGCATGCAGTATTGCTAACAGTGAGTAAAGGTTATCTTGATCAGATATGGAGTAGATACTGACATTATGTTGTCCTCTTGAGTATCAAAAGGCAGTAGCAATTGTGCACTAAATTGAGATGTTATATGACACAATTCCTGCAACACAAACAAAACTAGTTGCCTCAAGATCACTTACGTATTGTGGCAGTAATGTAATATTTTACATATGATTGTTGTTGCATCTACAGAACCCTTTGGGCAGGAAGTCTCTTATTACATATTCAAGTCTATTGAAGCAACTGGGGGGAATTGTACCATCTTGTGAGTCTTACATGGCTTTTGCCATGAAAGATTTCAACACAGAAAACGAGACCTTGAAGGTGATGGCTATATATGTACGTGTATTACCACAGTAGAAGAAGGAGTGTATTTGCATTATAGCACATGCTTTTTTCTCCTCTTATATGTGCAGAGCCATAGTTATGTGGGCATTAGACGTAGACCAATGCAAGACAAAAGTGGGAATTGTTTCTGGTTATACAGCTGTAGCTGTCAGCCTGGTGTCCCATCTCTTGTTAGTGGACTATCATCAGTACTAGATGTCAGCCAATCAGGTACATTATGTGTGGTGAATGCATAACATGTTTGTATATGTAAATGTGTAGCTGACAATGTTGTATAATATGGTTGGCATGATTTTCCATATAGAATTGCCCACCATTCTTGGTGATGATTGTCTCCACATAACTGTCTTGAGGCCGATTCTCACTGAAGTGGACAAAAAGCTTGGCCTGTCTGCGGATCCTCAGAAAGATGAGCCACATACAGGTATAAATTTATTGTATTCACATAACATTTCACATACATGCAACTATATGCAGTTTCCAAGTGGTTCTGCGTCCTTGTCTACTACACATGTCATGAACTATAGCAGTATACAGGCATGAATTTGATGACATTGGCATTTGTATACTGGATGCACCATTCTCAAATGTGAGACTAGTTATATGTAATACATACAGTATGATAGGGAGGTCTACAGCGGATAAATACAACCCAAGGTAAATATATACCGTAAATTGAGGTAGTATATAGAGGCTATAGACTGACCTACCTTATTATATGTACTACATATATAATCTGTGAGTGTGCAACAGACAAACCTAATGTATTAATTCTTACAAAGCTGTGCATACATGGTTCATAATCACATTACATGTATGTATGTAATCTGCATCTACGGCCAGAGCATTGGTATGTGTATTGCTTACAGCCTGCAGGTAGTGCTGAAGATGTAGAGCTGCCCACACTGCTGAACCAAGTCGCAACCAAGAAGCCAGCTCTTCACTCCCGTGAAGTAGCAAAGATACAGAATTGTAAAAGCAGTTGCCATCACCTGTGGCTTTCCCAGGAAAGTATCCAGCAGGCACTTCTTTTAATGCGGTGAATCTGGATTATGGTAGGAATTGATGAAACTAAGCATGTGTGTGCATGTGTCTGTGTGTGTGGGGGGGGGGGGGGATTGACAACTCAGTATAATGCACCTTCTGTCCTGTGCAATGCCAGAAACAGTATCTAGTGGAATTTCCAGTGACTCCAAGATGTGTTGAATGATTCCCCTCCGCCATATGTCAGCAGCTGCGATGAAAAAGTCTACCCAAAGCTTGTTGCTTTCCAGCCGCTTCAGTAGCTTCAGTGCCTAAATGGGCGTGAAGGTTTTGAGATCTCTGCACAGTGCATAATTGCATATGTAGTGAAATGGCCTTTCTAATTCTCTTACAGTATATGAAGTTACCCCTTGCATGCATTGTTTGCATTTCTGCCACTTACATCTGTCGGTTGCAAAGCTTTCCATTTCCTCCTTGCCTTGGTGTTGCTTCCTGGTTCCTTCATTTCTGTCTTATTTTGAGCATTGCTGCCAGCACTGTCACAGTCAGGTCCTTGTTCACTTACTACATCTATCATCGATACAAATATATAGCTTTGGCACATATGTTCCAACGGCATAGCTACATTCTTCACACATTACCTTGTAGGCATGTACCTACTGCCTTTGGTGCCACCTTGTCATTGCTGCAGTGCTGCATATCTGTGGGCTTTCCTGGAAGCACTGTCTCATTTTCTCCGCCACTTTCATCACTTGGAAACAGATCCACACTTTTTGTTTCTAAATCATGATTTGCGAAGCTCATTATGCATATACGTATATCTATGGTGACTCAATATGCCTTCCTACATTCGCTTGTCATGCAGTGTACTGGGTACCTGTTGTGTCTGGAAGTGTGGTGCACTGTTCTAGATCACTGCCAGTAGCTTCTGTACTCACAGCTGTTTGCACACTTTTGGCTCCCTGTCCATCTATTCATAGTCCATATTGAATCAAAGTGTCACAAGATAGTGCTGTACAGCAGCATGTGTGAGGGTGTACATGTGTGCATGCATACTTGCTGGCTCTCGCTCTGTCTGCTCCTGGCACTGGAATGAATCTGGATTGGCTGAAAGCATTGCCTCAGCAATCGCCACAAGCTCAGTCCCATTCAGCCTATCCCTTCCTCCCTTGCCATTAGGTGTTGAGAAGGAAATTCCAGATGGCCACCAGGGTGGTTGGTTATTGGAATCAGTCCAGAAATTTCTCTTCCCTATACATACAGACAATGAGTGAAACTTTACTGTATAGTACTGTACTAGTAATTCATGTGCATTAACCAACACATTATTTTCTTGCACTTACTTTCAGGATTGATGAAATCTGCAATAATTTTCCTAAGGTTAGTCACATACCAAGTCGAAGGTGTAGCATTGATAATTCGGATGACATTTTGCTTCGGCTTTGTGGGTACTGCAGGTATGGAAGTAACCAGTATAATTATACATATCATTTGCTACCCATTTGTTTTAGGCTGAATATAATATATGGTGTAGTTTTAGATATTCCTTACATAGTTGTGGGTTAAATGATCTTTGCTGTGATGCACACCTGAAGGCACGTTGAACATCTGGCATGGAGGCAAATTGCTGCATATGTGTTGGACCTATACATGTATATGTACAAAAGTATGAGTTGTAGGAAAGTTATCTCACATTTTTGACTGACCATATAATCTTTGGATAAAAGTATTGGTACTTACCAATCACATTTATTGTGTCCTTACACAGGCGTAAGCAAACAAAGCTGTCAATGGCTGAACCTGCACAAGAGAGCCATTTTTCAGCCTGCAAAGAACATGCATGATTCACAGAAGTATATACAAAAACCTTTGGATTATAGAACTGATACAATTAGTGCACATCCATCATGGATCTCAACTAACTCAATTCATATGGTGCTCTATTCTTGTATTCAACTTTATTAGCACTGGGTTCAATGGACGTCTAAACATATAGTGATGCTATAATAGCATTGCGCTGATATTGCACATACTCTTTCATGTATCTTTCTCCAGTAGTGATTGTTAATCCGCATATAATACTGTTCATTTTTTCTTACAATCCGTCGTTTTTTTGTGATTGTAGTCCCAAATCCATCTGCAGTATTACTATATAGGCATTGAAGATAGCCGTATAGAGGAATACATAATTGCATGCAATGTATATAGCTATTCATACATGTGTGCTCATAAATTATGACATTGCTTGCAAAACCAATATTCAAGCCCCATCTGCTATACAGCTGACACTTGCTGTCAGCTGCCATGGGTGTTTGCATGATTTTATTACTAGTTGATTTCAAAATGGTAAGTGCTAACACCAACGCAATTGCTCCTGTTTGCTTACCAAAGCATTTCCTGTGACACTTGCAATTGTCGCTTTCCAGCAGGGTGGTAACTAGCTGCAGCTAGGGAATGGCGTCTGCTATAGAACGTTTCCTCTGTCAACTCTCCTTTGATCTTTTTTCCCTTGGCTACTCCTTTTACCTCCATCTGGCCTTCACTATCCGTAGTTGAAGACCTTAACTTCGATGAGGACACAGCTTCACATTTCACTTGATTGTCCTTTGCTGCACTGTGTTCGATGATGATGTTTGCGCTGCTTCTGCCTAGCCAAAAAGCGCCACCCCCTACCTCCGCCCCTCGCGCACGTCGTGTAATATTCTATGTTGATGGCAACGACGTTTAATGAATATAAATTACACAAAACGTAGTATTGTGGGGCTTAACATTTGTTACGGTAATACACCATATAGTTTAGTATAAATGTTTGTGGGGCTAGACGCGTTTTTACGCAACTGTAATAGCTCCCCGATGGGTACGAAACTTCGGTTTGTGTTGCTCCTTCTCTGCCTTCCAGCCGTCTTGGCCTACCCTCGCCCTCCTGGGGAAGAGGGGAAGGAGGAGGACAGGAGCGAAGGTACAGATGACGAAGGGACAGATGAGGAGGAGGAGGAGGAGGAGGAGGGAGATGACCTGGAAGACAAAGAGTTCTCTCCTCCAGACCACATTGCGGGCGCACCGCTGGAGCGGGACGGGCACCTGAACACGGTAAGCTAGTGTGTATCTGCATGCGTGCGTGTATACGCGTGTTTTGTGCTACTACTCCAGCATGGCTGTTGTAGCTACATGTGTGTGCCTACGTGTGCCACCTGTCTGTTTTATGTAGCTACATATCCACAGTGTGTATCTGCGTGCGCCCATATTTTGGTATCGCAGACCCAATACCGCAAGGTTTCTATAGATATTTGCCTAACATTGGTACACTTATATTGCGGCTGTAGGCAATGGTGCTGCTCTCGCTCCACGGCATTGTTGGAATGTGTGTGCATGGCTGTTGGGTGTTTTTCAGTATATTCTTTGTTTTTCAAGTGCATCATGTCCCCTGCACACTAGGACTATTGTCCCATGTAGCACCATGGATAAAGATAGCAATGATTGAATCTACGCTATGCTATTGTCAGGATATTGTCAGCCATTATTTTTCAAACATGCCTGCCCTTACCTGTCTGTTCAGCGAATGTATGGTCAGCAAGCATTATGGCGGGAGTGGTCCTGTTAACAAGACTACTTGAGGGAAGAGTACACAAGAGGAACCCCTTTCATCTAACCCCTCCCCCTCCCCCCACAGAACATGGATGCTGAGTTGTTCCTTGGTAAGGACCAGGAGGAGGTGGAGGAGAGCACCACTCCTTACCAAGTCAGCAGACTGCTGCAGGAGGCCTTCTACAAAGCAGACAAGGTAAGAACACACAGAGAGATGGGGTGTCAGCCACTTGTAGCTACGTACTGCACAGACTCCTTCAAAATGGTCCACATAAAGCCCATGCATCTCCTGAAAGCTGTTTCTGCCAAAAGGTATTAGTCAGTTACAATGCTGACGAAGACCTTCGAAGTCAAAACGTTTGCATTTCAATCTGTTTCCACTGCAACCGTGATTATGATTGCTCAACATTTGCCCAGCCCTAGCCCCTCCTTCCCTCCATGGTGTAGCCTGTCCCTCCGTGGTGTAGCCCCTCCTTCCCTCCATGGAGTAGCCCCTCCCTCCCTCCATGGAGTAGCCCTCCCTCCCTCCATGGTGTAGCCCCTCCCTCCCTCCATGGTGTAGCCCCTCCCTCTCTCCATGGTGTAGCCCCTCCCTCCCTCCATGGTGTGGCCCCTCCCTCCCTCCATGGTGTAGCCCCTCCCTCCCTCCACGGTGTAGCCCCTCCCTCCCTCCATGGTGTAGCCCCTCCCTACCTCCATGGAGTAGCCCCTCCCTACCTCCATGGTGTAGCCCCTCCCTCCCTCCACGGTGTAGCCCCTCCCTCCCTCCATGGTGTAGCCCTCCCTCCCTCCATGGAGTAGCCCTCCCTCCCTCCATGGTGTAGCAGGTCTGGATTAAATCACGTTTAAAGGTGATCAGAGCAAATTGTAGCAGCACTTACACGTGGTGCTGTGGGAGGCACACAGGCCACAAGTTAGCTACTTCACTATTTGTCTTTACACGTGAGTAGCCCTCCCTCCAATGATTAGGAGAGTCACAATGAGAGCCCATGCAACATAAGCATGAGCCTTCCTAGGTTGCTGAAACGTCTAAAAGGTCTATTTTCATTGTGGGCTAGTGTTTCCAAGCAACCTCAGCATGAGTCTTTCTAGCCACTCAGGAGAGCCCACACTAGTCTTGAGCAATAGACTGTTGTGCAGCCGCTGCATAGCACTCTGGTACACGAGGCCAACTCCTCTTTACATGCAGCAGTTATTGCTTGACCCCATCACTGTTTCCCTCCTCTTCCCCCTCTGTGTGTGTGTGTGTGTGTGTGTGTGTGTGTGTGTGTGTGTGTGTGTGTGTGTGTGTGTGTGTGTGTGTGTGTGTGTGTGTGTGTGTGTGTATGTGTGTGTGTGTGTGTGTGCATGTGTGTGTGTGCTGTTCCTTCCTTTGTGTAGAATGAAGATGGCTATGTGGAGTACTATGAGCTCAAGCAGTGGATTCTAACTAAGGTACTATGTGACTATGTGTGTATGTACATGTTTGTACCATAATGCGTGGGCGTTTCCTTTGATGTGGTGAGGTGTGTATATCACTAAGACACCTCATTAAATATTCATGCAGCTGCAAAACCATTGTTTCCAGGTGTCTAACTAGTGATCTTATAAGGTCACTAGTTAGACACCTGCACTAACCCAAAGCGAACTGTAGTAGTTGCTACTCGCTTGCCGCTTGCCGCTGCCTTCCCCGCCATCGCTGCTGCTGTGTTCGCCGTCGCTGTTTCCTAGTCGTTCGGTGCTATCGTCTTCTCCGTCCTCCTTGTCGCTAAGGGAATGAAGCTGTTGTTAAGCATACAGCTATTATTGATCTCAATTTAGTGTTGATGGTCATTACGCATTTAAAATCTACAGACGGTACGGCGACGTTTCATGTGACCGCCATTTTGGCGGATTAATTACATTGGACAGCTTGGATGAACCAATAGGAATCAGAAACGCCTCCGCATTTTGGTACAAGCCGGTTATACAATTCGGATTCAGGTCATCGAATATACGTGTATATTCAATAACCCCTCATCCTCATTGTATAACCTATACATGCATGCATACTTAACTACATTTGTGCATGTCTGCATAAGTATATACTGTATGTGTGATGTGCATCTGTGTGTCTGTGTAGATGAGTGAGCACCACGACGAGGCCATGCATGAGGACATTCCAGTGATGGGGGACCTCGACTCAGACAGCAACGGTGTGCTGACGTGGGAGGAGTACAGCTCTCGTCTGCGGAACCATGTGAAGCAGCTCATTGAGGAGGGGGAGGTGGAGCAGAGGGAGAGGGTGGGCAAGGACGGACACCCCTTGAGCGTTGATGAAGGTGCATAGGGGAGGGGTGAGGAAGGGAGGGATGGGAGAGGGAGAGAGAGGGCAGGGAGACTGTAGAAAGGAGAGAGAGGGTGGAAGGAGGGAGGGGAGCTGAAGGGACTGGGGACAGGGGGAGATGGGATGACTGGATCTGCATGGTGTGTAAGATGTGTTACCGTATGGACCTTAATTTTTGCGGTACTAAACTTTCGCGGATTGAGAATTTTCGCGTTTTTATTTTCACGGATGCGCGTGACACAACATTATATTGAATATATAGACTATATATCTATACTAATATGTGCTTCGCATATAAGTCATAAAGAAAGCATGTCTGGGCGAGGCGTCGGAATAGCTACAGCAAAGCAATGACGCCGTTCAGCACTACTCTGCTCTGCGTACTTGTTCCTCGTAGTATAATCCTTCGTATTCGGCCCATTCCAACTTCCTCTGTAAGGTCTGCGTAGAAACCCACCGCGGGTAAGTGTTAATCGTCGTTCAGAGTTACGGAGGCATGCGAAAGTTGACGTTTCTAAGATCGCTCAAAGGATTTGAAGTCTCGAGTCGGAATTAGTCACCACAGAGGCGATTCGACGCTACGCCACACCAGCGTTCACAGCCATTTTGTAGAAATATGACGTCACTATTCATTAAAATGGACGTTATTCGCCTGCCCAGTAAGCGCTGGTCTAAATTTTCGCAGGCCTAAACTTTCGCGGATAGCTGTCGAACCGCGAAAACCGCAAAAGTTTAGTACCGCGAAAATTAAGGTATATTGGTATGTGTGTTTGGAGTACCATCAGCTTATACCCGCTTCACACGAATGAAGGATAGAGAGAGAAGGAACCTACAGAGGTTGGCTGAGGCTACATACTGTAGTGTGTGTTGTGTTTGTACACGAATGTACATGTACATACATATACATATGTACATACATCAGATGTACGTACATACGTAAGTGTCCTCTCACTTGCCACACTCTGTTGGGTGGTGCTCCTCTCCTTCAGAGGTTGAGCTGGCACTGGAGACCACATTTGAACGTGACAAGAAGCGGTTCCAGTATGCCGATGTCAATCATGACGGAGGAGTGAACAATGAGGAGTTTATATACTTCTTGCACCCGGAGTACAATAAGGAAGCGGTGAGGGGTGAGGGGAGAGGTAGTGTGTGTGTGTGTGTGTGTGTGTGTGTGTGTGTGTGTGTGTGTGTGTGTGTGTGTGTGTGTGTGTGTGTGTGTGTGTGTGTGTGTGTGTGTGTGTGCATCCCCGAATGGTTGCACATCCATAGTGGAGACAGCCCTGTGTGGCTATTACAAGAATCCCCACCCCCGCCCCACCTCCTCAGATGATGTCACTGGCAGAAGACCTCATAAAGAGACTGGGCGGCAACCATGACCAGGCGCTCAGTGAGGAGGAGTTCCTTGCCTACTACTCCAAGAAGATGGGACACGTCTACACCAAGAATGAGGTACAGCACTGGAGGTCTCGTCCAGGTCTGGTCTAGCACTCTTCCACTAGCTGTCTCTTGTACACTTCTGTGACAGTCAGGCATCTTGTGTTACACGGCCAAAGTCATGCCAAGTTCCTAGCCTTGATG